>CM031241.1:173848185-174448185 GCA_018340775.1 Taxus wallichiana var. yunnanensis
AAGGAGATTCTCGATCCCCATCTCTTTTTGCCATGCTTAAATCGAGGATGAGAGCTTCATAATCAACTCAGTATTATTTGTGTTTTCGAATTGGAGCTTAAAAGAGAAAGGGTGAATTTTCCTTCGGGAGAAATAAGTACCACACCAGCTCTTAACAAATTGAGGAGCAGCTTCCATCAAATTCCAAGATCTAAAGTCCATTAGGATAAAGAAACACTTCTTAGATGGGTAACCTCATCTTATGACATAATCATGTAGTTACCATGACCAATGTCTCGCATAAAGTATTTGTGCCTTTGGGTCATCTGTGTTTTGCACACTATATTTAGTTTGTTTCTCGTGCAATAGCTTCTTCATTTTCCCATTCACTGGAATAAGAGCATGTGACCAATCCATCATGATTTCTCCTCTAACATTTTTGCAAAACTTTCCACTCAGCCCAACATACCATGGAAGGGGAATATCAACTACCAAAATGGTAGCTAAAACTTTCTTCTTTGGAAAAGTAGCAAAGGCTACTTTTGCATCCTTGATCCTCCCAACCAATGGCACTTCTCTACTTTCCATTGATTAACATGAACCAAAAGTGCATGTTAGGGTTAAGCCTAGGGCATAAGTTACCTTAAAGCAGGCATCACATTATCTGAAGCACCAAAATTAATAACACAATTGTTGAGTTTGTGGCTAGATATGAGGAGAGTGACATAAAATGGTTTAATCTTCCCATCAGATGAAGTGATCGCTACCACAAGGCTTGCTTGAGATGAAGGAGAAGGAGTGTGCAAGAGACCTTTAGAACTAGGAGATGAAGGATTGGATTTGGAGTTTACAAAGTCTACCATCTTAGCAAAGGCCTTAGGATGGGTTTGGTAGAATTCAGCTTCTGAGATCTGGACCTTAGTTTTCTTGAGATGGTCAATAATGTCAAAAGAACCAGAGGTAAATGGAGCATCATTGATAGGATTAGATGAAACTTTTGACTTATCAACTCTATCATTTGAAGGGTAAGAAGTTTTAGAAGAAGAAATGGAGGAGGAAGGAACAACAGAACCTACCTTGGATGTGGAAGAAGTTGGAATAGGATCTCCTCTTCTTGCAATCACTGGAATGACCGTAGGAGGCTCCTTAGATCTTTTAGCGAGGATGCACCACTTTCTCCTTCTTGTTGGCTTGCTCACAAGTCATGACAACATATGATTCATTGTTCATCTCTACAACTCTTTCTTCATAATCATCCTCTTCATATATACCTTTAGTGGTGAGAAAATGGACATGAGATCCACTCAACTCTTCTAATTCTTCATCAACTTCCTCTTCATGTTCTTCAAGGATTTCATCTTCTTCCTCATCATCGGCTCAAAGCACTTCACATGTTGCATTGAATGGAACTTTAAGTGTGCCTTCAATTTCCAAAGTGTGGTATGAGTAGAGGGCAACCGATTCTGGGCTAAAAGTTCTTCCTAGGAACATCCTGATAAGGAGCATGTTGGGTGAACTTCTTCTTGAGAGCAATATGATCATTAGCAAGTTTCTATACCAACCGATCTGCATTAGCTCTAGGAGAAGATGTGGAAGAAGGAGATTCTTTGGATTTGGATGAATCTCTCCTTAGCTTACTAGACATGAATAGATCATCTTCAACATTGACAACAAATATTTGATCAACATCTAAAGTGGAAAGATTGGCTCTCCTAAGTGCATAGCTCACTTCAGGTAGTTGGGCATTAAGGAAGAAACATTTCTGAATCTGATCCATAGAGAGTGTGTTTTGTGGGATCTTGTTAACCATCCTATTGAATTTGGCCACAAATTCCCTCATGGGCTTATGTGACTCTTTCTTGATTTGAGAAATTTGGGTCAAGAGGGCGTGTACATCTTCAGAAGTTTTGAATGTTTCTCAAACTAGGTCATCATGGTGTTCCAATTGGTGATGGATCTAGCAGGAAGATGATAGAACCAATCAACATTATTATCTTGCAATGTCTCCACAAAAATTCTAACAGAGATATCTTCATGTTTAACTCGAGAACACCACAAGAAACAATGAAGGCCGCAATATGTTCATCTAGATGAACCTTCCCATCACCTTTGAATTTAGGGAAATTCTTTCTATTGCCTCTAGGAAATTCATGTAATGGCTAGGGAAGAGCAAGAGTCCCAACCCTTTGGCCCCAAGGTAGAGGAGATGCCATCCTTGGAAAGATTTTTTGGAGAGGAACTGAAACACCAGCAAGAATCAAAGCATGCAAATTAGGACTGATTTTATATTGAGGGATGTCACTCCCAGGTAAGTTTTATTTCTAGTAGAAGGAGTGCTTGTAGACCTTGTTCCTCTTCTTTTTCTTGTTGATGAAGGGAGAGAGAAACCTCGATGATCCATAATTTGGAAGAGGGTATTCTTCCCCAAGGGTTCTTCTACCCCAAGTGTATCTTGGAGTCACCAGATCAAACATGATCAAAAAGTTGTTATTTAAAAACTGGAATCCATTTCATGATGAATTCCCAAGAGATTCACCAAAAACTCTTGGGTTTCATAATGGAACATGGGTGAAACCACGGTCTGGGACAAGAATTCCCTCCTCTTTAATGGGAGAGGTTCCTTATTGAAAGCAAGAAAACAAATGTACATATATATAACTTTCAATGTCTAGAACCCGATATTTGGAATGTTTTCATACTTAAAATATTATCAATAAGAAAGAATAGAAGAATATGGAGATGGGAGAAGGAAGAAAACAACAATGCTTTTGGGCAATATAGAGAGCAAGAGTATCTCCTACTTACATTGAACCATGAAAATATATAAAATGATCAATTACTTCACCACCTGCACAAATATGCAAGCACAAAATTCTAAAGATTCACACAGGATTTAACACAAAGTTTCTATTGAATGCAAAACAAAAGATCCATTGAATCGAGCAAGGAGAGAGAAAGATATAACAGAGGAAAATAAGAAAAGAAAGAAAGAACTTTTGTATTGAATTACTTCAGAATTTACAACCTTCCCGAAAACTAGAATCCCCTTTTCCATGGCCAAAACCATGTTCTTATAACAATTCGTGTACATCCATACTTTTCCCCAAGAAAAGAATATCCAAAAGGAATAATGTTTGTTGCAGATCCACTTTTGGAAAGTGACATGAAACAAATGCACTCATGAAAACTAGAGGTTCAAAAGGTGAATATTTCGTTAGTTCGAGCATGATTATTTTAATAGGGGGCATCTCATGATTTTCTTCTTCATGTGGTCCTGCCATTTCCACCTTTTAACCACTTTCATAGCACTCAAGTGCTTACTGGTAAGTTTTCTCCCTTTTTTATCGTGTATGCCTGATAAACTCCATTTTCTAATGATTAAACTTTACATCCCTTCAAACTTATCAATTTGGCCCCATAATAAACCAAAAATGCATCTCATGGGGAAACGACAAGAATACAGAGAAAAAGAATGAAGAATGATCCATTTTTGCATTTTACAGAGATCTGGTTTGTTAATGGCGTTAAAAACTAGATGAGTGCATTTGGCTATCTTTTCCCCTTTACGTTCAAAATTGGACCCTACACATGGTAAGATCCAAGCAACTTGGCCCCGGGAAGAAAACTACATTTCTAACATTTGGGAGAAAAAGTGCGATTTCTTATTTTCTCCGCCTCCGCAGCTCTCCCCCAAAAGCTTGGACATGTGGTGCCATCTCGAGTAATGAGAAATGTGGTTCAAATTTGCCATTTAAACTCTTTTTGAAAAAAATCTCAAATTCTCAAAAACCTCCACCAGCTCGGTTTGACTTTTCAACATGAACACATGGCACACCACGATTGGAAAAGGGGGCACGGCTCAATTTGTAACATTTTGACTTTTTAGTGAAAAAGGATCAAATTCTCAATTTCCCCCATAGGCCCGCTATTCCGATTTCATCCTTCAACACGTGGCATCGCCTGACTGGGTGTGGGAATGCGCTTCATTTTATACTTTATCCATTTTTGAAAAGGGGAAAAATTCCAACTTTTCCCCGAAGGTCTGTGCCCCCGCCATTGACTTTTCAATGTAGGCCAGGTGTCCCTTTCCAATCTGTTGTGGGCCTTAACTTAGAAATTTTCCTTCACATGAGCGGGGCCAGGGCCATTTTAGAACTTTTTGCCCTTTATGGAAACAAGGCTAAAATTCCCAAAGTCTTCCGTCGGTCCACCAAAGCACCTGTGAACTGAAAAATGGCCATGTGTCCTTTTCTAATTCTTCAACCCGTGGCCTCACCTGATTGGTTGCGGGATGTGCTTCACTTTTTATCTATTTTGAGAAGGGGAAAATTCCAACTTTCCCGAGAAAGTCCATGCCTCCGCCATTGACTTTTCAACATGAACATGTGTCCCTTTCTAATTTGTTGCGGATTTCAACTCAGAATTTATCCTTTCACTTGGGTGGGTCATGGGTCTTTTCAGAACTTTTCACCCTTTCATCGTAATGCCTTAGAGAATAAAATGGATCTTGTCGCTCAACTTACGCTCAAAGCGCCGAGCCAATCAGGGGATTGGTGGGGATGTGGGCAAACCGACTTTTGTTCCAAAATAACCAAAAGTGAAAATTTCAAAAAGGAACCCACCCACCATTGCATCCAATGGGAAACAAACGCGTAGCTTCATCTTTCCGCTAAGAAATTTGACGGGGAAAAGAACGTAGGAAGTTGCAGGAAATGGGAAAACACCATTTTTTCTCTCGATGAAGAATTTTTTTCTCTACAAAAGGTTAAAAAGAGAGATGCAAGGTTCCACGCATTCCAAATGAATAAGAAAAGAACTATTTTTTTTTCCATCCATTGAAAATAGGTAAAACGTTTTAATGGCAGCAGACTGAGGAATTTTGATTTAAAATGTCGTGGGAAATGAAAACAAGCATCTAAGGAGTTTAAAACACGAATTTCTTCTATGGCAGGGCTCCAATTTTCATGAATTTAGATTCGAAAGGGTGGGGAAAATTGAGAGGACAACACCATGTAATTACAATCAATAGATCTGCTTTAACACTAAAAATAGATCTAATTCTCGAGAGTTAATTAAAACATCCACATACAGTAATCGACGCCGATTAGACCTAACCGATGTCGGTTCCTCCTTTCGACCGATGCCGGTCATTGGTGACCAATTCCGGTCCCTATATAACCGATTTGATTCATTGTGTTTTCCAAGTATCATATTGCATGCTAATCAAGTAATTGAGCTCCACAACTCAACATTTTTTGTTTTCTTACACAAACCGTAACTAAATCATTTTTTATAGTTAACATGTATGTATGTATGTATGTATGTATGTATGTATGCATGCATTGTTTAGATTTGAACATGCTACAATTTGAGTTGCCAAATGATGGAAACCTAACTAAAATTTAAATCTCTATTTTGTATACAACCATCATCATCTACAATTGCCTAAACAATAGTATTTTCTCACTTAAATGATTTTATGAAATCTTGCTACTGTAAAAGAAGAAAATGGCACATATCATAATTGTAAATTAGCCTTCCTAAGATTTTACAAAACTAAAATTGCCTTATTTCATTTTCATATTCAATGTTGAACAATAAGACAATGCAAACCAAAAATTTCATTCCTTTCTTTCAAAACCCATAAAATAGAAAATATCATTGAATGAGAAAATGAAATCATGAGTAAATATGTTTCCTTTGTTTTTGTTTACAAGAAGTTATTTCAATAAACTAAGAGTAATGACTCTATGAAAATTCTAATAAACTTTCTTTTTCATGCTTTTCATGGCTCAAAAAGGAGTAAACATCCTTATAGGAAAAACTATAAGATAATGAATAGAAACATCTTTCCATGTATCCAATACAATACAAAATAATAACAACTCTAAAACCCATAATTTACAACTTTACAACCTTCCTTTCAAGAGGGAGTTACATATCCAAAATATCCACTTAATAATAAAAATCAACTAATAAAATACAAGTATAAAAGCCACCCAAATAAGGGAAAAACATGCCAAAATAATTGGGTAACTCTCCAACTAGTCAACCCTCCAAATGAAATCCACAAACATCTCCCATCTTCACATTTACTATACTCCAAGCACCATAAAGATAAAGGCCTGATATGCCTCCAACCTACATGCATCATCACATGCCTTCTTCCAAAGGAAGATCATGCTATCCTCCCCAATCCCATGGGAAAGAGGTGTAGCATGCTACAAAATATGCCAAGGAAAACAAGGATTTTAAAAAGCACTAAACAAGGATGTCCAAGAGAAAAAAAAAACAACTTAACAAAATCCAAATCTACCACAACAATGGGAATGGAGAGAATGGAGAAGGATCACATAGTGCCAAAATATATGATATCAAGATTCTCAAAATATTCTCCAAAGTATCTCCAAGAATCATCACAAATTCCCAACCCTTATACCTCTAATATCTCCTCCTTGCCAAGTATTTTCAAGCCTTGCAAGATTCCTTGGAAAGGATAGGAGGGGATTCCCAACCAAATGGGAATCCTCCTACTTCCACCAAGGAAGGGAGTGATAAGAAAACATTCATGGCTTCCTAAGAAGCCATGAAAATGAAGACCCTCACATTCCCAAATCTCACTCCAAATCCACATCCCAAATGGAGTGGAGGAGAAAAAAAAACAAGATAAAATTTTCAACACAAAGCAAAAACTTAAAGAACAACAAAATCCCAAAACCAACCCAAATCAAAACCATTACAAATCATACATCCACACACATACAAGAAATTTTTCTAAATCAAAATACAATGAGGTGTGAGACCTACCTCACACTCCAAGCTCAAGTCCACAAGCTCCTAGCTCTTTGTCTCCTCAAGCTCCCAAATCTCCCCACCAAATTTCTCCACCAAAATCCCCCAAACATAAAAATTCAAAAAATATATAGGAAAATATCTCCATCCCACAAACCCATGGGAGGGTGACATGTGTCACCCTTCAACTAATAAAATCCTCATGTCACCCAAGTCACTTTCCATATCTCCCAAAATAATAAATGCAAAGGGGACAAAATCAAATTAGCCCAAAATCCCACACAAAATCCCAAGGTCACCCATGTGAGACAAGGGAAAAAGATTTAGATAGTGACTTGTGAGAGGGTGGAGTGAGGAAGAGGCTTTTGGGTTCACAAAAAGCTTCCCCACCCATAGGTTAGGTCTCATGGACCATTTTTAAGGTAAAGAAGACCTTACCTTTTAATACAAGCCTTCAAAAATCCCTTAAAGGTTAAATTTGGGATTTGGGGTTGAATGAGAGAATCAAGGTGAGGAATGGTCCCCAAAACTTTCTTAGCAACTCCCAAGACATCCCTAAACAAGTTCAAGACACTAAAACACCCCATAACACAAATCATCCCAAATGACCTCATTAGCACAAGAAATACAAATTAGGTGAGAAATGAAGTAAATTAAATTTTACCATGGTGCTCAAGGTTAGGAAAATAACAATATGAATAAATCAAATTCACATGCAAGAGTCAACCAAATTTTCCCAATTACAACAATGGCCAAAATGAAACAAGGTGAGAGAAAGGGTTTGGAAAGATGACTTAGGCATCTTTTGTAGTGCTACCACTGAGTCCCATGTTCACCAAGTGGTGTAACCTACAAATCCTGCACACTCAAGGAAAACCTCAAATATTCTCAACATGATAAAATATCCATATAAATCAAAATGAAAAATGACTATACTATATCAACTAAATAAAATTTCACCACATCTATTCTACCAATGATACATATAAGCATGATCCAATATCAACAATATATAACTCAAAATTCATGATCATTAGTGAATACCATATAGCAACATAATCTATCAAATCTAAAACATCATAATATCATCATCTCTAATCAAAATGAAATAACCAATGTCATGAATATCATATAGTGTCTCAAAAGTGTCCTGTCAAAATAAGAATGTCATATACCATAGGATGATAATCATAGCAAGTGCAAATCAAAATCTACCATAATCAAATAAAATGTCTCATATGCAATAATCAAACTACTCAGATGAGTCAACAGGTCCTAGGAAGAGATAGAAAATTTAGTGGGCACTACATCCCCCTCCCCTAGAATTAGACTTCCTCGGGAAGTCACTAGAAGAGGTAGGGGTATCTAGCCCACAATGGAGTCACATCCTCCCAAGTAGTTATTGTCTCATCATATTGGTCCCCACTGGACTCTAACTAGTCCATCTATTCCCCCAAAGGGAAAATATCTTATGCTCAGGGATACACATGCATGGGCTCCAGTCTCCACTATCCTTCATCCTCCACCTATAATGCCTGACCAATCCAATACATGAGAAACATCTAGTACATACTTACACAAAAATGAAACATGAAATACATCATGGGCCCAGGCTAGGTGTGGTGGAAAGGCTAAATGGTAGGAAACAAGACCAATGACCTCCAAGATCTCAAATTCCCCACAAGTGAGGTGAAATCTTAGAACCCTTTCCATAATGGATTGGGCTCTTATACGGTCCGTACTCTCAAGAATACCTTGTCACCAACTGCAAAGTGACGTTTGGTCCTCTTAGTATATGCATACACCTTCGGCATGCTCTTTCCTCCTCAAGATTTTCTAATTAGAATGATCATGTTCTTCCATATCCTAAAGGAAATTTGACCCAAGAACAACCCTTTCATCTAACATGTCCCAACTCAATGGTGTCCTATAAGGTCTCCCATACAAGGCCTAATAAGGATCCATACTAATGGAGATGTGATAACTATTGTTATAGGAAAACTCAACAAGATACAAATAATCCTCCCACTTCTTATATTGATCCATCACATACATCCTCACATATCCTCTAACACCTGATTAACTCTCTCAGTTTGACCATCTATCTCTAGGTGGTAAGTTGAACTGAAATTGATCTAAGTTCCCAGAGCGGTCTAAAAATAAGTCCAAAAATATGAAGTATAAATATTATCCCGATCATTAATGAAAGTTTGGAATCTCCATGAAACCTCACAATATCTTCAAGAAATACTCTGGAAATGGTGACTACATTATAAGTGACCTTGGTTGGTGAAAAATGAGCAACCTTGGTCAACTTGTCCATTGTGACCATGATAGTGTCATGATGATATGATGACATGGGAAGACCAACAATGAAATCCATAGATATGACATCCCATTTCCACTCGGGAATATCATGGGGATACAAAATTCCTGTGGGATGAGAATGTTTGGCCTTGACCCTCTGGCACTCAAGGCAATGAGCTACAAAGTATGCTATATCCGGATGTTAGTCTGGCCAATAGTATAACTCCCTAAGATCAATGTGCATCTTCTTCACTCTGGGATGGGTTCATATATGGGGCTCAATGAGCCTCTAAAAGAATAAAAATGTGAAGATCTTGCCTTAGGCACATAGATGCACCTCTTGAAAACATAGAAGACCATTTCCCTCTAAGATGCATCCTACATACCTTCCTCTAAAGAACCTTGAGACTCAAACATCTATTTAGCACCCTCATAAAATATGTCCCCTGGAAGGTGTTGAAGTATCCTGCCCCAAATATTTGATTGTAGAGTCAGTCATATGGAAACTATATGTCATCATATACTCAAGGCATAAATGCAAAGACATTCTCCTTCCCCTTAATATATTAAATATCCATGTCATACTCACACAATAACTCCATCCAACGCCATTTGATGGGTATTGAGGTTCATCTATGAAAAGATGTGTTGTAAACTTTGATGATCGGTCCTCAAGATAAATGGCCTACCAAAAGAAAGTGCCTCCAATGAACTAGGGTGTGAACCCACTGCAAGCTCAAGGTCATGGGTAGGGTAGTTAATCTCATAGTATTTGAGCTTACGTGACTCAAATGTAATGACACGCCACTCCTACATGAGTACTACTCCAAGTCCCTCTAAGGAAGCATGGTATAACTAAAACTCTCTAGTTAGAAAATCAAGAACTGCTAAAATAGGTGTTGTCATCAATCACTCCTTGAGTAACTAAAAATATTGTACTCACATTTTTCTAACCACACAAATTTCTTCCCTTTACATTGAAGAGAAGTGATAGGATGAGCAATCCTAGAGAAGTCATATACAAACATTTGGTAATATCCTACTAATCCCATGAAACTCCTCACCTCTTTCACTAAAGTAGGTTTAGGTATTGGAAAATCAAGAATGAAAAGTATCTTTGAGGGATCTACTAAGATACCCTCACTAGAAATGATGTGTCCCAAGTATTGAATCTCAGAATTAAAAGAAACTACACTTCTCTAGGTTCCCAAAATTCTTTGATCTCTCAAAACTTGTAACACTTGTCTTAAATGTTCCTCATGTTCCTCCTCGGAATGAGAGTAAATCAATATGTCATCAAGAAACACTAAGAAAAAGTGGTCCAAAAGTCCTAAAAACCCCATTCATGAGGCTCATGAAAACTATTAGAGCATTGGTCAAACCAAAAGGAACTATGGTGAAACTCATAGTACCCATATCGAGTGCAGAAAGTTGTTTTATGAATGTCTGCATATATTTAATGCACAATGGTGGTATCTTGACTTAATATCAATCTTGGAGAACACTCTGGATCCCCTCATCTGATCAAATAAGTCATCAATCCTTGAAAGTGGATAATGGTTCTTCACCATTACCTTATTAAGCTATCTCGAAATCAACACAAAGTTGAAGGGACCCATCCTTCTTCACAAAAAGTGGTTGCCCCAAGGAGACACACTAGGAAGATAAGACCCTTCTCCAAAAACTCTTCTAACTAAATCTTGAGCTCATGGAGCTCTAGAGTCATCATCTGATAAGGTTCCCGAGAAACTAGTGTTGCCCCTGGTACTAAGTCTATAGTGAAATCCACCTCTCTACGTGGTGGTAATCTAAGAATCTCACTCGAAAACACATCTGCAAACTCCCTCAACAAAGAATGCTCATCTAGTGGTGAATAACATGGAGTTCCCTTTGATTGATCACTAATCATGATCGTAAACATATGACAACCCTTTTGCATGCTCCACTTGAGTTTTTTAGCAGAGATCATACGTAAAAAGATAGGCCTATGCATTTAGTAATCCCAATTAAACTCCCAAGGTCATCCTGACACTCAATGATCTTACTCCTATAGTCCACTTTGGCTGATGATACTCAAGCCAATCCATGCCCAAAACAACCTCATAGGATCCTAAAGGTAACACATGAAGGTCTAAGGTAGTGGAGAACACACCCAAATCAAGTACACAACTCTCCACGTAGGTTTCCACCGCAAGTTTAACCCCATAAGCTAACTCAACCTACCAGCTATATGGATGTGTAGAATTCTTGCTAGCCCACATTGGTCCACTATAGATGGTGATATAAAGGAATTGGATTCTCCAGAGTCAAATAATACTAAGATAGAAATACCCCCTCGATAATACCTATAGTCTATATAATTTTTGGCCTATTGCTCAACTTGGCGGTTATCCATTGTTGCATGAACACGATGATCTCATCCCACATTCACTATTGTCTTCCCTAAAATAGGGGCCTTCCTCTTATCTGATGTGAAGGTGGGTTTATGCAGTGGCGTGCCTAGTGATTGTGGATCTAAATCCTCCTCTAGGTGGAGTTGCACACTGTGTCCTCTACTCTGGAAAGACTGTACCCACCTCGTATCCTACTCCCTGGTCTTTCTCAATACTCTTGGGCCTTGCTCATGCTTCCTCCGATAAGTATGCCTTCTCCACCACCTTTTCCCAAGTCGAAGGAGATAACATCCTAACTACACCGGTCATATCTACATACAGGCCCCTAACGAACCTATTCACATGTATCTTCTCATCCTGAAGGTAGTCATAGTATTGTAGAAGGTCCAAGAAGCATGACTCATATTGTGTCATTGTGCTCGATCCATGACAAAGGTCGTGAAACTCATCTATCCTCTTCTAAAAAATGCTTCGGCATATACCAGGGCTTTCAAATTTTCCTCGAACATCTCTCATGTCTTTGAATCTCAAGTTAGATTGATCTAAAACTATTAAGAAAACATTCACATAGTGAATATTTTTCTTTATAAATATTTTCAATAAAAATAGACATTACGATCTTTTTATATTTTTAATAATTAATTAATACTACAAGTACGCATAAATAAGATAAATTCACCAAGTAATTTGACACAAGACATGATAACGAAGTTTGACACTTGAGGCATACGTCTCCAGTGTCCAATTGAATGTGGTTGATCTATTAAAATCATGCAAATAAACACTTACAATAGTTTATACATGAATCCAATCTTCTCACCGACTTCTCCCGCCCAAAATAATGCTAGTATCCCTGCTTACTGATTTCTCCAAATTCTCTCTCTAGCTCTATTGTAAGCTTTACAAAATAAAACATAGTCCGCATAATACCACTTCAAATACAAATTTACCCATTTTATAATGTTTCTAGTCCATACCGAGCACAATGGTTGGGTTGCTTATCTTTAACTCACCCACCAAATTTCAAGCCCCTTATGCGCTTAGCTTTTCCTTATTGGGGTGAAAATACCACATTGTGCATGTAACCGGTGTAGACACCAAATTTGTGTCTTATGACCCCTTGTGACCCGCATCTCATCTCGCAATCTAACCTCATCACCTAAACCTTACACAATTATTTATTAATTACCTTATAATTGATAAATCCACATCACCTTACCCGCCACCTCACTTTGCCACCTCATCATGACTAGCTCCTAACCCTAAACTAACCTAATTAAGACCCATGACTTGGTCTAGACTCACATCCATAACTAATGCCTCCTTACTCGCACCCAAAGCCGACCTTCTAGCCACTTGACCAAGCCCGCAACTGATCTCTCGGGAGAAAAGCAGGGAAGGTGGGCTATTTTACTAAAAATAGCCTACTTTTTCCTTACCGATGCCGGTTCCTACTCGACCGCCGTCGGTTACGTAACCGCCATCGGTTCCCTGTAAATGGGCTCCCCAAACCAAAACAACGGATCGGAATTTCATTTGGGAGATCGGTCGAATGATTTTTGAAACAACAGAGATCATTGGGAGCGAAAAACAGAGTCCAGATCTTCACTTAACCAAGCAGAGACGAGTGAAGAAACCAGAAGTGCTTGCAGTAGAGGATATCAACTTGCATCTTCGCCAAAACCAGTAAGTCATATCTTGCATGTCCTCTGTTATAACATTTCTTATGCTCTTTGAATCACAGTCCTCCTAAATCCAGTTCTGAACCCACTACTCAAGATCCCATTGCATCTAGCTGTCATTCTTTTACCCCTCATCATCTCATTTCCTAATATCATCCATAAACCAACCTTACCAACACCAAGAAACACAAACACCCCACCAAAACAATCAACCTACAGGTCCTAGACCCAACCGACGGCGGTTACCAGAAACCGGTATCGGTTACCCTGACTATAACCAGAAACCAGCCTTCTCCTACTAGTTTCAACCAAGTAATCTAATTGATATTTTGCAGTCTTTTGTGTTAATTCATATTAGCAGGGGAACTGACCACCTTCGAAAGGAAGTTTTATATTTCCTGGGCCCAAGGCAGTTTCCTCATTTATTGTTTAATCAAATCTTGTGGTCTTGTGTTCTTATTTGCAGGTAGTCCTTCCAAGACAAAAAGGAGTTCTTCGCAATCAGCCTGATCTTTCTCTACGGTACGCGCACACCATCTCGACATTCTACAGGTATTCCTCCTAGCACCTAACTCTTATCTGTTTCTATAGGAACGAGTCATTCCGAGTGAAACATTTTGGCACGCCCGGTGGGACCCATTTTGGGTTTCTTTCTCTTGCTTATTTTCATTTTAGGAAGCATACTTGCTGTTGCTGCTTTTGTTATATATTTCGTAAAGAATTTGTCTTGCTTTCCTAGTTTCGCATTAGTGAAAGTCATCTCTCTTGCTTCATCGAACATAATTTTCGATTTGGGTTTTGTTGGTGCAAAATCACAGCACCCTAGACGCACATCAGGCTTCTAGGTTGATGTTCGGAGCATCCAATGTGATTGCACAACATGGAAACCTCTCTCCAGCGTGGGACTTGTAAAACCGAGAGAGGAATCTCTAGAGAAGGCTAGTTCCGCTCCTAAACTACCGCCACAAGCTATTCCGGCAGCAAGCTAATCTAATCCTAATCTAACCATGCCAAGGAGACAAAGAGAGAGAGAGAAAGGAAAATAGCAAAAGCCTACACTAAAACGGTGATACACCGTGAGAAGGAGAATGTTGGACATCTATCAAAAAGCGCCATGGGACAAAGAGAGGTGAGCAATGGGAAGGATGGACGGATGCATCACGATGTGCCCAAGGATAGATTTCACACAGAAAATGTCCCAAAACTCCATGAACACAGCTCCAAACCTGCAATGAACATTCAAACATGCACAGATACCTGCAATGAAGAGAGGCAAGAAGAAAACAAGCAAAAACGAGAAAGGATGGACAGATGCATCACAAAACACGTTTTGTTGCTTCAGAAGTTTGCACAGAACATCATTCCATTAGTAAAAGGCAAAAACGCCATTACGGAGCAGGAGGAGGCTCGAACTCCATTTTCAACCCTAGAGAAGAAAAGAAGGGAGGCGGAGAGAAAGAATGAACAACCCTTTTTTTTTTAAATGAGCCAAAAGGCGGCTTTTACATTGCATGGGTCGAACCTGGGGACGTAAACGTGGGAAAAGCGTGCAAGCCCATTCCTCATTGACTGCAGATGCATAAAAACGGCATGGGATACCTTTCCAACCCATACCCTGCCATCTTTGACCGATTTTGGAGGAGAATGCGACCCATTTGTATTAATTTGGCCGCTAAAATGTCACTTCTGGCCGTGCAGAAGAAGAATGCGACCCATTAGCATTAAAACGGGTTGTTGAAAGGTCGCTTCTGGCCATTACCACACGTCAGAGCCGTTTCTCGATTTTCTCTCTTCAGACTGCACCAAAACTCGAGATTAACCCCAGAATCATGTAGAGAATTTCATGAGCTTTCCGTTGATATAAAGAACGTGGAAATCGAGCTCTGGATCAAAAGATATGGCGATCTGAAGATTTAGGGCACGGAGCAGACCAAGACAGATTTTAAAATGTTTTCCCGCTCTTCACCGTCTGGACGACACGTGGCACGTGCTGATTGGACGAGCAATTCTCTGTCCTCCGTCTTTCGCGGGCCTTCCTTTTGAAATTGCAGGCCCCTTAAACTTGGACACGTGGCGCCATTTCATTGGTTCGGTTGCCCGCTCGATAACTCACCCCTTTGACCTTTTGACTTTTTCTCCCGTGAGGACACGTGGCAGCCTTCCCGATTGGTCTCGCTCCTTTGGCTCCTTGGCGTGCACTTCGCCTCCATTTGTCACGGATGTCCCATTTGATTTTGGGCCCTTTGTGCTCATTTCGCCGTTCGGGCATTTCGCTGGCCCATTTGTCCTGCAGACGTCCCATTTGATTTTGGCCCCTTTGGACTCATTTCGGCCGATTCGGCGGTTCGAACATTTTTGGCCCGCTTGTCTCACTTTTGCTTCGATCGACTTGAGTCTTTTCGGCCGATCCGGCCGATTCGCGCCTTTTAGCCCGATTGTCCCACAGTGTCTCTCTCAAAGAATAAGCCAATTTTTTCCTCTCGGTCGAACCAGCATTTCGCGTCCACTGCGACTTTTGTCCCAGATGTCCTGTTGCTGCTGCGGGCTGTTTGTGCTTACTTGGCCGAGCCGGCAGTTGTTCGGGCCTTTTTGTCCCAAATGTCCCGACTCATCGCCCTTAAAGTGGACTTAGTCATTTTTATGATTTTTTCCTGGATCAACCTACTTGCCTTCTGCAACCTTTTTTGCATTTTCTCAGAGCTTGCTCCCTGTTTCTTCGGCCAGGGGAGTTAGAAAAATACCTGAAGGGACCCTAGAAACCTGATTTTGCTCAATCAATCAATTTGCTTGGGATTTGAATCTTTCGATGCATGTTATCAAAATTTACCCTAGGGGGGTGAATTTTGGATAACGAGTTTAAAACACATGCATTGCATTCCCGCTTGTTGTTCTTCAATTCTAGTGAACATAGATTAAGTAAGTGTCGTACACGTGGGGTGATATCCACGGTATTGACAAGAAATTAACCCTAGTTTCACCGCACAACACATCTTGAATCACGCACAATTAACACAACACTCAAACATCCCCCTTTTCCGCGGTATTCCTCCGCCCGATTGAGGTAACCTTATAAGCCAAAACAAACTTGACATTTCCCCTAGGTCTTGTTGTTTAGGATTCTGACATCATCTTACGTCTAAAGGCATAAGCCCACGTTAACTAAAATTAACCCTAGGATTAGTCTGGATTTGCGTGTGCATCTTGCTTGTTTTCAAATTCGCTTTTTCTCGTCATACTTTGTCTTCTGTGATCAATAAGTTGACAAATATACTCAACGTTGCTAAAAATCAAATTAGCAGCCTTTTATATCTTCTTATCCTAGACTTTTGACACCGGCATCGGTTAACGGACCGACGTCGTCTGCTCTCTGACCGACACCGGTTATTAAACCGACATCGATTCTTGTCTTTCATCGCCCACGACAAACCAAAGAACTTGCCAAATTCATCATTCTGAGGTTGTTTTTGTTCTTGATAGATTGAAACTTTCCTGTGTGTTCTTGTCCATGGTTGTCATCACTCGGAAGCAAGCCGCCGCCATGGTTTCACATGCCTGCTCTGTGTCTTTGCCTGAATCACCCCCTTCACATTCTATAGGGAACCCTACGGACACCAGTGAGATCCCCCAAATTCCTGTAGGAGACAAGGACTTTGCCAAATTTCTGGATGCTAATCCCAGCGCTGTACAATACTATTTGTCTCATGCCCCTGACCGTACGCCTGATGGTCAGCTCCTTGTTGGCATGCCTATTAGTATAGCTGCTCATTTAGCTCCCACTCCTCCTGATAACACCGCCTTACTTCCTGCATCTTTAGCCCCTTCTCCCAATCCGGCTGACTTGAGAGGTTCATACGACTCAGATTGGCTTTTCCTTGGCTAATTTTGGACCTCACGTATCGTTACCACCAACTGCCCCTACCTCATCTCTCTTTCAGACCACTCCATTCATGACTTGCTCTCTGCCACCTATTCACACGAGCTTTCCTTCTCAAGCTCCGCCTACCTTTTCATTCCCATACACGTATCCAGTAACCTCAACACCTTATATGGGACATCCCTATTCTGTTGCTCCAACATACTCATCCTCCATACCTTATCAACACTTAGCCCCACCATTGTCCAGCGGAAGCCCTTGGTCCAACTTGCCTCCGTTTACCACAACCGCACCATCATCTCATCCAACCACAGATTTCATCAAACAAATGATGGACAAAATGCAAAACCTGGAGGCTTCTGTTTCGGGAAGTCGTAGCGCCTTGACATACGAACAAGTTTGTCGGGAGCCCATTCACCCTTCTGTCCCCCTTCATTCATATCCTCCTCAATGGGAGTTGCCAAAATTTACTCGTTTTAATAGTAAAGAGGATCCTCAACAACACTTGCGATCATTTAGACATGCTTGTTATTTGATTGCCCATGATGACACCTTGTTACTCCGCACCTTCCCCATGTCCTTATCAGGACCCGCCTTGGAGTGGTACAGTGCTTTAACCCAGCACTCGATCTTCTCTTTTAACCAACTAGCCCAATCTTTCTTGGATCATTTCTCCATTAACATTGCCAAGAAAGTATCTATCACCAAACCTTTATGCCATCCGACACCAAGACGAATCTATCGCAGATTTCGTGGGACGATGGCGCGGCCTTATCAACCAACTTACATATGCCTTGCCTCAAGCTGAACTTATCGAACTTTTCACGCGGGCATGTGCTAAGCACATTTCTCCTACTCTTCAAATTCAAACTTTCCGCACATTCGATTTAGGCCTTTACCATGGCTCGGGAATTAGAAATTCGAGCCTTAGAAGAGGAGAAATTACGGTTGCATGTAACAAAAACCCCAATTTCGAACTCCCGATTCTACCAACAAGCCAAACACCACCACTCCTCACGCGTCCACTTCTTCTAAATCAAAAGGAGCTGTCCACGCGGTAATGGTCAAATCTCAAACACCGTCCAATACTCCGCCGAAAACCACCTATAAGTACAAAGCCGAGCCATCAATTACACTCCTTGGGAGAAACTTATGGCATCATCTGGAGAAATTGCTCAAAGTGGGGCTATCACACTTGCCCCTGTTAAACCTCACTCTGGGTTTGACTCCACCCGCGCAATACCTTCCCCGGTACAAAGAAAATGACTTTTGTAACTTTCACCGCGTAAAGGACATAGTCATGAAAACTGCAAGATGTTGAAAAACATAGTGCAGGAAATGGTTGACGTAGGGGATATAGCCCTCGATAATCCTAACACCCCTGCTAACCGAAATCTGAAAATTTTCAACAAGCCATTCCCGAATCACTCGTCAACAAGAATGCGTAAACCAAGATATCTTAGCGAGGAGAGTGTTCATGAGATCCATGCGAGTCTTCGATTCTCACCAAAACCTCTATTGAAATTTTTTTGAATCAAGCCTCTCCACCAACACAGGAGTCTGAACCTCCTTCACCACCATCAAGCCAAAGTGAAATCATTCCTTTACCCATAAAAGAGTTAACTTCCGGACTTCTCTTCTCATCGATGAGTCTTCTTACACCACATCCCTACAAGATTGTGGCGGATGTTATCTAATTTATCTATTTCCCAAACGTCCCCTTCTACCGCTCTTGCTGCACAAGAGGAAGGCTCGCCACTCCTTTTGACATCCTTAGATGAGAAATCTCTTACACTGACATCACCACATTCTTTAAACATGACAGATCCCCTCAAACACGCCCTCCTACCTATTAGTCCCTCATCGCCTAAATCTTTTCAACGACCGGTTGACCTCTTAACATCTATTGATACAGTGCCTCATCTACCTCCTGTGTCACACCCACAGTGGACTGGAATCACAACCCGTCGTTCTTCCGTACAAAAGTTCATATTCACACGTGAGGACTGTCATTCCACAGAAGATAGACAGGCCCTATGGGAACGTTTGAGTACCCCTTTTTCTACTCAAATGCAAATGACTGATCCTGATGTCTCCACCATATACCCGAAGTGTTTACAGAAGCTTAAAATGCCCCTGTTCTCACCTTCACCCCCCTCACCTCTACCAAATGCCCCGTCCACTTCTATCAACTTAACCGGATCTTCCCCTACGCAGGACCTCACCAATGCCCAGGTCTAACGCACTCCGCCAAGCGACTCGATCTATCCAAAAATAAATCCGCTCCGCCACCTAGGAGACAAACTCAATCCGTGCCCCTATCACAATCAAAACCATCATCGTCATACCTACCTTCCATATTGGGACCCCATCCCTCTACCTTACATCAATATATCATACCTCCTGCGTTTTCTTCAAAACAACCTACGCCTTCCGCACCCATACTGAGAAATTCGTGGTATAAGAACACCGTCACTCCACGTATCCCTGTCCACCTATCAACCCTAAACAAATTCCATCATCAAAAGATTTTTTTCGGTCACTCCTATTTCCCGTGGTTGTTTTCTAATACCACATCATCTGCGGCCTCATCATCCAACATAGCTTCTACGCCAAAGAAATCACGTTTAGTGAAAACCACGTATCAACACCCCTCGGCTAAACCACCACCCGTGCGAACCAACCACGCCCAAACATTACCAAAACCCGCACAACCAATACCCTCATCCTCTTCCGATTTTGACCCACTCAAAGGATCTTACGCCAAAATCCTTACTATGTTGGTGGAGAATGCGACCATTTCCCTACCTCCACTTAGACCTTATGACCCGTCTAAACCCCGACCTATGGGTTACGATGAGTCTAAAATCTGCGCTTATCACCGCACACCAGGACATGATGTGGAGGGATGCAAAGCTCTAAAAACCATCCTTCGTCAGTCACCTCTCCCGGATAGAAAGATTAAGAAAGACAACTTACGAAGGGAGAGACCTTTAGTTTCCATTCCCTCTCCTATACCATCTGTCCCCGCCTCACCAAGATCTATCATTATTACAACCCCACCTCTTGAAGACCATGAGTTATCCCAACCATCTTCCTTATCTCAGGTCTATGAGATTAATATGATTAGTGTCGCTACTCGAGGGCAGAAAAACAATGGGAAAGCAAAAGAAAACACACCTGCGGCATCTCTTTCTCCGTCAAACATCCCGATTGCACCACCACCTAAAGTGGTCATTCGCGGACCTGCCTATCCCGTCTCTAATGGCATTGCCCACCGAAATATGATTAAACAGCTTCACCAATCGCCCGTAAAAATGACACTGTATGATCTCATTCAGACTTCTGAATCTCATCGACAAGCTCTCGTTGAGATCCTTCAAGGGATAGAGGTTTTACCTAATGAAACCCTGCCTGTCGCCTCCATTCTAACACCCAATCACGTTGCTTCTCTCACCAAACAACCCACTGCCCCAACCACTTCTGTCTCTGTACAACAAGTCGCAGTCAGTTTCTCCGAAGACGAAATTGTTGACTTTGGTACAGAAGATCCTGACCCTGCTCTTTTCATCTCAAACTTACATCCGGGACATTCGGGTGCGTCGTGTTATGATTTGATTGGGTGTCTTAGCCTAAACATCATCTCTTCAAAAGCCTTCCAACAAATGAATATCCCTTCTAGTTGCATGTGTGCCAACCCCATCATGTTGCGGTCATTCAATGACGCTATTACTTCTACCTTAGGCACCGTGATCCTTAACATTCGGGTAGGACCACGTACTTACCCGAAATCTTCTATGTCTTGGAGGGAGAGTTCCAATATAATATATTCTTTGGGTCATCCTTGGATCCGAGCCATGGGATGCGTTCCCTCAACATTACATAGATGCATAAAATTTGAGTACGAGGGAAGTCCTACACCGTAAAGCGACCCTCCCCTTTAAAACCTGCAATGTGTTATACCGCCCTAACGATGTGCTTATACCAATCAAGACACCCATACATTCAACCCAACCATCCTCTTCAAATGTACCTCAACCATCCACCTCAACCGCGCCTACGCCTTGGTGATGAACCCACCATCGCAAAACCACTTCCCTTCCCGCATGCTAACATTCCAACCTCCGACCCCTTAGTAGATGTTTTTCGGCGCCTTACGCTGGGGAGTACCGCCTATATAACGTTAGTTCTTTCCCTACCCCACTGTGAGTACTGCATAATTACATGCCCATCCCACCTATGACCGTCGCGTGGGGAGGTAATCTCTTACGGACCACCCCATTGCCGCACTAACCTAACGTATGGGGTGTTGACGCATCCTCCATTACCCCGAACCTCCTCTTGGTGTGGTTCCCTTCAATCCGATTTTCAATACTTGACAAATCGTTGTTTCTCCCCCTACCCATTTGGCCCGACCCAAGGCCCGCCTACCACCTGTTTGGCCGACCCAAGGCCTCAACCTACCAATCGGCCCGACCTAAGGCCTCAACCTACCTATTCGGCCCGACCTACGGCCTCAACCTACCTATTCGGCCCGACCTAAGGCCTCAACCTACCTTTTTGGCCTGACCTAAGGCCTCAACCTACCTATTCGGCCCGACCTAAGGCCTCAACCTACCTATTCGGCCCGACCCAAGGCCTCGCCCTACCCATTTGGCCCGACCCAAGGCCTCGCCCTACCAATTTGGCCTGACCCAAGGCCTCAACCTACCAATCGGCCCGACCTAAGGCCTCAACCTACCTATTCGGCCCGACCTACGGCCTCAACCTACCTATTCGGCCCGACCTAAGGCCTCAACCTACCTTTTCGGCCCGACCTAAGGCCTCAACCTACCTATTTGGCCCGACCCAAGGCCTCAACCTACCAATTGGCCCGACCCAAGGCCTCCCTTTACCCTTCTGGCCCGACCCAAGGCCGCAACCCAACAACTTGGCCCGACCCACGGCCGCACCACTTCCATCCCTTACCCAAAATCAACACCATACACTTTTATCCACCCATCCGGTAGTTTTTTGTTCAATCGAGCTCACCTGTTCGTGTTTTAGCATGATTAGGGTCCTTGACTTGATCTGTCGACCAACTTTGCCAGACCTAGACCGTGACGTTTATCTCAACCAAACCAACCTTTTGGTACTGCCGAACATGCCTAAACGTTCTGTACCTTACCCGTTATATACCCCTGGGGCTACTTCCTATGCCTTGGATACCAGGATTATATCACCCTTGTTTGGATAAACTATCGACCTTTGCCTCCTCTGCACTGCTGGTTTGCTCGTCAAATCATGTACCCTAGTCGTACTATTGCATTTCAATATGCGTCGCTTCCTTGAACCTACCCCACCATCTTACCATCCCCTCTACCCCATTTACCCGTTATCAACCCTATCCCTGATTTCTCATTCACTCAATCTGTGATAGATTTGAGGGGGATTACCTATACCCTTAACAGGAGTAACCACTTCATATTATTGTCCGTGCAGCTTTACAAAATAAGCTACACGACAATAAGGGGCTAATGTAGACACCAAATTTGTGTCTTACGACCCCTTGTGACCCGCATCTCATCTCGCAATCTAACCTCATCACCTAAACCTTACACAATTATTTATTAATTACCTTATAATTGATAAATCCACATCACCTTACCCGCCACCTCACTTTGCCACCTCATCATGACCTAGCCCTAACCCTAAACTAACCTAATTAAGACCCATGACTTGGTCTAGACTCACATCCATAACTAATGCCTCCTTACTCGCACCCAAAGCCGACCTTCTAGCCACTTGACCAAGCCCGCAACTGATCTCTCGGGAGAAAAGCAGGGAAGGTGGGCTATTTTACTAAAAATAGCCTACTTTTTCCTTACCGATGCCGGTTCCTACTCGACCGCCATCGGTTACGTAACCGCCATCGGTTCCCTGTAAATGGGCTCCCCAAACCAAAACAACGGATTGGAATTTCATTTGGGAGATCAGTCGAATGATTTTTGAAACAACAGAGATCATTGGGAGCGAAAAACAGAGTCCAAATCTTCACTTAACCAAGCGAGACGCAGTGAAGAAACCGGAAGTGCTTACGGTAGAGGATATCAACTTGCATCTTCACCAAAACGAGTAAGTCATATCTTGCATGTCCTCTGTTATAACATTTCTTATGCTCTTTGAATCACGGTCCTCCTAAATCCATTCGAACCCACTACTCAAGATCCCATTGCATCTATTGTCATTCTTTTACCCCTCATCATCTCATTTCCTAATATCATCCATAAACCAACCTTACCAACACCAAGAAACACAAACACCCCACCAAAACAATCAACCCTACGGTGTCCTAGACCCAACTGACGGCGGTTACAGAAACTAGTATCGGTTACTCCCGACTATAACCGAAACCAAACTTCTCCTACGAGTTTCAACCAAGTAATCTAATTGATATTTTGCAGTCTTTTGTGTTAATTCATATTAGCGAGGAACCACCACCTTCGAAAGGAAGTTTTATATTTCTGGGCCCAAGGCGATTTCCTCATTTATTGTTTAATCAAATCTTGTGGTCTTGTGTTCTTATTTGCAGTAGTCCTTCCAAGACAAAAAGGAGTTCTTCTAATCAGCCTGATCTTTCTCTACAGTGTACGCGCACACCATCTCGACATTCTACAGGTATTCCTCCTAGCACCTAACTCTTATCTGTTTCTATAGGAACGAGTCATTCCGAGTGAAACAACCGGTTGGGAGGCGGTTAATATTCCAAACCATTGCCCTTATAACGGTGGCTTGTGATCCATTTTGGTCGATCGGTTATTATGAGGACCATTGGAAATGTGTTAATTTTGGCGCATGGAGGTTGGGTTGGTTGTTAACTACGTGGAAAGATAAGGTGGTGAGCAATGTAGTATAGCCACGTGGAGGATAGAGGTGAGATGCATTGGAGAGATAAGGGTAAGGTGAGTTGGCATAGATAATAGGCGAGATGGAAATTTGAATGAGCATCATAGGAGATAATTCATTAATCTAGCTAATAAGGAGATAATAAGTGGTGGTTGGTCGATAGGTCAACTCATTTCACTCGCCAACTTGAGCTATCCACAAAGCCATCCATACAATTTACAATGAAATTTCAATAGCCCGCATTGATCCTATAATTACACTATGAAGCATATATAACTAGAAGCCCTGTAATACTAATATGAATAAATGGAGGCCAAGGCACCCCTCCAAAATCGAGTGTGTCGAACCTTGTTGGGGCCACAACAAGCAAATAGTGGGGCCCACTTTTACTGTCACCAAGTGTCAAGACTGATGTTAAAACCAAAAATTTTAACCTTCATATACATTTTCCACATGTCACATTTTCATTGGTCCACAAGCGGCGTGCACACGTATAACCTCTGTGAGACCTGATTTTTGCACAGTTGGTGAAAATTTCAGCAAGCTATAACTAATGCATATGTGTTATGTTTACTGCAAACAAGATATTTCTAGAAATCTCAAAAAAATCATGCAATGAAACTTTCAGAATCGATTATGAGAAGATATTAGATCAGCATTTCTCGCCAAGGATCCTCTCGGATCACTCCTCCCCCTTGAAAAAAAGTTTGGACCTCCAAAAGTTACTTTAATTGGTAAATAAATGAGGATATTTCTCCCTCACCTTTCTGGTTTCCATCTATTTCACCTTATTCGGATACATGCCTTTTAAACCAACATGAAGATATTCAACATCACCCCTTCGAGAGGTTCTAACCTTCATGTCCAAAATGATATCATATTGCAACTCATCCAGATACTCAAGTGTAAAATCATCAACATAAGGTATAACATTAGCATCATCATCCATAATCATAGGAAGTTCATACAATTTCAAGTTTTCAACATTTACAACTAAATAAATTTACATATATGGAGGTAAATCCAAGGAAAGCATTGTTACCAATTTTCTACATTATTTGGAATGGACCATACCAAAAAGGTTTTAACTTTTAACCTTCACATGTCATCCTTTCTTTGTTGATGTGAAGCCAAATTGAATCACCAACTTGGAGCTTGTGATTAGGTCTATTTTGTCACGCCTTTCTTTATATTTCACTTGACTTTTCTCCAATTGTTCTTGAACATATTGATGGACTTTCTAGATTCGCTACAATTTTTTTAGCTTTGTCAGTATCACTAATTCCACTAATAATAGTTTCTTGTCCTAAAGAGAAATCTAATGGAGATTTATGCAAATAACCATAACAAGTCTCAAAAGGAGACTTCATAATAGAAGAATGTAAAGCACGATTATAAGTATGTTCCACATAATATAAATGTTCATCCCATAATTTAGGATGTTTACCACAATATCCTCTAAGCAAATGTACCACTACACGGTTCACAACCTATTTTTGACCATCAATCTATAGATGGAAAGCAGCAATTTTCTTCAATTTAGTGTCCAGAAAACCCCATAAAGTGTCTAGAATCATATTAGTTCGAGATCCACTATCAAAAAGAGTATCAATTTTTCTATGTTGAGAAATAACTCTAAGGTGGAAAAGCTCATTCTATTTATTTTCATCATGCATAGATTGTTGATTAGAAGAAGATGCAACATTTTATGAACTAGTGTTGGAAGAAGGGAAATAATTATTACCTTGAATACTCATAGCCATGATCTTGGTTTCATCCCTAAATCGGACCCAAGATCATGAACCACAATATTTGATTTTTTCTCTTTTCCTTTCTTATTAGTCATCCATTTAGGCTTAATTTCTAGATGTAATTTCTAACTTCTAGATTCATCATGGTTCTTTCTACAATGATTTCAAAATTATTTTTCTTCTTATTTCTTAACATTAGACATTTTATTTTTCTTATCCTTTCCTTTTCCTTGTTCTTTCGAACATTTTTTATTTTCCTTCAGATTGCTTGTTCTTTTGTTTTCAAGACTCCTTAGTCATTTTCCCTCATACATCCAAATGTGTAGCTTGTACACACACTAAATCAATATTAGTAGGACCTAGAATGAGAATCATATGCCTCAAATAACTATGTAATCCACCAATATATTTAAGCAGTGTTTCTTGTGTATTGAGAGAAATACCAAGAATAAGAGCCCTTTTCCTAAACTCTTGTGTATAATCTTGAACACTTTGTCCCTTATTTTGTCTCAATTTTTTCCAATCCATCATAGCTTGTTTTTGTAACCAAGAGGATAAAATTGTTGCCTAAGATTTGAAACAAAATCAGACCAAGAAGTGATTGCATTACCTTTTGTTTCATCTACTTCTGAAGCTTACTCTCCCACCATATGAGTGTTGTGCCACCCATTTGAAGATTTGCCAAATGAATTTTTGCTTCATCATCAACAATTTTTGAACCCTGCAATATACCTCAATCTGCTTGATCTAGTTATCCAACTTCTCTACATTAAGCTCTCCATTATACATTGACAATTTAAACTTGACATCTAGCTTTAATGAAAGAAAAAAAAATTGAATTTCTTCTTAGGAAAATTAGAACTAGAGTTTTTCCTTTTTACCTTCTCTAGTTGTTTTTTTCCTTTTCCTATCTTGGTACATTTCTTCCACCATTCCTTTCATCTGAAAGAATGATTGATGAAATTCTTCTTCTTCTCAATCTGCCATTGAAGGACTTCGAGATCATCTTGTACCAATTTCGGGATCCTCTTCTACTAATTCTCCTTCACCCTTCTTATACCGGGACCTTGTTAATAATCAACAAAAAATTGTAATCCAAAACTATTAATCTCATCCAAAAACCATCTTTGATACTAGTGATCTAAAAATATTAAGCAAACTTGCACACACTCAATATTTTACTTTTATAAAGATTTTGTATAAAAAAATCAGCATTACGATTTTTTTAATAATTAATTAAAAATTCAAGTACTATGTAAAATAAGGGAAATAACATATAAATTTACCAAGCAATTCAACACAAGACGTGATAACGGAAGTTTGATACTTAAGGCCTATGTCTCTCGAGTCCGGTTGAATGGGATTGATTGATTAAAATCATGAAAACAAACACTTACAATAGTTTCTACATGAATATGATCTTCTCACCGAATTCTCCTACCCAAAATAATGCTAGTCTCCTTTAATAGTGTCCCCAAATTCTCTCTCTAGCTCCTATTATAAGCTTTACAAAATAAAACATAATCGCCTAATACCGCTTCAAATACAAATTTACCCATTTTATAATGTTTCCAATAACTGTGTGACAATGGTGGGTCATTTATCTTTTACTCACCCAACCAAAGTTTGATCCCCCTTATGCGCTTAGCTTTTCCTTATGGGATGAAAATCCCACATTATGTGTGTAACCGGTTGGGAGACGGTTTATATTCCAAGCACTACCCTTTTAACATTGGCTTGTTGAGCCATTTTGGTCTGCCGGTTGTTGTGAGGCTCATTAGAAATGTGTTAAGTTTGGTGCATGGAGGTGGGTTGGTTGTTTTCCGTGTGCAAAGATAAGGCGATGAGCAATGTAGTATGGTCGCGTGGAGGATAGAGGCAAGTTGCATTGAAGAGATAAGGGTAATGTGAGTTAGCATAGATAATAGGTGAGATGGCGGTTTGAATGAGCATTGTAGGAGATAAGTCACTAAGCTAGCTAATAAGGAGAAAATAAGAGGTGGCTATTAGATAGGTTGACTCAACTTGATGAGTCGAGATCTCCCCAAGCCATCCATATAATTTACAATGCAATGTCAATATCCCACATTGATCCTATAATTATAATATGAAGCATATATAACCAAAATCCTTGCAATGCTAATATGAAGAAATGGAGAGCAAGGTACCCCTCAAAATCGAGTGTGTCAAACCTAGCTGGAGCCCCAAGCCTAGTAAATAGTGGGGCCCACTAGTCCATCATTGAGTGTCCAAGATCGGTGTTAAAAAAATAAACCTTCATATACATTGACCATATGTCACATTTACTATTGTCCACTTGGCGGGTGTGCACACATATAACCTATGCACAAACCTGATTTTTTCCATTGACCAAAAATTTCAACGAGCCATAACTTCTCGCATATGTGCTCTATTTGATGCAAACAAGATATCGTTGGAAATATTGAATCTTTTTGCACGTAATGAAACTTCCCATAATTGATTCTAAGAAGTTTTTAGATTGGCGTTTCTCGATAAGGATCCTCTCGGATATTTCCTCCCCACTAAGAAATTTTGGACCTCCAAAAGTTATTTTAATTCGTAAATAGGTGAGGGTGTTTATCCCTCACCTTTCTGATTTCCATCTATTTCACCTTGCTCGGATGTATTCCTTTAACACCACCATGAAGATATTCAACATCACCTCCTCGTGAGGTTCTAACCTTCTTTTCCAAAATGATATCATCATGCAACTCATCCAGATGCTCAAGTGCAAAGTCATCAATAAAAGGTACAACATTAGCATCATCATCCATAATCATAGGTGGTTCATATAATTTCAAGTTTTCAACATTTACAACTGAATAAATTTTCATATATGGAGGTAAATCCAACTGGAAATCATTTTTACCAATTTTCTCCACTATTTAGAATGGACCATACCGAATAGGTTTTAAATTTTTACCTTCACCTATCAGCCTTTCTTTGTTGATGTGAAGCCAAACTGAATCACCAACTTGAACTTGTGATTAGTTCTATGTTTATCATGCCTTGCTTTATATTTTTCTTGAATGTTCTCCAATTGTTCTTGAACGTACTTATGGACTTTTTGTATTTGCTACACAAACATTTTAGTTGTGTCAGTATCACTAAGTCCACTAACAATAGTTTCTTGTCCAAAAGAGAAATCTAATGGAGATTTAGGAAGATAACCATAACAAGTCTCAAAAGGATACTTCATAGTAGAAGAATGTAAGGCACGGTTATAAGCATGTTGCACATAATATAAATGTTCATCCCACAATTTAGGATGTTTACCATAATAACCTCTAAGAAAATGTACCACTATGTGGTTCACAACCTCTGTTTGACCATCGGTCTATGGATGGAAAGTAGTGCTTTTCTTCAGTTTAGTGTCCATCAAACCCCATAAAATTGACCAAAATTCCCCAAGAAACCTGGAATCCCAATCTAAAATAATAGAAGTGGGAAAACCAAAATGAACCCATACAAACTAAAAGAATAATGTACAGTCCCTTCACCAGTTATTTATTTAGTACAAGGAATCAACACACACATCTTACTAAATATGTCCAAAACCACATATAAATAGTCGTGTTTCCTTCATGACATGGGAAAGCCTCCTATAAAATCCATGGAAATACTTTCCCATGGATGTGTAGGGACAGGAAGAGGAGTGTAAAGTCCTAACTTCCTATTGCTAGGATTTCTTGTGGCACAAAGAACACATCCTTTTATATACTTGGTTACATGTTCATGCATTCTAGGCCAATAACAATACATCTATAAATGTGCAACTATTTTACCAATACCAAAATGTCCAGATATAAGAGAAGTATGAGCTTCCCTAATCATATGCACTCTTTCATTTTCTAGAATACAAAGTTTACCAAAATGATATAAAAGTCCATCATGCACATGATAATCCAATTCTCCTACTTGTTTCCCACTCATTAAATCCTCATACACTTCTTTAAAATCAGCATCATAAACATATTTCTCTTTATAACTATCATGAGCCAAATAACTATGTTGTAAAAGAATAGATGCAACAACAAGAGGTCTAGATAGCATATCAGCAACCTTGTTTTGTATACCTTTCTTATACCTGATCACGAGATGAAATTGTTGCAAGAATCCCATCCAATGTATGTGTCTAGAATTTTGTAGCTTTTTTGTGTTTCAAGTCTTGGAGGGGTTGATGATTTGTATTTAGTATGGTTTCCTTTCCCATCAAATAATGTTTCCATTTTTTTACACTCTGTACCAAAGGATACAACTCTTTATCATAAGTTGGATAATTTCTTACCGCACTCATGAAGGTTTTTGAATGGTAACACAAGGTCATTTTTTTGCATCAAAACTACCCCCATTTCATAGTCACTAGCATATGTCTCAATCTCAAATGACTATTGCAAATATGGAAGTTCGAGACCGAAGCAGAACTGATTTTCTCTTTCGGTGCATCAAAAGCTTTATGTTGTTTTCCTCCCCATTGAAATGCATGTTTAATACTTGTCAAAGCATGCAAAGGAGATGCAATAAATGAGAAGTTAGCAATAAAAATTTTCCATTATTTTATTACACCTTTAAAAATCCTAACTTCTATCACATTAGTGGGTCTAGGCCATTTTACAATAACCTCTACTTTTGCAGGATCTATTTTCAATTCACCATTTCCCACAACATAACCCAAATAAATTAAAGATGTTTTTCAAATTCACATTTTGACATCTTCAAAAATAATTTTTCTCCTCTTAATGTATCTAAGACTTTATGGATGTGAATAACATGATCATCCCATGATTTACTGAAAATCAAAATATCATCTAAGTAGACTATGACAAAATCATCAATGAATGGCCTAAATACATCATTCATCACACACATGAATGTAGTTGGTGCATTGCACAATCCAAAAGGCATAACAAGCCATTCAAATAAACCTTGTTTTGTTTTAAAAGCAGTTTTCCACACATCACCTTCATTGATTCTTACTTGGTGATAACCACTTCTTAAGTCTAACTTAGTGAAATAAATAGAATTTTTTAATTGATCCAATAAATCATCAATACAAGGAAGAGGGTAATGATTTTTCACCATGATTTTGTTTAAATCCATAAAATCAACACACATCTACCATGTTCCATCTTTCTTTGGCACCAAAATAATTGGAGAACCAAAACAATATGTGCTTGGATAGATTATACATTTTGCCAATAGTTCAATCACGCTTCTCGATTTCCTCATTTCAACCATGGACAATCTATACATACCAATATTGGGAAGAGTTGCATCTTGTATCTCATGTTGAACCCCTCTTTTAGGAGGTAGACCTTGTGGATCTGAAAAATATCATTATAGTTAGAAAAGAATTTAATTAATTCATTTCGATCACCATGAGTACAAAATTCTTGCTTGAATTGAAAAGCCTTTTTATCTTCCCTGCAGTAACCAAGGAAATACTTGTTTTTACACGGTGAGCTCTAACAATATATTCAACTCCATCCTTTACAAGAAAGTAATTATTCTCTTCCCTATAGAATATTTATTTACGATCATATAAATATGGACTTCCCAAAACTACACTAAAAATATCCAAAGGAACAACATCCAAATCAACCTCATCAATAAACTTGTTTGTAATGGCAAACCTAAATCTACAAGTTTTCGTTACCTGTAGCTTTGCATCATCACAAACCCAGCCCAAAGGATAAGGCTTAGGATGTGGCTTAGTTTTAAGTCCCAATTTCTTAACAACCTCCTCTGAAATCAGATTAGCTTGAGATCCACTATCAAAAAGAGTATCAATTTTTGTATGTTTAGAAATAACTCTAAGGTGGAAAATCTCATTCTATTTCTTTTCATCATGCATAGATTGTTGATTAGAAGAAGATGCAACATTTGATGAACTAGTGTTGGAAGAAGAGAAAGAATTATTACCTTGAAAAATCATGGCCGTGATCTTGGTTTCATCTCCTAAATCAAACCCAAGATCATGAACCACAATATTTGTTTTCTTCTCTTTTCCTTTCTTATTAGTCATCCATTTAGGCTTAGTTTCCGGATGTAATTTCCAACATCTAGATTCATCATGGTTATTTTTACAATGATTGCAAAAAAAAAAATCGTCTTCTTTCTTAATAGTAGAGTTTTTCTTTTTCTTACCCTTTCCTTTTCCTTGTTCTTTCGAACCTTTTAATTTTCCTTGATTTCTTGTTCTTTTGTTTTGAGGACTCCTTAGTCATTTTCCCTCATGCTTCCAAATGTGTAGCGTGTACACACACTGCATCAAGATTAGTAGGACCTAGAACGAGAATCATATGCCTCAAATAACTATGTAATCCACCAATGTATTTAAGCAATGTTTCTTGTGTATTGAGAGAAATACCAAGAATAAGATCCCTTTTCCTAAACTCTTGTGTATAATTTTCTGAACCCTACAATATACCACAATCTGTTTGATCCAGTCATCCAACTTATATGCATTAAAATCTCCATTATACATTGGAAATTCAAACTTGATATCTAATTTTAATGAAGGAAAATCAGATTTTTGAGTTTCACCTTTAGGAATATCAAAACTAGAGCTTTCTTCTTTTTTACCTTCTCTAGTTGTTTTCTCCTTTTCCTATCTCGGTACATTTCTTCCACCATTTCTTTCATCTGAAGGAATGATTGATGAAATTATTCTTCTTCTCAATCCACCATTGAAGGACTTAGAGATTGTCTTGTACCAATTTTGGGATCCTCTTCTACTAATTCTCCTTCACCCTTCTTAGACCGGGACCTTGTTAACATTCAACACAAAACTTGCAATCCAAAACTGTTAATTTGAACCAAAACCAGCTCTGATACCAGTGATCTAAAAATCTTAAGAAAACTTGCACACACTCAATATTTTGCTTATATAAATATTTTTTATAAAATTTTGACATTACGATCTTTTTGTATTTTTAATAAATAATTAAAATCTGCAAGTCTTGTGTAAACTAAGAGAAATAACTTGTACATTTACCAACAATTCAACACAAGACGTGATAATGGAGTTCAACGCTTGAGGCCTATGTCTCCGGGTCCAGTTGAATGGGACCGATCTATTAAAATCATGCAAATAAACACCTACAGTAGTTTTTACATGAATATGATCTTCTCATTGAATTCTCCTACCCAAAATAATGTTAGTCTAATTTTACAATTTCTCCAAATCCTCTCTCTAGCTCTTGTTATAAGATTTACAAAATAAAACATAGTCTAACTAATACCGCTTCAAATAAAAATCAACCCATTTATTAATGTTTCTAACCACTGGGCACAATGGTTAGGTCACTTATCTTTTACTCGCCAAACTAAAGTTTGAGCCCCCTTATGATCTTAGCTTTTCCTTATTGGGATGAAAATCCCACATTGTGCGTGTAACTAGTTGGGAGGTAGTTAATATTCCAAGTTCTGCCCTTTTAACATTGGCTTGTGAGCCATTTTTTGTCGGCCGGTTTTGTGAGGCCCATTGGAAATGTGTTAAGTTTGGCGCATGGAGGTCTAGTTGGCTATTGTTCAAGTGGAAAGACGAGGCGGTGAACACTGTAGTATGGTCGCATGGAAGATAGAGGCAAGATGCGTTGGAGAGATAAAGGTAAGGCGAGTTGGCATAGATAATAGGAGAGATGGAAATTTGAATGAGCATCGTAGGGGATAAGTCATTAAGCCAGCTAATAAGGAGATAATAAGGGGTGGCTGGTGATAGACCGACTCGGCTTGTCGAGTTGGGCTATCCACCAAGCCATCCATACAATTTAAATTGCAATGTCAATATCCCACATTGATCCTTTAATTACAATATGAAGCATATATAACCGAAGCCCTACAATGATAATATGAAGAAATGGAGGCCAAGGCACTCCTCCAAAATTGAGTGTTTTGAACTTGGCTAGGGCCTCCACCAATAAATAGTGGAACCCACTTTTCGGTCGCCAAGTGTCCAAGACTGACATTAAAAAAAAAAATTTAACCTTCATACATATTGTCCATATGTCACAATTTCATTAGTCCACTTGGCGGTGTGCACATGTATAACCTATGTGCATACTCGATTTTTGCTAGTTGACCGAATATTTTAGAGAGCCATAACTTTTGCATACATGTTTTGTTTGTTGCTGAAACAAGTTATCGTCGAAAAGCTCAAATTTTTCTCCACGCAATGAAGCGCCCATAGTTAATTCTAAAAAGATTCTAGATTAGTGTTTCTCGGTGAGGATCCTCTCGGATCACGAGATGGATCTTCTGCTCCTCATTCCTCCACTAAACGCCTTATGCGTCTCGGAGGAGGTGAATGGCAAGCCTAGCCTTGACGTTGATTTTGTATTGGTGAACTCCAAATCAATGATCAAGACTAAGGAACCATGATTCTACACCAAACCCATCAATAGTTCCTCCATAAGTGGATGGCTGCAATCGAGAAGCTCTCTAATACCACTACCCATGTCGTGATCACGTTGACTATGTTTAAGCATCTCCCTATCTAGTGAACATGTTCATCCCGACCGTGGTGGTCCCTCAATGCTCTGAGAGCGGATCTGGAAAGGAGTGGAAACCCTCTTAAAATGAACTAATAAACTACGAGACCTTTCCCATCTCTATGAGCCCTGCTGATGTGTCACCGAGAATGCACCCTCGGTTGGATGGGTAGCATCTTCTTGATGAGCGACTTCCTCAATTGGCTCTCGCTATGTAAGAAGGTGTTGTTGTAAAACCCCCATCATTTGTTGTAATGTCTCTAGTATCTTTTTCAAACTCTACAACATGTGGCTCTGGCGTGGGTGACCTACGTCCCGAGCCTTGATGGTTCGACTTCTCGTACCACGTCCAAAAATCATGCGAACAAAGGAAAAAGGAAAGTTTTAAATTTTATGTGTGGTAGCGAGAAATGGTTAAGAAGGTTAAGTTAAAAGTTTCAACATGATTAATTTTTTTACTAATCCCCAAAGCGTCCGGTGTTAAAACCCGAGCTTAGATACTAAACCGTAATGCCCCAAAAATTAACCTAACAAAATTCATGATAAAACGAGAAAATGGAGTCCTAATTTGTGGAAAAAAGAATTGTTTAATCTCAAGCATCATTTAAAAATTAATTAATTTTTATTCTTTTCACTAAGCCCTTATGGCTAAAAGCTAACTGTCTTTATTAAAATTTTTAGTGTAGCGAGGTTTTGTGAAACCCGCATGTAATTGACGGTTTGGATTTGGCGTTAACCATGGTTCGTAATTTTTTCACATTAAGGAATTGCGATAATTCCAACCCTCGTTACACATTTTGGATATGAAATCATAAATGGTCTCAATGGTAAGTAGTGGTGGGGACGCTTTACCTTCGCTAAGGTATCCTAGCTACGATTATTAAATTATTTTAAACTTATTTATTTGATTTATTAATAAAATTCAATTTTATTTTATTTTATTTTTTGTATTAATGTTCCTTAGCGATGGGGTCATGGGATTCCATTTGGGCCATCCAAATGAATCTTATGCCTACCCATTTATATCCCACAATTATAAACATTTAAGATAATTTGATATCAACTCCATATAGCTTTTAATAAATTTATTTCCCTCCACTTCCATAATTCCCACAAAAATATTAAAGTGAGAGGGTCAAATAGTGGCCCTTGGATTAAATAAATATATCAACTCCATATAGATTTTAATAAATGTATTTCCCTTCACTTCCATAATTCCCACCAAAATATTAAAGTGAGAGGGTCAAATATTAGCCCTTGGATTAAATAAATATTGGCCTTAGGATCTAAGTTTCACCGAGAAAACCCTAATCCTCCATAAAGTCATGTGTTTGATTTACTTTGCCATTGATATTTTCCATATTGTTTTTCCCTTCATTTCTTTTCTTCTCCCACCCAGTCGACTCCATGGAGGAGTTTATTTTATCGAAGATATTTTTTGTAGGCAACAAGCCACCCAAGTGGCGGCCATGGGAGAGCAACACTATAAAGTGTATTGAGGAAGAAGGGAGGGGCGCATGCCAAAAGAGAGGTGATAGATTTGAGAATGGATGGGAAGGTTAAGGTAGATGGCGATGGTGGCATATGATTGTGGCGTGTCATAGAGGGAGGAAGCGGCCACATTCAGAGGTGAGGGAAGGGTCATCACCACCCACACCACAGTGTGGGAACTATACAAAAGACTACGGGATGGGTGCATGGCAAGGCCACGGCCCCTCCACCCACAATGGTGGATTGAACCATAAACTATTTCCCTTTCTTTAAAAAAAATGTTTCCTTTAAACACACACACACACACACACACACACACACACACACACACACACACACACACATGCTACTGCTCTCCCAATATGTGCATGGTAAAAGCGCATGTCGATAATAAGGAACAAATGTATACTAAAAGATGTATATTTGTATGTATGTATGTATGTGGGAATTTGGTTTATAGAAGATATAGACTCATTTCTTTCTCTTGTGTTTGTTTGTTTTGTTTTCTTACACAAACCATAACCAAATATTTTGTGTGTGTGTGTGTGAGCACGCGCATGTGCGTGCATGCATTGTTCAAATTTGAACATACTACAATTTGAGTTTCCAAATGATGGAAAAATAATTAAAATTTAAATCTTGGTGTCCCCAAATTTCACCCTGAAATCTGGGACTACCCCATGTAAAAATTTCGTAATTTTAAAATAATGGGTTGTTTTGTGTTTTTATTGCCATAAGATACTGTATTGCACTTAGATATTCCCAATGAATCATAGGAGCCAATTTCGACAAATACCCAGATGCCGAAAATTGTTTTATCCTTTCATCAGGTTTTGTCTGCGGGAAAATTTTATTTAATTATTTTGAGCCTCGTTTGAAGTAAATTGTGCTCCAGTTTAGCCCTGTTGAAATTTTACATGTCAATATTCACATATACCAGTTAGGGTTTTCATCAAAATGGATCCTGGGCTTTATTTGTGATTTCTAACAACGTTTTGCGTTTCTGTTATTTTCTCGTATTTTCTTTGTGAAATTCCCTAGTCAATTCCTTCATCGGTAAAGTTTGTTTTCTTTCTGGAGTACCTGGAGATCATCTACAACTGTCATGCTAGAAGGAATCAACCTCTGGAAGTCAAATTCTCTTTAAAAAGATGAAGTCATGCACAAAAAAACTTCTTCTAGATAGGTCACATTTTTGGGAATAGATGGATTTAAGCTGCAGTGGGATTTTTGGTCACAGCAGGCAGGTGGGATTTTTGTACCTACCTTGCAGGTACTTTTTCCCATGAAGGCAAAGTCACTTAAGTCATGATGGGAAAATTAGAGGCAGCAGGCAGGCGGGAATTTCTTACCTGCCTTGCAGGGTGAAAATTCCCATTGTGAAATAAAGAAAAATCACTTAAGGCATTGATGGGAATTTCTTACTTGCCTTGCAGGGTAAAAAATCTCATTGTGGAAGTCAAACAACTTAAGTGGATAATGGGATTTTTGGAGCTGCCATGCAGGGTGAATAATCCCATCAAATTTGACTTTTAAAAATAGAAACCAGCCTTTACCAAAAAGTGCGACCCCTTTGGAGAATTGATTAATTTATTTAATGGCATTTATTAATAGTCTCTCTTCCAATTTTGGCACTCAGTGATGAGGAAAATTCAATGCATAAAGGGAAGTCAAAGTAGATTGGAAGTAGAATGGCAACTAGATTTTCTGCATAGCATCAAACCTAGGCAGTCATGAGATAAATCTCCCTCATTTAACCGGTGAGGCTCCCGTGTCAGATTTGTCAATAAAAATGTGTTATTATCTATCAGGGGTTTTACTTTAACCACTTAGTTCATGAACCATAACTAAGAAGTTTTGTAGCAAGTAAGCAGTTGTTTAAGAAAGGAAAGTTATAGAAGAAAGAAGTAAAGGAAATACAGAGAAGAAATGGGGAAGATGTGCATCCCAATTAGTAGATAGCAGAGCTAATTACATGCACATAGAAGAAACTTAATAGATATGAACACACAGAATTATAAAACAAAGGCAGCTCTAGATCCAAATCTAAAATAACACAAAGTTTATCAAGAGATCTAAGATTCAAAGCAAGAAACATAGTACACCGTGACACAAAGTTCTCTCGAAAACCTGCTCCTTTGTATTCCTTTGCTCCAAGTTGCTATCAGGAATTTAGCACAAAGTCTAGAACTCAGGATTGCTTTGCTTACAAATTCTGATCTATTATCACCCGAAGGTTCTTCCTCTACTTATAGAATGTAGAGGGGCAATTACAAGTTGGAAGCTTTTAGTTGAACTGGCACATGTGGAAGTCGGAAAGAAACAACTGGCAATCTTCCTCCTGGAATTCCTCTTTGCGTGACATGTATGATTTGCAACTGAAAATAGAACCTTCTATTATGCATGTCCGCCACCTATCTCCAAGTAGTTGACTTCTTCAAGTAATGGCTTTTAAACCAATCACTTAAGTTGTATAATTTAATTGATCACTCAATTACTTTGTCGGAGGAAAGGAGAAGGAAGAGGAAAGATGACTTTGTCGGAGGAAAGAAGAAGGAAGAGGAAAGCTGACTTTGTCCTTTTTCATGTCTGCATGCAGCTGATTCAAACTGATCTCAAAAGCCGGATCTGGAAATGGATCTGGAAACAAGCTGGAATTGCAAGCAGTTGGAATTGGAAGCAAGCTGGAATTTTGCCTTCACCTTGTCTTCTCTTTTATCCTTGAAGCTTTTGCAGTTCTTCTTCTGTACATGCATCAATGCAATGTTTGTCGTAGATAACTCATCATCCTTATTTTTAATTGCATATGAGCAATTAAAAATTCTGGAAAGCACTCCGGATGAATGAAAATTCAATGAAGGCTTCAACTGGAAGATGGGAGCACATGCACAAGATCTTGGAAGGAATTTTCCACGCACTGTCTTCTTCACGGGCTGCATTCGAAACAAGAGGATGAAGCCTTTGTGCTGAAGCTTTTTGAACTATGAGATCTCGGATCGGATCTGCATATGGATTTCCGCATCATAGATTCGCATATGGATATGGATCTGCACCTGCATAACAAACTTTGGCAACTGGGCTATGGATGGAAAAGCTGCAACTCAAATAATTCCACTGCTTTCAATCTGCACGCATGAGTGAAGTTTCTCCTGCACGCATGAGTGAAGTCTTTCCTGCTCTGGATTTGTCTATCAATTTAGCAAGAGGTTTCGAGCCTAGATCCGTGTCTCCAGTATCTACAAATTTAGAAGTGATGCATGACTCGTTGTGCTTTCTTTTTCATCTTTCTTCGCCATAGCTTTGTCTATCTTTGTCTGAATAATTCTTTTTCTTCTTACTTGGCCGGATTTCTTCAATACTGGTGCAGATCTGGACAATTCTTCAAATTCGGAGGATATATGCAATGTATTGGACATTGATAAAAACTCATTTTCCTTTGTAAAGCACTTGTAATGAATTCCTGCAATTTATTCAGACAAAAATGGCCACCGGAGCATGAATAGTGAATTTTAATTGTAAAAATATGCACTTTTCAAGCCTGCTGCCCCAAAAAATGGTGTTTAATTTGCACATAAAGAGAGCATGAATCCTTTCAACAACACCTGAGCTCCTGTAACACATGTGCAAACAATTATGCAGACAAAGATCAACCTCCTTCAAAGCATGCGCCAAATTTGGAAGCTTTTAGCCTTGTTAGCACTTTGTCTGAACAAAATCCTTCCTTTAATGGGGGCGCACTTTTCCTCTTGGCTGCAATTCTTTACCTGTGAATTAAATAATTCACCCATATGGCTGCCCATGCTTATATAACCTTCATAATTCTATAATTAATAATTGCCCTAACAATTAAAGGTAATTAATTAATTAAAAATCATGCTTTTCTCTTTTAAAAATAGCATGTTTAAGGACAGCCATCCAATAAATTAAATTAATCCAATTTAATCCTTCACACAACACTTCACTTAAGCTTCACAGTGTGCTTTGACCATAGCCACTGAAAATAGAAATTAATTTAATGTTTTAATGCTTTAAAAAACATTAAATAATACCCAAATGGGGCGCACTTTTTGAGAGGAAGAGGGCAGCCACTAAATAAATTAAATTTAATGCATTTAATTCCTTTCTTTTATTCCATCTTTGACTTGTTGACCTCCTCCAAGCTTGGGCGCACTTTTTGAGAGGAAAGATTAATTAAAATAATCAATTTAATCCTTTTATTCTCTCACCAAAGGGGGCGCACTTTTTTGCACATGTAATTCTATTTTTAAGAATTTTTTCATAATGGGATTCTTTACCCTGCAAGGCAGGCACCAAAATCCCGTGATCCACTTAAGTGATTTGACTTTGACAATGGGATTATTTACCCCCGTAAGTGTGCACTAAAATCCCATGATTTCACTTAAGTCACTTTCCTTTTATTATATCATGGGAATTTTTACCCTGCAAGGCAGCAATAAATTCCCACCTGCCTGCAGCCTCTATTTTTCCCACTGCAGCTTAAGTGACTTTTATAACACGGGAAAAATTACCTGCCAAAGCGGTATAAAATTCTCACCCCGCTCGCGGCTTATATTTTCCCATCGCAGCCTTAAATCCTTTGTTTTCCAAAAATGCGCCCATCCCCCCAGGGGCTTTTTTCGTGCACGACTTCGCTTTTTCCCTGATCCAGGACCTCCGATGGCGACTTCCTCGGGCATAATGTGCATATATGTTTTCCATTGCTCCAAGCCAAAAATTGGGCTTACCGTGCAAAGGAATTGTTCGAGAGAAATTTCACGTAAAACGAAACGGACACACAAAAACACGAAAAATTGCCAAAAGTTACAAATAAAGCCCAAAACTTAAAATAAGTTAAAACCCTTATGGCACATAGGAATAATAACATATTCGCTCATAATAGAGTTAAACAGAGCACAAATAGCCTCATACTACGAGGCTCAAAATAATTAAATACAAATTTCCGCAAACAAATCCCGACGATAGAATATAACAACTTTGGGCATCCGGGTATTTGGCGAAAAAGGCTAATATGGCTTTTTGGGATTATCTTGATGCAATACAAGAACTTTCAGGCAATAAAAACACAAAATGACCCATTATTTTAAAAGTACGAAAATTTTTCTGATAGGATAATCGCAGATTTTAGGGTGAAATCTGGGTGACACCTGATGAATAATCCCATCAAATTTGACTTTTAAAAATAGAAATCAACCTTTACCAAAAAGTGCGACCCCTTTGGAGGATTGATTAATTTATTTAATGGCATTTATTAATAATCTCTCTTCCAATTTTGGCGCCCAGGGATGAGGAAAAGTCAATGCATAAAGGGAAGTCAAAGTAGATTGGAAGTAGAATGCCAAAAATAAATTAAATTTATTTATTTAATGCAGCCCTAGAGCATGCTAAAAAGTGCGACCCATTTGGAGGAGAAATAATACTTTTGAAGTATTAATTAATGGCTTTTATTCCTATTTTTGGCGCATGGAGAAATAGAAGGTGAAAGCCGTGGTTCATTTTAAGAGACCTCTTGGAAATCGGAGGTGGAGAATACCTGGTGAATATCCCGAAACCGGCCAGCCATGGGAAGGCGAATTTTTTTGGGGTTTTATGAAAAAAATTTCACCTGATTGTCAAGTGGTGCGACAGGAGGTTGTTGACGCGCGTCACTGAGGTCTGTTGACGCGCGTCACTGCATTTTCTTGACGCGCGACAACAAAATCTCCTATCGCGCGTCTGCAGCCTCCGACCTCTGCTTTCCCATCAAAAAATCTCTGTTATGATGCGTGGGTCAACACCGCCCTTGTCACGCGTCAACACTTCTCTGCCGCGCGTGTCTCCTCTCGCCGCTGGCACACTCATGCCCAAGTCGCGTGTCAACACCGCCTTGTCGCGCTGGCCAACACTTCCTCTCGCGCGCGCATCAACACCTCCTCTCGCGCGTCACCTTCGCTAAGTCGGCGTTAACACTTCCTCTGTCGCACGTCACCACTTCCTCTGTCGCGCGTCACCACTGCCCAAGTCACGCGTCAACACTTCCTGCCGCGCGGCGTCAACACCTCCTCGCCGCGCGCGTCACCACTTCCTCTCGCCGCGTCACCACTTCCCAGTCGCGTCAACACTTCCTGCCGCGCGTCAACACCTCCTCTGTCGCGCGTCACCATTGCCCAAGTCACGCGTCAACACTTCCCCCAAAAACGCATCACCACTTCCTCTCGTCGAGCCGCGTCACCATCGCGCCCAAGTCACGTGTCAACACTTATTTAATGGCCAACACTTCCTCTATCGCGCCAACACCGCCGCCCAAGTCATGCGTCCAACACTTCCTTGCCGCCAGTCATCTGCCAAGCATGTTTGTCGTTGTCGCACATCAACAATCACAAAGCTAATAAAGAATCTGAATCTCTGGTGCTTAAGGGTATGCGAGTTCAAATTTCACAGTATTGGTAATTTGTTAAGCTACTTGAGGTATACTACCCGGTGAATCAGCTAGGTTTTTATAGGAGATGTTTTCAAATGAAGGCGAAGCCGACCCACCCGAAAAAAAAAATATACTATATATTTTAGGAGAACAGACACCAACCCACTCCAAATAATTCGCCTTTTCAAATTTTTCATAAAATGAAATTTTCGCCATATTACGAATAATATTCCGCTAAAATTATCCCTGGTCAAAGCATGATGTTAAGTGAAAGTAGAGGGCTAAAAATAAATTAAATTGAGCATGCACAAAATAGGCGCCCAAATTGAAGAGAAAAGCATGTTTATTAATTAATTAATTGTCAGGAATAGGAGAGGCAATTATTAATTATAGAATGATGAAGGTTATATAAGCATGGGCTGCCATAATGATGAATTAATTAATTCTTCTAGCAAAGGAGTGCAGCCGGACAGTTTTGGTGCCTAAAGGAGGAGGATTTTTGCTCAAAGAAGTGTTTTTCACTGCCGGAAAGCTTCAAGGTTTGGCGCCTAGGATTGGAGGAGCTTGTTTTAGGCTTGGTTAATTATCTACATAGTGGTACAAGTGCCCAAGTGAAGTTGAAAATATTTATGCTTGCTTTGCATGCAAACAAAGCCTCAAATTTTAGGGCAGCGGGTTTTTATATGCAGATTTTTATGATAAAAATCAAGTGTTCATGTTCTGGTTGTCGTCTTTGTCTAAATTAATTATAGGTATTCATTACATGTGCTTATATAATTGAAAGGGAGCTTAAATCAATGTCAGATACATTGAATATATCCTCTGAATCAAGAAATTCCCAGATCTGCACCAGTTGTAAAGAATTTCGACCGAATAAAGAGAAAAAGAGTTGCTCAGACAAAGATAGATCCGGCCATGGCAAAGCAAAGTGGGATGAAAGAGAAAGCTCAACAGAATCATGCATTACTTCTAGTTTTTTGACATCGGAGACATAGATCTAGGTCCAAAACCTCTTTCGAATTGATTGACAGAGATCCAGTCGGGAAAGACTTCTCTCATGCGTGTAGTCAAAAGTAGTGGAATCATTCGAGCTTCAACATTCCCATTCACAACTCAATTGCAGAATTCATCATGGAGTGTGCAAGGTCATACCATCCACTATCTAGATCAATCGAGATGTTGCGGGGAAGACAATAATCTGGGGATGCACAGTTCATCAATTATTGTCTGAAGATTCCAACATGATAGGTGGTGACTACTATCAAGCATGTTGGATGCCAAAGCAACAGATGGGAGAAGCATAAAGTCGACTGTGTGGGCATAATGAACAACAGGTATATGAAGAAGCCCAGATCTCCATCCAAGTTCCCGAGGACTCTTCCATGATCCAATCTAGTGCAGGAGGTGGATGACATTACCAAATTGCTATGCAGGATAAATGGCGAAGCTAACGCTCACAACTTCCGCTCATGGATGTATGCCTTCATCAGGACCATTGAAATCAACAAAGCAGATTCTATAATCAATTGGTCGGAAATCATCAGTGACAACATCGGTGAGAAGCTCCGAATGTGAGGTGGACTTACAACTTCAAGATGACTTCATATTTGGTATATGCAAAGAACTTTCGCAGGTATCTTCTCCAAGCTGGATAGACGTGGTGTGCTCTCCAAGGATCCTATTTTTGAGTGCTATCCGCAGCTTACTGTGCCCGCATGCAATAAAGATTATAAGGTGGTCAACGATGGATTCTTCTACGGATTCATTTGTAGGATGAATGGTGATCTAAAGACCAACAGGGTAAGCAAGGAAGCTTGGGAAGTTGTATCCCAGATTGGTAGTATCTTCATCCAGTTTGCAGACTTTACATACCTCAGGGTCACCGGATTTTTGGGAGAACCAGTCAAGTTGCCCAGATATCCAAGTGACAGATTGGTCATCATGGAGTTGAGCAGACAACTCGTGGAGATGCATGACCTATAGTTGAAATGACACAAGTCTACAAGCTTCTTCCCGATCACAGTGGGCTATTATAACTGCCAGAGCATTCATAAAGCCAGAGGAATCAAGCTGAGATGTTCTCTGAGTATGAGCATGAGTTCTTCCCAACATGGCTGAACTTTGATCCATATGGGGTGGCAAGGAAGACAATCTCCCAGGAATACGCGCATGTGCCTTCGTTAGAAGATTTTTGGATGAAGTGCAAAAGTGAGTACAAAGTTAGGAAGAAAGACTTCAAGCAGTTATCAACGCGACAAGTGTTTGATTTGGATTAGCATGGATACCTGATCTTAAAGATGATGGGCCTGTGTTACTTGACGCATACCATCAGATGGGAGGAGATAGAGTTGTACTTCAAGAGAACATAGGTGGCTGCCACACGATCGAGGAAAGGTCTGCCGCTGTTCTGGTCAATACTTCAAACTGGTTGCTGACAAAGGGATATTGCCTTGATGAAGCTTTGATGAATCAGATCACAGAAACCTCAACACAAGAGATTCCCTCAAAAGGAAGCACGAGGGAGAAAGCAACAGAAGGCCTGAAAAGATTAAAGTGCACAAAAAGTCTCATTCAAGGGAAAAGATCACTTCTACGGCTATGGTGTTAGTTCCGACTTCTCCAGCATCAAGTACTTCACCAAATGTTGCACCTCAACAAGATATACTGTCATTCCTCCATGAATCCTGGAAACATTTGTCTTTTCTCCTCAGCCACTCCGATCAACACCTCTTCCTAAAGAAACGTTGAAGTTACAGATGGCAGAATTTGAAAGAGCTTTGTCTTTGGACAATACAGAGGATGGTAGCCACAACACTGTAGCAGTTTCAGATGGAGAGGAACCAGAGCACGAGATGGTGGTACATTCGGCAACTTCTCATTCTCTCGAGAAGTAATTTCTCAAAGTGGTTGGCTTCACAGTTGGTCCCAGAGGCTAGAGAGGAGATCAACTTGGAGGAACATGACTTGCAGCTGCTCTTGAGTTTGGGCGGAAAAGACAGAAAACCTAAAGTTGCTAAGGTGACTTCGAGGTTGATTATTGAGGAGTCAGGGTAGAAGTTCAGCTGAGGTATCAGTTCCAGCAGAAGGAAAGAAGAAGGATGAGCTCACAACAAGTGGATATAATAGTGACCAAAGTACCCATAGGTCAAGCCACTACTGAAGGATTGAAGCAAGACACACGCAGACATTGATAAATGCTTTATTCCTTAGGCTTGACAAAGAAAAGGTGGAAAAGTTGAACTTCAAAAGTAGGTGTCTCAGTTGTGTGAGATTATTGCCAAAGTCAAATCTTCCACTCAGCCAATTTCAAGCACATAAGCAGGTGAGTGATCATCTGATGTAGGAAGTGGAAGATGCAGTAACTCAAGTTAAAGCTATCGATGAATGGAAGAGTCTAATCATTTTCCAAGCTTCTGTACAACTGTGGAGGTGCCATCCATCTAAAGGTTATGAAGGATGCATCGGTTCAGTTGAAACAACTAGTGACAAGCACGATGGACATGAACACAGTAGCTGAAAGTAACCTGAGTACTTTGGTTGAAATAAATAAGCTACCGAGGGAGGTGTTGATTATGGAATGAATTGTGCCCGATGGATCAGTTGAAAGGGGAAGCAACTTGAGTTTGCAGTATCTTTCCACTTGGAGATCTTCATAATCATGTTGAAAAGGATGTGGGCACTTGAAAGTATGGCATCATCACTACCAGACAATGTCATTGCTTTCACCAATGAGGAAGTGGTCGGGAACGTTTCTTCATACAAAAGGACCATTCCTAGCAAAGTGCCTGATTCCCTGGAAGGATCTCTTCTGATGGTGCAAGAGAGGATTGATGGAGCTGTTAGGCCTTTCACGATGGATTCCATCAGTAAGATGGTAATGCTGCAATCAGATATTAAGAAGTTCGGGCCTAGCTTGAAGGATGTGGAAGCGTGCATCGAGGTTTTGAATGAAGGCTTGCTGCAATTCAGGACAGAAAAAGAAGTTGTGGCTAAAACAGATGGGAAGTTGTTGAATTACATGTTCGACAAGTATATTCAGTATCAAAACAAAAAGAAGATGTAGATGTTACAATTGAGGATCTTTCTTCTTCTACTCTTTCTTCTTCTATTTCTATGTTCCGGATGTAATTGTAAAACTTTAAAGTTATTGGTTTTAAAACCATTACTTTAAGTTATGTGGAACGATTCTATAAGTTAAGTGACAGATGTGTATAATTTTGACTATAGATCCAGATGCATGTCACTTGGAGAGGAATTAAAGGAAGATGATTGCCAGATGTTATCTTTACTTCTTGTTTATGTTCTAGTTCAGTTAAGTTTCCCATTTGTAATTTCCCTTCTACATTCTATAAGTAGAGGAAGAACCTTTAGGTTAATGATAGAATTTGTAAGCAACATTCTTGTGTTCCAGACTTTGTGTTGAAACCCCTGATAGCTATTTGAAGCAAAGGAATAGAAAGGAGCAGATTTCCGGAGAACTTTGTGTCACGGTGCATTTTGTTTCTAACTTTTTGTCTTAGATCTACTTATAAACTTTGTGTTATTCTAGATCTAGATCTGAAAGTTGCCTTTGCTTATAATTATGTGTGTTAATATCTATTGGTTTTGTCTATGTGCATGCAATCAACTATGTAATCTATTGATTGGGTTGCACATCTTCCCTCTTTCTTTCTTGTGTTTTTATTATTTCCTTCTTCATTAGATATTTCTTTCTTTAAACAATTGCTTACTTGCTGCAAAACTATACAACTATGGTTCATGAGCTGCATGGTTAAAGTAATACCCCCAAATAGATACTAGCATATTTAATTGACAAATCTTACATGGGAGCCTCACGGTAAATGAGGGAGATTTATCTCATGACTGCCTAGGTTTTCAGCTATGCAGAAAATCTAGCCAACAATTTTTGGTGACTCACTGGGGAACAACTATCTTTGCAGATCAAAGCTTATCTCTTGCAGATAGAGTGTTTCCCATTCAACTTTCAACCTGGTTGAATGTCCATTCACCCGATCTGTGAAGGCACAAGGAAGGACTGATCATTTCTTCAGATTGCAGGAGCAATTCAATTTCAATCATCCTCCTCAAGTTAGAAGCCGCAGATCTAGTCTCTCACCAGAAGAGAGTACACACTCATCCAGATCCGGATCGTCTTTGCATAATCCGACAGGCTGGAATTATTCACCAAGTCTACACAAGGAGAAGATGTGCCCCATTCATCATGCAAGAATAGAATCAGAACTAGATAGTACCTGTCCCATGGGGAGCAGCTTTTGGGCCACTGAACTTGACTCCGCCTATGCACGATCTGCCTAAAGGATCCAGAAAGAATTTCCAAAATTCTTTGGAGATGGTAAGCAAAATCTAGATGATCATTTGGCAGCATTCTTCATATCTTGTGGTGTGCTTGCAAGTGGAGCATGAAGATGTCTGCATAGACTTTTCATTGAGACTCTACACATGACTTGGCTGGCGAATGGTTCTATCGGTTAGCCCTGGAACTATAACAAATTGGGCATCCATGCGAGAGCAATTTCTGAAAAGATTCAAGCCTGCAGAAGACGCTAGCACACTGATCACTCAACTGACACAATTAAAGAAGGAGCCAAATGAGAACATGTGGGACTTTATTGCAAGGTTCCAAAGGATTTTATATAAAATCCCCACTTCTGCCGCATTAAGTGATGAAAATCAAAAGACATTTTTTTATAAATGCTCTGTTGCCCAAGTTGGATATCAGCTACGAAGGGCAAGACCTGTGAATCTACTAGAAGCACAAAATGTTGTCATGGAGGTTGAAGATGACTTGATCATGGCTGGAAAAATCAGACAATCACCCCACAAAGGTGATGGAGCTTCTTCAAGTACTTCAGATCCTTTTCACGCAAAGGTTGGCTAACGATATGCTGCAAATCAAGAAGCAAATATCTCAAGCAGAAATGTGACCCCTTCAAGAATAGCTCCTACTCGGACCTTTAATGGTCAAAATCAAAATCAAAATAGACTTACTACTGCACCACAATGGTTGGAAATTAAAGTTTGCTCCAAGGAATAACTTGGAAACTAATGAAGAAGATCTAGGCATTGATGAATCATTTGATGATGAGGACTTTGTAGATCCCGCTAGCGACTCCAACATTGGTTACCTGGACTACGAATCTGACGAGGGCTATTATGAATCTTTTGAAGATTTTGATGGTCACACATTGTGGTGTTCACAAGGTCCCAAACACGCCAAAATGTCGAAGCATCCACAAGTGGCCAAAGAAGAGAAAGAGAAGATCCTGGGCCGGATGTTACTATCCTAAAAAGAGGTAGTACGCTACCTTCTTCATTAGCTCCCAAAGATAAGCATGCAAATTCTTTCAATTCGCAGTAGAGGGCTAATGTGCATCCGACTAGAGGTAAGTCAAGCTTTGACATTATTGATCACATTAAAAAGACCAAGGTCCAGATGTCAAAAGCTAAGTATTTGAGGGCATTTCCTGATCAGCTAAATAGGTTGGTCAAGTATGTGCAAAGTAATGGTCCCAACACTCCAACAAATAATGTTTCACGGGGTATCTTGTCTAGTCCAAAGATTACTCCTCCTTCAAATAATGTGGCTGCAAGTTCTTCTCCTTCTACTTCTTCTCCTGCTACATCGGAAAGGATCGAGCCATTCTATGTGTCATTGCTTATTAATGGATACAAATTGAGCAATTGCATTTGGACTGGAGCTTTTGACAACGTCATGCCTGCCAAAGTTGTTGATGCCTGGGTCTCACATTGACAAAAACCATCGGAAGATGTTATTCAATGGAAAGGCAAGTGCCTCTGGTTGGGAAAATCAAAGATGCACAGGCAATACTTGCTTCTTTCCCAGACAAGAGATTAAAGATGACTATCCTTGTAGCAGACATCCCAAAGATCTTATGGCATGTTTTTGAGTAGAAATTTTTGTAAAGAATTGGGCGGAGAAGTCAAGATGGATTGGTCTTGTGCGCACATACCAATCAAAGGAGTTAATCAGAAGTTAGAACCTGAGAAGAAATCCAAGTACACAATATCGAAATCTGAAGATCCTAGATCTCAGATCTTGTTTCAAGAATCTGATCACGGAGTCTATTATCTAGAAATGGATAAAGAAGAAATTCAACCTGTGATCCAAGAACCACATCAACTTGATAATAAGGTTTGGTCTCTGGAATTTGATGGTAGTTGTTGTTCATTTGGATCCAGTGCAGTGTTGTTCTTATTTCTCCTGAGGGAAAGGTGCATGCACATTCCTTCAAATTAATGTTGAAAATACTAACAACATGACAGAATATGAAGCATTGTTGTTAGGTATGGAGTAAGCAAGAACAATGGGAATCAAGCTCTTACATGCAAAGGGAGATGTTGAGTTGATTGTTAAGTAGATAAGAGGTCTCTACCAAGTAAAAAAGGACAAACTTGGCATTATAGAGATCGAGTCTACTCTGTTATCCTGGATTTTTCAGCTTTCTCAGTATCTTATATTCCGAGAGAGCAAAATTCTAGAGCTGATTCACTTGCAGTGACTGCAGCTTTATTAAATCCAGATCAGCCTCCCACATTTTTTAGACAGGGGATTACAAAGTTGAGATGGTCTTCCACCCAAAGGTTCCTGATAACGTCCAACAATGGCAGGTTTTTAATGATGACAAGTAGATTGCTGCATTTCTCCAACAAAAGGACAACTTCGAAGAGATCTACTATGAGGGAAGAAACTCACCTCCAAGACAAACTACTGTGGGAGAAATGGATGCAAAGGTCTCAGGAAGTCAAGAGATTATCCTGAAGGGAAATAAAATTCCTAAAGGCTTAGTATCTCTTGAGGAAATGTTGACAAGCATGATCAGATGCTTAAAAAGAATGAAGAAAGTGGGGAAGGTTCTTCCTCCGATACACAATTACTAAATTTGGGAGCAAGCAATGATCCCAAATTAGTAAATCTGGGTAAGTGTTGTTCAGAGGCAAAAAGAGAAGCTTTTACAAAGCTTCTTAAGAAATATATGGATGTTTTTGCTTGGTCTTACCAGGATCTAAAGACATATCAGCCTGCAGAAGTTCAACACTATATCCCATTAAAACTAGAACAAAAGCCTTTCAAGCAGAAGTTATGGCATGGCATAACCCTACTATTTCAGGAACTATCTTTGCAGAAATCTAGAAGTTGTTAGATGCAAAGATAATTTATCCCATACATCACTCTGAATGGTTAGCCAACATAGTTCCTGTGAGAAAGAAGAGTGGCGAGATTAGATTGTGTGTTGACTTTCGCAATCTTAATCAAGCCTCATTAAAAGATAACTACCCCATCCCCATCATGGATCACACTCTGCAGGTTGTTACTGGATCTGAAATGCTTTCCATGCTTGATGGTTTCTCAAGGCTACAATCAGGTCAAGGTGGCTGAGGAAGATCAATATAAAACAACATTCATTACACCTTGGGGAACTTTTGCTTATCAAAAATGCCTTTCGGTTTGATCAATGTTGAGCTACGTTTCAAAGAGCTATGGATTTAGCATTTTCTCATCTCAAGGATGTAAGCATAGTGGTGTACCTCGATGATCTTATAGTCTTTTCCAAGAATAGAAGCACACACATTTCAAATCTGGAAGAGGTTTTCATCCAATGCCGCAAACATGGTATTTCTCTAAACCCTAAGAAATCTATCTTTGTTGTAACAAAAGGAAAGCTACTAGGGCATATTGTCTCAAAGGAAGGAACTAAGATAGATCCGGAACGTGTCAAATCTATTCAGACTTTTCCATTTCCAACATCCAAAAAAGGGGTTCACTCTTTCTTTGGTAAAGTTAATTTTCTCAGAGATTCATCCCTGACTTTGCTGAGCTAACTCATCATATTTCAAATATGATGAAGAAGACACATGATTTCAAATGGAGCAGCGAAGGGAAGGAAGCATTTGAGAAAATTAAAGAGGCCTTGTCAAAAGCCCCAATCTTGGTTTCACCTGACTTTAGTAAAGAATTTATTTTTTATTGTTATTCCTCCGAACACACAATGTCAACAATCTTGATGTAGAAGAATCAGGAGGATGTAGAAGCTCCGATTGCTTTCATGAGCATGCCTCTAAAAGCTTATGAGTTGAAATATACTCCAATGGAAAAACATGCATACTCAGTGGTAAAGGCATGTAAGGCATTCAGGTACTATATTCTTTCCTCACATACTGTGGTCTGGTTCCAGATACTGCAGTGAAATCTATTCTCACCCAACAAGAGTTAGGGTTGTTAAGAGGCACATGGGTGATGAAAGTTCAAGAATGACTGGATATCAAACCCACAAAGCTGGTTCGAGGAAGAGGTTTGTGTGAATTGATGATCGAGATGAAAAGCAACAACGCCTAGAGGTAGATCAAGATTTTCCTATGGTCCTTTTTATAGATCTGGTGGAAGAGTGGTACAATAACATTGCCTATTTTTTGACTTATGGAGAATGCCCGGATCAACTTTCTCGAAAAGAGAAATGTACTATTAAACTAAAGTCCAAAGATTTTGTTCTTTGGGACAATGGTTTATACAAAAGAGGAATTGATGGTGTGTTTCTCCGATGCGTAGATAAAGCTCAAGCAGATCAACTCTTAAAACAATTTCATAACATGGCTTGTGGTGGTCATTTCTCATCCCGAGTCACTGCTCACAAGATCCTCCGAGCAAGGTATTACTGGCCCACACTTTTTCAAGATACTGCAGAGTGGGTGTCTAAGTGCCAAGTGTGCCAACACTTTGTTGGGTGTAAAATTGCCCGCATTACCTTTAAAACCAATTGTAATTGAAGAACCCTTCCAACAATGGGGCATGGATTTTATTGGTATGCTCAACCCGCCTCCAGTGTCATCATCATTATATTATGACAACTACGATTATTTCAGTAAGTGGGTAGAAGCCATTCCTGTTAAGAACGCCACTTCCATGGAGGTGTGTAATTTTATAAAGGAAAATATTGTTATCAGGTTTGGTGTGCCTAATAAAATAGTAGCAGACAACGCTCCAAATTTGTCTTCTGAGGAGCTGGTTGATTTTTGCTACACTCATGGGATCCAGCTGGTACATTCCTCCAACTACTATCCACAAGGGAATGGCCAGGCTGAATCAAGTAATAAAAATTTGGTGACTATCATGTGAAAGCTAGTAACTGAAAATCAAAGAACTTGGCACAAGAAGTTATTTGATGCATTATGGGCAGATAGGATTACACCAAAGAAGGCTATAGGCATGTCCCCTTTTCAGCTATTATATGGAAGAGACACAGAGCTGCCTCTTACCTTGGAATTGCCTGCCTTACAACTTTCTAGAGCCCTGGAGGATTCCACATTCAATGATGCTATTGAAAAAAGGATAATGTATCTGATTGAATTGTGAGAGGTACAAGCTCAAGTCGCAGATAGATTGTCAGAGCATCAAAAGAAGGTGAAGGTGATCTTCGACAAAAAGGCCAGGGAAAGAAAGTTTGAGATCAATGACTGGGTCCTTTTATGGGACAAAAGAAGAGAAACAAAAGGCATGCACGGAAATTTGATTCACTATGGAAAGGGCCTTTTGTGATTAAAAAGATCGCCAGAGCTGATAGCTTCATTCTTGCTCATCAGGATGGAGTTGAATTTTTCATTTCCTTTCAATGGGAAACACTTGAAGTTGTTTCGGACATAAAAGAGTAGGTAAAACCTGTATGTATATAAATAAAACTTTGTTTTTTTTCCTTATTTTTCTATGTGTTGTGTCATTTTTGTTTTCCTGACCCGAGCCCAAAGGACAAGATATGAAACCAGAGATGTTGGGATCTCATCTTTACCCTTGTCATTTTGATAGAGGTAAAGATGTCCACAGACGGAGCCGACTGGTGTCCCTAGATTTCACCCTGAAATCTGAGACTACCCCATGTAAAAAAATTGTACTTTTAAAATAATGGGTCATTTTGTGTTTTTATTGCCAGAAGATGCTTGTATTGTCAAGATATTCCCAATGAATCATAGGAGCCAATTTCGACAAATACCCAGATGCCAAAAATTGTTTTATCCCTTCATCAAGTTTTGTCTATGGGAAAATTTTATTTAATTATTTTGAGCCCCGTTTGAAGTAAATTGTGCTCGGTTTAGCCCTGTTGAAATTTTGCATGTCAATATTCACATATACCAGTAGGGTTTTCACCAGAATGGATCCTGGGCTTTATCTGTGACTTCTGGCAACGTTTTGCATTTTTTGTTATTTTTCTCGTTTTTTTTCTCTGTGAAATTCCCCTAGGTCAATTCCTTCGCCAGTACAATTTGTTTTCTTTCCTGGAGTATCTGGAGATCATCTACGGCCACCATGCCAAAAGGAATCAACCTCAGGAAGTCAGATTCTCTTTAAAAAGATGAAGTCGTGCACAAAAAAGCTTCTTCTGGACAAGTCACATTTTTGGGAATGGATGGATTTAAGCTGCAATGGGATTTTTTGGTCGCAGCAGGCAGGTGGGATTTTTGTACCTGCCTTGCAGGTACTTTTTCCCATGAAGGCAAAGTCACTTAAGTCATGATGGGAAAATTAGAGGCAAGCAGCAAAGCGGGAATTTCTTACCTGCCTTGCAGGTGAAAATTCCCATTGTGAAATAAAGAAAAATCACTTAAGGCATTGATGGGAATTTCTTACCTGCCTTGCAGGGTAAAAATCCCATTATGGAAGTCAAACAACTTAAGTGGATAATGGGATTTTTGGAGCTGCCATGCAGGGTGAATAATCCCATCAAATTTGACTTTTAAAAATAGAAATCAGCCTTTACCAAAAAGTGCGACCCCTTTGGAGCATTAATTAATTTATTTAATGGCATTTATTAATTAATAGTCTCTTCCAATTTTTTGTGCCAAGGATGAGGAAAAGTCAATGCATAAAGGGAAGTCAAAGAAGATTGAAGTAGAATGCTAAAAATAAATTAAATTAATTTATTTAATGCAGCCCTAGAGCATGCTAAAAAGTGCGACCCATTTGGAGGAGAAATAATACTTTTTGAAGTATTAATTAATGGTTTTTTATTCCTATTTTTGGCGCATGGAGAAATAGAAGGTCAAAGCATGATGTTAAGTGAAAGTAGAGGAAAGCTAAAAATAAATTAAATTAATTTATTTAATGGCAGCCATGAGCATGCACAAAATAGGCCCAAATTAAAGAGAAAAGCATGTTTATTAATTAATTAATTGCCAGGAATAGGAGAGGCAATTATTAATTATAGAATGATGAAGGTTATATAAGCATGGGCTGCCATAATGATGAATTAATTAATTCTTCTAGCAAAGGAGTGCAGCCCGGACAGTTTTGGCACCAAAGGAGGAGGATTTTTGCTCAAAGAAGTGTTTTTCACTGCCGGAAAGCTTCAAGTTTGGCGCCTAGGATTGGAGGAGCTTGTTTTAAGCTTGGTTAATTATCTGCATAGTGGTACAGTGCCTCAGTGAAGTTGAAAATATTTCATGCTTGCTTTTGCATGCAAACAAAGCCTCAAATTTTAGGGCAATGGGCTTTATATATGCAGATTTTTATGATAAAATCAAGTGTTCATGTTCGATTGTCATGCCTTTTGTCTGAATTAATTGTAGGTATTCATTACAGGTGCTTATATAATTGAAAGGGAGCTTAAATCAATGTCAGATACATTGAATATATCCTCCGAATCAAGAAATTCCCAGATCTGCACCAATTGTAAAGAATTTTAGCCGAATAAAGAGAAAAAGAGTTGCTCAGACAAAGATAGATCCGCCATGGCAAAGTGAGATGAAAGAGAAAGCTCAAGCAGAATCATGCATTACTTCTAGGTTTGCTGACATCGAGACACAGATCTAGGTCCAGAACCTCTTTTCGAATTGATTGACAGATCCAGAGCTGGAAAGACTTCTCTCATGCGTGCAGTCAAAAGCAGTGGAATCATTCGAGCTTCAACATTCCCATTCACAACCCAGTTGCAGAATTCATCATGGAGTGTGCAAGGTCATACCACCCACTATCCAGATCAATCGAGATGTTATGGGGAAGACAATAATCTAGCTGGATGCACAGTTCATCAATTATTGTCTGAAGATTCCAACACGACAGGTGGTGACTACTATTAGCATGTGGATGCCGCAAAATAGATGGGAGAAGCATAAAGTCGACTGTGTGGGCATAATGAACAACATGTATATGAAGAAGCCCAGATCTCCATCCAAGTTCCCGAGGACTCTTCCACGATCCAATTGTGTAGGAGGTGGATGACATTACCAAATTGCTATGCAGGATAAATGGTGAAGCTAACGCTCACAACTTCCGCTCATGGATGTATGCCTTCATCAGACCATTGAAATCAACAAAGCAGATTCTATAATCAATTGGTCGGAAATCATTAGTGACAACATCGGTGAGCAGCTCCGAATGTGAGGCGGACTTACAACTTCAAGATGACTTCATATTTGGTATATGCAGCAGCCTTCGCAGGGTATCTTCTCCAAGCTGGATAGACGTGGTGTGCTCTCCAAGGATCCTATTTTTGAGTGTTATCCACAACTTACTGTGCCGCATGCAATAAAGATTATAAGGTGGTCAATGATGGATTCTTCTATGGATTCATTTGTAGGTGAATGGTGATCTAAAGCCAACAGGTAAGCAAGGAAGCTTGGGAAGTTGTGTCCCAGATTGGTAGTATCTTCATCTAGTTTTATAGACTTTACATACCTCAGGGTCACCGGATTTTTGGGAGAACCAGTCAAGTTGCCCAGATATCCAAGCGAAAGATTGGTCATCATGGAGTTGAGAAGACAACTCGTGGAGATGCATGACCTATAGTCAAAACGACACACAAGTCTACAGTGCTTCTTCCCGATCACAGTGGGCTATTATAGCTGCCAGAGCATTCATAAAGCCAGAGGAATGAAGCGGAGATGTTCTCTGAGTATGAGCATGAGTTCTTCCCAGCATGGCTGAACTTTGATCCATATGGGGTGGCAAGGAAGACAATCTCCAGGAATACGTGCATGTGCCTTCGTTAGAAGATTTCTGGATGAAGTGCAGAAGTGAGTACGAAGTTAGGAAGAAAGACTTCAGCAGGTTATCAACGCGACAAGTGTTTGATTATGGATTAGCACGGATACCTCATGGATCTTAAAGATGATGGGCTGTGTTACTTGATGCATACCATCAGATGGGAGGAGATAGAGTTGTACTTCAGAGAACATTGGTGGCTGCCACACGATCGAGGAAAGGTCTCGCCGCTTTCTAGTCAATACTTCAAACTGGTTGCTGACAAAGGGATATTGCCTTGATGAAGCTTTGATGAATTAGATCATGGGAAACCTCAGCACAAGAGATTCCCTCAAAAGGAAGCACGAGGGAGAAAGCAAAGCAGAAGGCTTGAAAAGATTAAAGTGCACAAGAAGTCTCATTCAAGGGAAAAGATCACTTCTACGGCTATGGTTAGTTCCGACTTCTCCAACGTCAAGTACTTCACCAACTATTTTGCACCTCAACAAGATATTGTCATTCCTCCGTTGAATCCAGCAACATTTGTCTTTTCTCCTCAGCCACTCCGATCAACACCTCTTCCTGAAGAAACGTTGAAGTTGCAGATGATAGAATTTGAAAGAGCTTTGTCTTTGGACAATACAGAGGATGGTAGCCACAGACACTGTAGCAATTTCAGATGGAGAGGAACCAGAGCATGAGATGGTGGTACATTCAGCAACTTCTCATTCTCCGAGAAGTAATTTCTCAAAGTGGTTGGCTTCATAGTTGGTCCCAGAGGCTAGAGAGGAGATCAACTTGGAGGAACATGACTGCAGCCTACTCGAGTTTGGGTGGAAAAGACAGAAAACCTAAAGTTGCTAAGGTGACTTCGAGGTTGATTATTGAGGAGTCGAGGCAGAAGTTTGTTGAGGTATCAGTTCCAGCAGAAGGAAAGAAGAAGGATGAGCTCACGACAATGGATATAACAAGTGACCAAAGTACCCATAGGTCAAGCCACTACAGAAGGATTGAAGCAAGACACACAAACATTGATAAATGCTTTATTCCTTAGGCTTGACAAAGAAAAGGCGGAAAAAGTTGAACTTCAAAAGTAAGTGTCTCAGTTGTGCGAGATTATTGCCAAAGTTGCCAAATCTTCCACTCAACCAATTTCAGCACATAAGCAGGTGAGTGATCATCTGATGCAGGAAGTGGAAGATGTAGGTAACCAAGTTAAAGCTATCGAATGAATGGAAGAGTCTAATCATTCGCCAAGCTTCTGTACAACTCAGGGAGGTGCCACCCATCTAAAGGTTATGAAGGATGCATCGGTTCAGCTGAAACAACTAGTGACGAGCACGATGGACATGAACACAGTAGCTGAAAGTAACCTGAGTACTTTGGTCGAGATAAATAAGTCTACCGAGGAGGTGTTGATTGTGGAATGAATTGTGCCCGATGGATCAGTTGAGAAGGGGAAGCAACTTGAGTTTGTAGTTTCTTTCCACTTGGAGATCTTCATAATCATGCTAAAAAGGATGTGGGCACTTGAAAGTATGGCATCATCACTACCAGACAATGTCATTGCTTTCACCAATGAGGAAGTGGTCGGGAACGTTTCTTCATACATAAAAGGACCATTCCTAACAAAGTGCCTGATTCCTGGAAGGATCTCTTCTGATGGTGCAAGAGAGGATTGATGGAGCTATTAGGCCTTTCACGATGGATTCCATCAGTAAGCTGGTAAACGCGCAGTCAGATATTAAGAAGTTTGGGCCTAGCTTGAAGGATGTGGAAGCATGCATCGGGTTTTGAACGAAGGCTTGCTGCAATTCAGGATGAAAAAGAAGTTGTGGCTAAAACAGATGGGAAGTTGTTGAATTACATGTTCGACAAGTATATTCAGTATCAAAACAAAAAGAAGATGTAGATGTTACAATTGGTAGATCTTTCTTCTTCTACTCTTTCTTCTTCTATTTCTACGTTCTCGGATGTAATTGTAAAACTTTAAAGTTATTGGTTTTAAAACCATTACTTTAAGTTATGTGGAACGATTCTATAAGTTAAGTGACAGATGTGTATAATTTTGACTATAGATCTAGATGCATGTCACTTGGAGAGGAATTAAAGGAAGATGATTGCCAGATGTTATCTTTACTTCTTGTTTATGTTCTAGTTCAGTTAAGTTTCCCATTTGTAATTTCCCTTCTACATTCTATAAGTAGAGGAAGAACCTTCGGGTTAAGGATCAAAATTTGTAAGCAACATTCTTGTGTTCCAAGACTTTGTGCTGAAACCCCGATAGCTATTTGAAGCAAAGGAATAGAAAGGAGCATATTTCCAGAGAACTTTGTGTCACGGTGCATTTTGTTTCTAACTTTTGTCTTAGATCTACTTATAAACTTTGTGTTATTCTAGATCTAGATCTGAAAGTTTCCTTTGCTTATAATTTTGTGTGTTAATATCTATTGGTTCTGTCTATGTGCATGCAATCAACTCTGTAATCTATTGATTGGGTTGCACATCTTCCCTCTTTCTTTCCTGTGTTTTTATTATTTCTTCTTCATTAGATATTTCCTTTCTTTAAAAATGCTTACTTACTGCAAAACTATACAACTATGGTTCATGAGTTGTATGGTTAAAGTAATACCCCAAATAGATACTAGCATATTTAATTTTATGAAATCTTATTCATAGAAGAAGAAAAATGGTACATATCATGATTTTAAATTATCCTTTCTAAGCTATTACAAAACTAAAACTACCTTATTTCATTTTCGATTCAATGTTGAACAATTAGACAATGCAAACCACAAATTTGCTTTCATGCTTTCAAAACCCATAAAATAGAAAATATCATTGAATGAGAAAATTAAATCATGAGTAAATTTGTTTCCTTTGTTTTTGTTTACAAGAAGTTCTTTCAATAAACTAAGAGTAATGACTTTATTATAATTCTAATAAACTTTCTTTTTCATCTATTTCATGGCTCAAAAAGGAGTAAACATCCTTACACAAAACTATAAGATAATGAAGAGCAACATCTTTCCATGTCTCAAATATAATACATAAGAATAACACTCCAAAACCCCATAGTTTAAAACTTTACAATCTTCCTCTCAAGAGAGAGTTACATATCCACAATATCCACTTAACAATAAAAATGAATTAATAAAATGCAAGTATAACAAGCCTCCCAAATAAGGGAACAACATGCCCAAATTTTTAGGTATCTCTCCAACTAGTCAACCCTCCAAATGAAATCCACAAGTAGCTCCAATCTTCACATTTATCATGCTCTAAGCACAACAAGACAAAGGCCTGATATGCCTCCCAACCTATATGCATCATCACATGTCTTCTTCCCAAAGGAAGAGCATGCTAGCCTCCCCCAAGCCCATGGGAAAGAGGTGTAGCATGCTACAAAATATGTCAAGGGAAAAATAAGGCTTTCAAAGCACTAAAACAAGGATATACAAGAGAAAAAAAAAAACAACTTAACAAAATCCAAATCCACCAAAAACACCAAGAATAATGGGAATGGGAAGAGGGGAGAAGGATCACATAGTGCCAAAATATATGATATCAAGAGTGCTAAAGTATTCTTCAAAAGTATCTCCAAAAATCATCTCAACTCCCAACCCTTATACCTCCAATGTCTCCTCCTTGCCAAGGATTTTCAAGCCTTGTAAGCTTCCTTGGCAAGGATATGAGGGGATTCCCAAACCAAATGGGAATCCCTCCTACTTTCACCAAGGAAGGGGAAAACATTCATGGCTTCCCCAAGAAGCCATGAAGATGAGAGTACCCTCTCATTCCCAAATCCCACTCCAAATCCACATCCCAAATGGAGTGGAGGAGCAAAGAAACCAAGATAAAATTTTCAACACAAAGCAAAAAGTCAAGAACAAAAATCTCAAAAAAACCCACAATCAAAACCATTACAAATCATACATCCACGCACATACAAGCAAGTTTTCTAAATCAAAACACAATGAGTTGTGAGATCTACCTCACACTCCAACATCAAGTTCCTTAAGCTCCTAGCTTTTTGTCTTCTCAAGCTCCCAAATCTCCCCACCAAAGTTCTCCACCAAAAATCCCCCAAACATCAAAATTCAAACAAGATATAGGAAAAATCTCCATCCCACAAACCCATGGGAGGGTGACATGTGTCACCCTTCCAACTAAGCAAATCCTATATGTCACCCAAGTCACTTTCCATGCTCCCCAAAACAATAAATGCAAGAGGGGACAAAATCCCAATTAGCCCCCAAAGCCCACACAAAATCCCAAAGTCACACATGTGAGACAAGGGAAAAAGATTTAGATAGTGACTTGTGAGAGGGTGGAGTGAGGAAGAGGCTTTTGGGTTCACAAAAATATTCCCCACCCTTAGGTTAGGTCTTATGGATCATTTAAGGTAACTATGAGACCTTTACCTTTTAATGCAAGCCTTTAAAAATGCCCTTAAATGTTAAATTCGGGATTTGGAGTTGAATGAGAGAATCAAGGTGAGGAATGGTCTCACAAACTTTCTTAGCAATTCCCAAGACATCCCTAAACAAGTTCAAGACACTAAAACACCCCATAACACAAATCATCCCAAATGACCTCATTAACACAAAGAAATCCAAATTGGGTGAACAATGAAATAAATTGAATTTTACCATGGTGTTCAAGGTTAGGAAAAAAATAATATGAATAAATCAAATTCACATGCGAGGGTTAACCAAATTTTCCCAATTACAACCAATGGTCAAAATGAAACAAGATGAGAGAAAGGGTTCAACAAGACAACTTAGACATCTTTTGTAGTGTTACCACTGAGTCCCACATTCGCCAAGTGGTGTAACTTGTAAATCCCGCACACTCAAGGAAAACCTCAAATATGCTCGACATGATAAAATATCCATATAAATCAAAATGAACTACGGCTATACATTATCACCTAAATAAACTTTCACCACATCTATTCTACCAATGATACATATGAGCATGATCCAATATCCACAATATATAACTCAAAGTCATGATCATCAGTGAATACCATATAGCCACATAATCGATCAAATCTAAAAAATCATAATATCATCATCACTAATCATAATGAAATAACCAAGATCATGAATATCATAGTGTCCCAAAAGTGTCTTGTCAAACAAGAATGTCATATACCATAGGATGACAATCATAGCAAGTGCAAATCAAAATCTACCATAACAAAATAACAATGTCTCATATGCAATAATCAAACTACTCGAGATGAGTCAACAGTCCTAGAAAGAGATAGAAATTGGGTGGGAACTACAAAGTCACATCTAATCCTTTATGGTGTAAATTGGTTAGTGGAAGAATAAATAGTGTTGTGCATGAGAAATTCGAGGTAGAGATGAAGATAGGTTGATTCAAAGATAAAATTTGTGTTATATTATACCCATGGTGTGCATATCATGTATTATTGGGAAGACCATTGACAATTTAATAAGGAAATGTTGTATGATGGGAGAGAATATTGTGAGAGTGCGGAAGGATGGAAAGACATACATTTTGAAGCGGCGAGAGAGGAGGATGAAGGAATGCACTTGAGTCATGCGGTGTGTAAGGAAGAAACATGCACAAAAGCGTGAGTGAAAATAGGGTCCAACAAGGATAGAAAAAGGTGGGTGAAGAGAAAAAATGGAACAACCATGGAGAAGCATGCAAAGGTGTGTGAAGATACCACATAGATCAAGGACATCAAAAGGGACATTTTAATCGATATGCAATATGCAAAGATGTCGTGTAGAGGGAGCAAGTGTAGAGAGGAAAGTGTAGGCCATGTAAAGATAAGAGATCATCTTGAAGATGATAGGAGCAATGTGCGGAAGAATTGAAACACATTTGGAGGATGGTTTTTGAACCAACTACAGCCAACAAATGGAAGAAAAGTAATTCCCATTGGCACATAAGCACGCCAAGTCCTAACCATTAGGATGAAAGGGTGGTTCTACCACTCAACTGCGCAGATGTGAGCATTATGCTCCCATTTCTTCTCACTCGAGGTGTATGATGCAAGAACATCTAGTTCACAAGCAATATGTATCAACCAAAAATAGAGTAAGTCAATATTTGCATTTCATGTCATACTTCTGGGTGGGTTGTGCAATGGAGAATCTATTTGTGGACTGTAGAGTATTGTGTTGCATTTGTAGAGTGTGCATGCTTATTACGCAATGTTTGTTTTGTGCATAGTGCTATTGCACAATGTCAAGTCTATTACTGGTTTGTGCAATTACGTGGAGTCTTTGTCTAAACTACATAAGATTTTAGAGGTATTATAAGTTTTGTGGATGTCGCACAATACTTCAAGTCTACATTTTAAGCCACAAAGATAATATGAAGATGATTGGAAGTCGTGAAGCATTAGAGAAAGATCAATTAATGTTGTAATGTTTGGAAAGGTGACTAAGTAATGTAATGGGTCCTTTAGTTTGTATTAGATCCTTTGGATCGTGATTTCATATGAGTTAGGATTCTAGGTTGTGGTATTGAATGGCTATATAAACAAATCCTAATCGCCTTAAGAAGTCAATTTTTGGTTCTTAGTTGGTTTGTGTGAGTGTTCAAGCAAAGGTGTAGGTTTGAGTGTAAGGCTCAAAGTGGAGTGCGTCAAAGTTGGATGTTCTTTCACGAGGAGCTTTGTGCGCAAGTCTAGAGAAAGCAATGAGTTGTTGAATGGTTGATAGCCTACATGTATTTACATTGTTGTGGGTCGTAACATTGTATCATTAGCGATCAATCTCCATCATTGTGTAATCTATTTGAATAGAATATTTGTTGTTGACATGGTGTTGAGTAGCTACTAAATTATTAATTGTTGTGAGTATTACATCATTGCGTAACTTTGTAATAGACTCGGTTGTGGTGGCTCATTATTGAAACACCTTACAGAGCATCTTGTAGAGCAAATTAAATACCATGGTAAGAAGAAGCACATCCTTCTATCCTCAATTTGATTAGCAAGCAAAAGTATTTGATGAGACATTGTTTATTTTATAAGAGGCTATAATGAAAAGTGTCCAAGAGCTTGGGATGCCCTTGGCATGCATTCGGAATTCTTACAATACAACCCAATGGTCCTCCACCCTTGGTCTCCATCATCGAAAAAAACTTTAAAGGCCCTCCTCCTCCATGACCTAAAGGTTGAGCCCTCTTCCTTTTGATGAAGGCCTTCATCGAGGGCAATAAATAATCTTTTGAAACACTTTTAGGTTACTTTCCCACTAACTCACTTGATGCTACAATGGGACAACAAAAAGAAGAGGATGAACTAGATCCAAAGGTGAAAATAGCAACAAAATTCATTCGAGAGGATTAAACAAAACTATCTTAAGATTAAATAATATCTAGAGAAGTCTCAAGACCATCAAGAAATACAATCACAGTGATAGATAAGGTGTGGCTTTATATAAGAAAAGACATATTTCTAGGATACCCTAGAAAAACCTCTAATATATAGACCATTCACTATCTCGCAGCAAATTGGGGAGAATGCTTTCAAGATTAACTTACTTTTATTCATGACAATGTACTCTATAGTCAAATGCAAAATTCTACATCTACACAAGTAATCCATGTTGGATGAAAAATATGTCGCTTCCTTTATTGAAAAAATTGTATTGGTTGCATAAGTACAGTTGGAGGATGATATACTGTTGCAAAGAAAAGTCATTAAAACTAGAAAGAAACACGAGTCTTGGCATATTGGCATCATAGAATAGACACTAGGGAAATGGGATTGTACCTCAAGGAGAAAATGGCATATATCTTCTTGCATCTTCTAAACTTCCAAGGTTTGGTGGGATCAAAAGCACCTTCAAAATGGGATGTAAAATCTATAATGATAGAGAAAATAACTTTCCTCATCAGTAATTACAGAAGTGACATGATAGTTACACATGTAGCACTGCACAAAGTGGTGATTCTACCCTGTTTTAAGTGAGTTTTGCATGAAGAAATTTGACAATAGGAACAAAAGAGAAATATGCCTCTTTTCATTTTGAGTCTTTTGGGAGTCATTTATTTAAATAAAAGACACTCCCAAAATTTTATAAATGTGAGGCAGAAATCTGAACATAAAATGATGGTGAGAGAGTGAATTAATCACTCGATTCCAAGAAGAAAGAGAAGTGCATGTAAAGGTTTGAATGAGTATAATAGTAGGTTGGATGTTATTGTATGCTCTTATCTGAGCTCTTTAAAACTTTTTTACCCAAAAAGAAAGGAACCAAGCTATTGCCACTTCTAGATAGTACCACATTAGAGATTACAAGTTAATTCTTGTTTAAAGTTTAATGCAATTGTTTTCTTTATTCATTTTTTTACTTGTTTCATTACATTTATTGCAACTAAAAACATTGTTACATTTCCTTTCCGATTTTTCATTTAAAGCTAAATTCAAGTAAAATATTATCTCAGTTTTATAATTTTCAACAAAATAGTTCAACTTTATAAATTGTAAATCAATACTCGAACTTTATAAAACTAGATTCTCTAGGAAAATTGAAACTACGGTCAAAGTTATCATTTGATTCCTGTTTATGAGGCAAGATGCGAATATAACAATACACGTAATTATTATTAACTACTTAACAATCTAGCAAATTTAAAACTCCTTTAATTTGTATACAAAATAGCTCAGCAGCCACAGAGTTATGAAAAATAGATTTTAGTATACCAAAATGCTACAAATATTAGATTAAAAGACAAATAGTGTTAGGAATCTTATGTGGCATGGATATTATTTCTAAAAACAAAAGCATTCGACATTTGCTTACGTAAGTTGTTGATAGGGTAACTTATGTAGTATTATAGCAAAGTTTCACAATATCATTTAGATAACGTGTAAGAATATTTGTAATATCACGAGGATTCATGATGTAATGTTGAAGTATACTGTATAGGATTCATCTCTGAAGGCATTGAGAGGGGAAAGAAGGTACGATCTTCTTGATCCCCTAGCAATGAAACTAATTGGATGGTATTCAGCAATTCCTTTGGTCATTGTGAAGCTTGTTGCGTGATCAAATACTAGATCACTTACATTAGGTTTGCAGCGTAATTGGACAGTCTGCCCCACTTGGTAACTTGCTGCCCCGTATAAGAAACAATTTGGAAGGTTTGCAGACTCAAATGAAACAGAATCATTTTCTTCATCCAGTCCTGAAAGCACTCGAAAAATAGAATCCAGTTCCGGGGACTGCAGAACGCAGATACCTGCTGAACAATGCTCCTTGTCTCCAAGAATAAACTCAGGCCTATTTACTATAGATACAGGATTATCAACACCGTTATGGGAAACCAGCATTCCAGGTAAGGCAAAGGGCTCAAGATAAACTTCACTTCCTACAAAACCCTTGATAGAATCGACTTCTCTTTTCCAAGCTCTATATTTCTGGAACCAGAAACAAGCTCTATGATTCTGAAAGTAGCACTCGCAGCCTCATTTGTCCCAACCATTGGAAATGGTTCCATCAAAATGCCATCGTTATTTTGGGAGAGGACGAGTGTAGTGTTATCCAGTACATGGGAATGTGAGATCTTTCCTCTTGACAAAAGGAAAACAACTGAGAAGTGAATGATTTTGGGACTGTGGTAACCCACTCTGAAAAAGAATTTGCGTTCTTTACACTGAGGTCCCAATCCCTTTGACTCATTCCAGCTAGCAGGTAAGGACCAAAAAGAATTGCTTGGACTGATGCAAACTGAGTACGGTCATCTGTAAAACCAGCATTTTTAAAATAGTTTTTATCATCATTCATTACAAAAATGTCTTTTGGCACTACATGGCAATCCACAGGAAACAAGAAATGATATAATTGAACTTTATATTATGGCTAGTTAAGGACAAACCTTTGATTCTCTCGGTCCTAAAGCCCACAGGAAACAATAGAGATAAGTTGTCTCCCGTTTTCCATTCCCTTGTAATAGTAAGGAAATTACCTGCAATCGGAAACAATACTATTCTGAGCCTCATACTGTGAATTTAATGAATGATCAAATTTAGAAACTTTAACTAGAAATCGAGCAGCATACAGAATATCTTGAGATATTATATAAATGAGCACAGTGAGCAGAAGCATTTATTAGAACAACAATTAAATAAATTGACAGACTGAAAGTGATAAAATTTCTCTTTTTTGGTTTATACACTTTAAATAGTTCGATCTTTTTCTTCATCCTTCCAGACCTTTAGCAAATTGATCTTTTAAGTGTATCACTACACTTCTCAGTAGAGAAGAGTGCAATTTACTATGGTAACATTGGTTATTTTATCAGTCACATGGCTTTTATTCTAAGTCACATGATTTATTGTATGTTATTGTATATTGAATATTCTTATGCGTATCTTATTGTAAGTACTTCTCTCTCTTCAGAAGCTTCCTTGTAGATTTTTCTTCTCCTTAAGGCCCCCAATTTCTCTAGAAGTTGACTCTTTCTTTCTTCTTTTGGAAATTTTCTTTTGTCGAGAAGTTTCATTGTAATCTATAAATACATAATATAATAAAGAGTACAATATGCATATGGTTACAGCTAATTTATTTGTTCTCTTTCATGCTTACGACTGTGCTCATATCAGTTCATTCTTTAGACATTATATAATGTTCTTGGATTGCTTAAAGAAAAACACCAAATTGTTTGAAACAAAAGTAAACCAGGCCAGAAATACAAAAAGTAATAGTAACAACTAGAAAAAAAACATATTGTGAAACTTCCAACTTTTTTGAGCCTCTAATCTACTAGATATTAACTGAGAAAAATCTAGAAGCAAGAATGATGTAGTAGATCTCTTCATCATACTGTCTGATAAGAAGTGTTGGATCCCATCACTACACTCTCTTAGCCAGAAAAGTTTCAGCTGATAAGGCAAACTTTTGAATCCATGCAGGGAGATCTACCTGAAGCAAGCCCTCGCATAGTTCAAAGAGAAAAATCTTCGTGCAGATCTTATCCTGGAATACAAGGGGTAAGTAACCTAAGAACAAACACATTTCTTTGAGGAACAAATCCGCTCCTGCAAATCAGACATGGTCTTCCTACAAGAAACAAGGACTCACAATATTGAGATAGATAACAAGACAAGAAATAAGGAAGGCAGTTGAAAACAGAATCACATAACACAAACACAAAGCACTACACATTTATTACTATGGAATCTGCAAAAGATGAAGTAAAATCAGTCAATTCCTTCTTCTGAAGACTAAAAGGGGAAATTTCTCTCATAAGCATAGCCAAGAAATCACAATAGTATCAATTTATATCCCCATTATTGGAGTGCTCAGAATTAAGGCACTTCAAGAACCAACACAAAAGGTTATCTCAACACCAGTGCAAGAACAATATCCTTGGTGTTAGTTTCAACTCAATCGTGGGAGAAAGGGGGTAACAACATTAATGGAAGATTAGCAAACCTCCTATGCTCTCTTATAGTGAATCTGGAGTTCACCCAACGAGTTTACACTTCCTTCAATAGAGAAAAGGAAAAAAATTACACAAATGTAATCCTAGACCACTTTCTCCTATTTGAAGACTAGATATATGGCAGATGGCACATAGTATCCTATGTGCATGATCAAACACTTTCTGACCATTGGGTATATTTCTATAGATCTAGCCAACCAAATCAGCTCAGGACACATCATTGAAGTTTCAAAACATGTGGTTTCAGCACCCTGAAATTCCGTACAAAATAAGGTAGTGGAACAAAGGGAGCTCTAACTTGGAATACAAAATGTACATATTTGTAATGTGACTAAGACCACTCAAGTCACAAATTAAGATCTTGAGATTAATTAATTTTCCGGAATATATTCCATGACCCTGCAAATGTCAAAGCAAAGTTAGCCATGATGCAACTCAAATCATAGACACAACCTCCAATCTCAAAATGGAACAAGCATCAGAAAAAAAAAATGGGGACGTCTTGTTCCTCCTCCCCGAAACGCCCGGGACATCACCAGAACCTAACGACATGTCACCCTGTAACACTGGTAAACAGAGCGTTAGTGTCACTATTCAGATTGGGACTACTAAAAGAGTACCCCATATATGCGTGTACCTTTTCAATATCTTGGAAAAATGAGTCAATTGCCTCACAATGAAAGCCAAGTAAAAAATTAAAGTTGTGGACTCAACTATCCAACATGGGGAAATACATAATCTCCATTTTTAGAAACACACTCCTATTGTTCACAATGATCCTAAGGGAAGAAAGAGATAAAAAAGTAGCCTCGATATTTTTCAGCAGGCATCAGAGCAGCAAATTAACTCAAATAAATCGATGTTTTGTCCCTAAACATTCGTGCCGTAAAGGGGACGGAAATCTTAAATATTTTGAGCATCAGATAAGCACAGTTTCCCATCAAATAACTATGCTCTCCATCAAGCTCCAAGCTAAATAGATTAACATAGTGAAGAAATGTCATTACCAAAATCAAAGAATTATTATTGATTGGACAACAAGATGCATGGGTACGCCTAACAACACCTACCATCTAAAATGATTCTAGGAGGAGAGAGAAATATTAAAAAACAACCACATTATTTTTAAGCAAGCATTAGGGCAGAAAATTAACTTGGAACCCAGATAAATGGATAGTTTTTTCCTAAACAATCCACTCTATTGGGGAAGGAAATCGCAAATAATGTGGCATAAAAAAACACAGTTTCCACCAAATACCTAGGTTTCCCATTAAGCTCCAAGATAAACAGAGCTATTGATTGGACAACAGGAAGCATGGGTATGCTATACAACACTTATGTATGGTGTTTCGTTGTGCAGTGAATGATGTACATAAGACATTAATCACTTAAGGTGGCCTGGGTTAAGTAAATTAAATTGAAGGGGGTCTAACTAAGATCTAAAGCTAGAACAAGAAAGCAAGCGAGGAAATATTAAGCTTGATCTAAGGTAAACAACACATATCTCATTAAAACCAGAAATTGCAAGGAAAATAAACCTATAAATGTGGGACTTTCTTCGTCTTTCCTGGAGAGATGGCAGTGGTGGGGGTCCTCGAATAGCTCAACATCCTCTTGCAAAATCAGTAAGCACAAGGTCACCTTTGTTAGCATCATAAATTTGGCAAAGATAGCCCATTTCTAGGGGAAGAGCTAGCTTCGTAGAGCTCTCCGAGAACTCAAGAGGCTGCTAGTTCAATCTTCTAGGAACCAAGAGCTTTGTTTTCCTCTTGCGGAAGAAACACGTTTGGTCAAACAAAACTTACAGAAAAGTTTCCACGCACAAATTGAACAAGGGTAAATCCCTACTATGAAATCTGCATTAGGAGGTGGTTGCTCTAAATGGAATGCAAATAGTATCTAAGAATGAAGACCCTCACCTCATTCTATAGTTGAAGGTGGGTGTGGAAAACAATGTCGAGCTAGTGATCAATCGGAGGATGAATACTGAATCAATCGTGTGAAACAATCATCACAGGATTTCACTAGACTCATTTAAGATGTAATGGTGTGGAATACTTGCATGAACCAATCATGTGCAGTTGAGTGCTACCTCTCAACCAAATTCTTCATTTCACCAAATATCTAAACTCCGCACTTCTCATGGATATTACGTTGTAGAACTCGAATAGCTTGACTCAACTAAGAGTTTCGCCTATAAAAACAAGGCACAAAATGTGTTATCTCGAATAAGATGTAAGGGTGCACTATGACCCATCTCATTGGTTTTTAATAAGTTCGGAATTTAATTAAAATGCGAATTTGGGTGCAAATTGTGGATATCTAGGATCTCGTTAGTGCAAAACCACAGCATCCCGAATGCCCTGGTTTGAAATGGGGCATTCGGTGTGATCTGCATAACATTGGACCATCTCTCAAGTTGTGGGACTTGCAAACCCGAGATGGACCTCCGAGAGGAAGCTAGTTATTGTTCATAGACTACCCGCCAAAAGCTACTCTAATGCAAGCAAAACTAAACTATCATAATCTAACCATTCCAAAGGAAACATGGAGAAAGAGAGAGAGAGAGTGAAAGAGAGCCTACACTAAGCGTAGTTTGTGGCGGTGTAGTCTAGGAACAAGAACCAGCTTCCTTTGGAGGTCCATCTCGTGTCTGCAAGTCCCACAACTTGAGAGATGGTCCAATGTTATGCGATCACACCGAATGCCCCATTTCAAACCAGGCCATTCGGGGGTGCTGTGATTTTGCACTAACAATTTTGGCATGCCCGGTGGGTCAGTTTGAAGCACCTTACCACTTCATTTCATCAAGTTGATGTGTTCTTAGTGAGATTCAGCCTTTGGAGGCACATGCAAAGCACATCTGGCGACTCCATCTGGTCAACAACCCAATCTCTGAAGTTGCAAACCTTTTCCATCCATTTCCACCCATCTTCATTCATCTTCTTTCCACATCTTTCATTTTCTTCCATTCCATGAAGTTGTGCAATCATGACTTCATTTCCATCTTGGAATTCACACTTGCAGCAAAGTGCAGTCCACCTCCAATGTATTTCACAACTCCTCCAGATCAACATTATGATTAGATCCGAATAATCATGCTTACCCATATGAGCAAAGTGTCAAAACCAGTTTGGCTATGGAGCTTATCAAGAACAAGGGTATGCATATAATGATAATAACTACATGGAAAATGCTGATCTGCTAGAGAAGATTCAAGGAATGGAGGCACGCATGGTACAATCAAGGGCCACAACTTAGATGAAAGCATTCAGAATTGGCTATAGGGCACCTTGTCCATGGGCCGGCCCTATGCCAAGACATTACAACCCTCAAGAGAAGGTTGACTTCATGGTTGAAATGTTGCCTCACCTTGCACAATGGATTGAGGATATTGAGGCATATGAGCAAAGTGCAAGACAACCTTGTCAATGGGTAAGTCAATCACCAGCCTCCTTATGCTCCCTTTTCTCCATCCCAAACTTTATCATTTCAGCATGGTCAAGAGTCAAGCCCCTCACTTGCTGCCCCAAGTGTTGATTTCCCTTCTCCATCTCCTAATCTTCCATCTCATCTTAATTCTTTTGCCCTTTTCCCTTCCAAGCAGTCATTCCCTCCAAACAAACAAGAAATTCCACTTCCCTCTCCACCACAAACAATAGCAAAACTGGTTGAATCCCAACCTACCCCTCCTCTTGCATCCCCAAATCCATGTTGGGAAGATGAAAATCAGACAACCAGCCAAGGGCAAAGCAAAAGAGGAACCCAACAGAGAAGAAATGATAGAAAATCTAAAGAGTTAGGCTCTCAAATTTGGGATTACAAAGATCCCCTTGATGGTTAAGCCAACAGAGGAGGTCAAGGTTGAAGAGCCAGTGGTGGCTAAGGCTGAGTTTGCAGTAGAGAAGAAGAAGAACAAGAAGGAGATGATCAACAATCAATTTGCTCTGAATGCAAAGTGCCCATGTTGGCACTTTATTTGAAGAAAATGTTGATCCAATTCAAGTTGCACAATCATCCATGAAGGAAGAGGAACAATCAGCTCCAAGTCCTATTGAAGAGGAGCAACTGGAAGAGATCAAATCAGAGTTGAAGCCACTTGATGAAGAAAGCATTGTTGAAGATTTTTTTGCTTTCATTTGAAGGGCCTGATTTGATTGATGAATCCGTGATGGAGGGGACCATACGATTCAAGAGGCTTCAAAATGAGCCGAGCCACAGAAGAACCTTCAGTTCTTCCTCCCACTTCATCCCCTTCAAACTCTAATGTGAAGAAGAGTTTGAGCTTTCAAACTTCATGTTTGAAGATGAGGGGAACCATGGTGAGCAAGTTTAGATCAGGAGGACACCATGGAGGAGGTTGAGCACATGCAACAGGACAACAAGGAGGCAAATTATCTATCTGACTTGGAGGATTGCTTTGATGGAGAGGAGCCCATGGAGATCACATCATTTTCTCCTCCATCATCCACCTTCCAAGCACATGAGCCTACGTTGCCATGAAGGAGAGCATTCAAGGACAACAACTTGCACTTCATAACAGCCCTCTGGAACCAAGGTTGGAAGATATGAATCTTCCATGTTCTTCACAGGAGAAGGAAGGAAAAGAGCAAGAGGATGTCATCATCTCTTCCACACCATCCATCCAAGAAGATCTATAAGAAGACTCCATTTTTGGAGTTAAATATCAGAGTAGTGGGCAAATTCAAAGGACCGACCTTGCCCAATCAGATACTTGGCTTCATTGGAGCCAAGGGAGAAGCCACAACCAGTCATGCTTGCTTCTAAGCATGAGGAAGAGCCTCAAAGTGCCAAGGATCAACAACAATACCTCTTGGAACCAAGTGAGCAGCAGACTGAAGAGGTATTTGTTTTGTTTCCAGTTGATACCTTGATGGAGGGAGTGAAGAAACAATTTGCAGTCAACCTTCCACTCCTAATAACAGCCATATTCAATGCCAAATCATTTGCATGGCTGCCAATTGTAAGGAAGGGAAGTTATTTCTCATCACCAGTAGCAGGTTTTGTTTGAAATTGCCCATCTCTCTGGTTAGAGTAGAGTAGGTAGGTTTGTTTTCAAGTAAAAGAAGTGCTTGTGCACACTCTGCATATCCCACTTGGGGTGTGTATGATTTCCCATTTTGTACATAGTCTGTTGTGGTGTTTTGTTGCTTGTGCACAAAGTGCATTGAATATGGCATTTGGTGAGATTAGCTCCATTCCAGTGGTGTTCCAAGTGGCTCAGGGATCATATTTTCAAAGTTCAGATCAGATTTGTGTTTACCAGGCTGACTCCATGCCCAATGGATGCTTCAAGGCCACTGATCATCTCATCTAGCAGGCAGATATCCCCATGAGTCGCCAAATTGTTGACCAAAATAAGCTCACACTTATTTTTGGTCAACTAACACCATTTTTCCCCTCTTTGTGCTTCAATCTGAATTTTTACATATTTCAAGCACTTAAGGTCCCCTGAAAGCATTTCCATTAGATAGGAAATTTCTTCCCCTTTCCAGAAATATAAAGAAGTCCTAACTCCTCATATTTTGCAAGTTACGGGCCAGCGGGCCTTGGAAGGATTTTTGCTAAAAGTGGGCCGAGCGAGACTGGGGTAGATTTTTGCCAAGGGGAAGATTGTGGACCGGCGGGCCTAGGGAGATATCTTGGCACTTTGTGCCTCTTGGCAAAAAGTGCAATTTACAATTGGAAGCCCACGAGCCCACGGAGGATCTTTGCGCAGAGAAATGAAGGAAAAATGCTTAAGGCCCGCAAAGGGACACGTGGCCATGTTTAAAGTCCAAGCTCGGGACAGGCCGGCGGAAGCCTCCACGTGTCATCTCGACGCAACTTCAAAGGAAGAATCAAGAGCGGGTTCCCAAATGAGCGTAGGTTCGCCACGTGGTCAAAGTCAAAGAATGGGGTGGAGCGACCCGAATCGGCTAAGTATAAAATAACCGGTGGAAGGTGCCACGTGTCGACTCGGCACAACTTCAAAGGTAAAATCGAAGGACAATCCCAAACAAGCGCTGAGCCTCCACATGTGTCTCGGATCAAACATATGGCCCCACCAAACAAAAGGACTTAGCCAAAACACAAAGAAACAAAGCAAAGCCGTGGAAGGTGCCACGTGTCTCTTCGGCGCAACTTCAAAAGCAAAATCTAAAAGTAGTCTCCAAATGCGTGTGCTAGCTCTACACGTGGCCATGTTTCAAATCAAAGCGGGCCGTCGGGGAAACTTTGGAATTTTTGCAACTTTTGCAAATGGGTAAATTCATTGCAAGTGTGGGCCCGTGAGCCCAAGGAGGTTTGTTCACTAGATGCAAAATGTGAAGTTGCGGGCTTGCGGGCCTGCTGGGAACTTTTGCACTTTTTGTGCAAAAAGCGCAATTTCAATTTTGGGCCCTGCAGAGGCTTTTGGGCAAAGGTGAATTTCGAACTGCGGGCTGAGAGGCTTTTGGCCAAAGTGATTTTTTCAAGCATGGTGTGGGAGGTTTTTATAATTTTGCATTTTTGTGCAAAAGGCGCCAAAATGAATTTCGGGCCCGTGGATCCGTTTTGCAAAACTAGTTTTTTGCCATTTTTGTACGGATTTGATTCAAATTTTCAAATGAGCATATCTTTCGATCCAAAGTGCTCGAAATTCAACAAACTTGGTACCATTGGAAAGATCTCGACCTCCTCTATGCCATGGAAGCATAAAATATTATTTTTAGTAGGCTTTGGTGGGTGAAAAATAGGAAAACGTCTTTCAAGCCATCAATACGGGATCCGATTGTTTCAACCACCCAGATTTGATTTGATCCGCCATTCTTCCTTCTCCAACACGCCAAAATAGACATGGGGAACCAGAATTGATAGATTGGAGGCGGATTTACAGGGTATTGATGGTTGGTGGTTGAGCTTTTAGAGCAGAGTCCGTTTTCCTTCTTTTCTCTCTGGTTTTCATCGTTCTAAACTTCTATATATTGAAAACACTTCTCATTTTGAAAAGGGGAGAGATTCGGGATGTGGGAAAACTCTATCAAATTTGTTTCCCGACTCCATTTGAGTTGTAAGCCTTCTCCTACGCCTGGCAAGCGGATTTTATGCCTCTGAGTAAAAATGTAATGGTCTATGCACCTTCTAGAGCAATAAACTCGTGTTTTGTGTTCTTCAACCCTCTCTCATGTTTTATTGTTTCTTTGTGCCTCTCCCTTTCATATCTGTTTCTTGTGCATGTATTTCACATTTGCAGGTGCAGGATGTTGTGTTTCATGGAGTTTTTATGGTGGATTAGGATCTGGGTCCGTGTCACTTGTTTGACCTCCCTCATCTCCATTTTCCCCTGTTTCATCCTCCCTCAGCAGAGTATCTCGCCACTTCCTTTTCTGGTGTATCACCGCTTAGTGTAGGCTCTCTTTCATTCTCTCTCTCCATGTTTCCTTGGAATGGTTAGATTAGGATAGTTTAGTTTTGTCTGCATTAGAGTAGCTTGTGGCAGTAGTTTAGGAACAAGAACCAACTTTCTCTAGAGGTCCATCTCAAGTTTGCAAGTCCCACAACTTGAGAGATGGTCCAATGTTATGCAGATCACACCGAATGCCCCATATCAAACCAGGCCATTCGGGGGTGCTGTGATTTTGCACTAACGGGATCCTAACAAAACGTATGGGGGCCAAAGGATCACAACATGCTAAAATGGAAGTAACTGAGGAAAATTGACATCCCAATTGCTATACTATGGTTTCAAGTCCTATCTAAACTCCCTTGAAGTTATTTTAGGACGACAATAGTGGAATTGGAACCTATGCCCAACCAAAGTGGCACTTGTTTCATCACCGAGCCTTTCAGGGGTCAAATAACGATTGCCTCTTGGGCATCCTCATTATAGTAAGATGTGACTAAACCCGTGTTTGTACCATCATTACCTCGAGGAATTTGGCTATCTAAGCATCATTGCCGAAATCTCATGTGGCTAGGCCTCAAAGCTGATACAAATTTTTGGTGTTACAATCGAGATTAGCAGGTATAACAAAACTCACTGAAGAGGTGCTCCATGTGATTCCAATTTACTTAATTCCATTGATTTCCATCCCAAGGATGGTGCAAAAACTGGTCAACTTTAAAGGAAATTTTTATGGAGAGAATTAACAAAGTTTAAATATCACCTAACTCATGGAACAAGATTCCAAACCCATTGTCAAAAGGAGAATTAAATGTCACAAATATTATATGATCCAAGTTTATTTGAAAAGGAATTGAAGAGATGCAATGCAAGTAGAATTGAATGCTTTGATTGGGAAAAAAACCATGGAAGCTAACTGACCTTTCCCCAAAAGGAAGCAATAGGAAGTGATGGTTTAGAGAAGAAATATATTTCCAATGCCAATTACACAGTTTCCATGGTTAATCCTTTCTTTCTAAATTGTTACTTAGAACAAGCATACATGGAACAACTAGAAGGGTACACAGATAAATATAGAGAAAATTCAGAGTACAAATTGATCATATCACTTTATCATCTAAAACAAGTACCCCCCAAGCTTGATACTTAGAAAAACAGATTAGTGTTTGGCATTCAGCTTTCAAGAGAAGCGTATTGTCTTTACCGATAAATGTTTATAATTTTATAGAAACGAGAAACAGTACAAAACTCATAAGAAAAAAAAATCAACAAAACATTTAATTTTTTTATTTTAAGTCTTGCACTATTGTCTGAGTATCCATATCCAGAATTGCTGAAGAATTAAAAACTGTTGGAGAAAACTACTGAAGACAACATGTTAGGACTTTCATACACTTAAAAAGGGCCAAGTCAGTCTAAGTTATGTGGTGAAAAGCTGTGAAAAATTGAAACTTATCAAATGTGATGGATTGGAATGCAGCCAAGATGGTTTTCAAAATATCAAAAGATATAATAAACTTCAATAATCTTTTTGAAAAAGTGAAGCTTCTAAGTTAGTGGCTATAAAGACGCAAACAGGACAAATTCAAAGGATGGCATATATTTTGTAATTATTATGTTCTAAGAAAATCAGTTCATTACCAGTAAATGTTTATGATTTCATAGAAACGGGAAACAATACAAAACTCATAAGAAAAAAAAATAAAAATTCAACAAAACATTTGAATTTTTTTATTTTTACTCTTGCACTATTGTCTGAGTACCCATATCCATTGCTGAAAGAGGAAGAATTCAAAACTGTTGGTGAAGAATAATGAAGGCAACTTGGTAGAACTTTCATACACTTAAAAAGGGCCAAGTCAGTCTAAGTTATGTGGTGAGAAAGCTGATGTGATGGATTGGAATACAGCCAATATGGTTTTCAAAATATTAATAAACTTCAATAATCTTTTGAAAAAGTGAAGCTTCTAAGTTAGTGGCTACAAAGACGCAAACAGGACAAATTCAAAGGATGGCATAGATTTGTAATTATTGTGTTCTAAAAAATCAGTTCATTCGAAAGGTGGAGTTCAGAAGTTCAGAATTTTAAAAATAATCAAATTGGTTTGGAAAATTATACTTTAAAACAATTAAATTATAAAAATTAAATATTCTAAAGAAAAACCAAATTCATGCATATAAGCAAATACTGAAACTAGATCATAGTAGATAAAGTTCAACAAACTCTTATGTATATATAAATTTATAACAATAAGGGTTCCAAAAATACTATAATTTTTGCATCTTATCATTTCCATAATGAATCTTGTAAAGTGCGGTGCTTATATATCATCAGGAAGAATGCATATGTTCTACGATACATAAGTTTTAAGATATATAGCATGCATTAATATATTATAAGAGAATTTTTATTGCTTTGACATGAATTCAAAAATTAAATTTTACCATGCATATGAAGTTTTTTGAAGTTGAATTTCACTCATAATGAGCATGCATTTGAAGTTTTATGAAGTCGAATTTCACTCATAATGAGCATGCAAGACTTTAGCCACTGTAGATGACGCAATGACCACTGCATACCCAACAGACCCTAGAGACAATTAACACGAAGCTGTGGAAATTAGAGCTGAATGTTTCAGCTCTTCGGATTGTAGGTGAGCGTGGATGCACATTTAGAGAAAGTCCTCTCAAATTTGCAGCTAAATAAAGGTTGCACAACTGCACAAGTGTGAAAGATTGTTTATCAAATCTACTATTGCAGAATGGACAGATGACATTGTTGAATCCAAATGATGCTGGATCCACAAAGGATGTATTTTGGCAGCCAAATGGGTGATACATTGTTTGGAGGGTTCTTCTTCATGGCAAATTTTCATGAGGAATTTGTTATTAACTTATTAACAGCCTGCCATTTGAGCAAGATTAAAGGTTTCTTTGGCCTTTGTGATATCATTGTTGATCCTACTAATTTTCAAATTGCCGGATCTTTTGTTCTCAAAATATCTAGACAGCCTGGCAAAAAATTGCAGGTTTGGTCACTTGGAGAGTTTCTGGTAGCCGAACTGGGTGGGATCTGGCCAACAGATCTATATGGACCTGGAAATTACAGGACATGTCTCTAGCCACTATCCCACATTTACAAGCTTCGTAGGTTCTGCAAAAAGGCATCTTCTTCTCAAAGGTTTTTGTGGTATAGAAATACATGGAACAGGAAGGATTGGCAATTCTTAGCCCATGAATAGGCTTCATCTTCTACATACAAATCTTCTATAAAGGGAATTAATAATCTTATCCCGGGATGACTTGTGATTAGCCTATTATGCTGGGAGACCCTTATTTATCACCCGTAGGCTGGATAGATGTACTTATGTCTTCAGAAATAAGGGGATGTCATGTTGGAGTTTGGCCTCAGCACGAGATTGGCCATTATGGCAGATATTTGATCATGGGCTTTCAGTTGGTGGCTTTCGCTCGGGTTCTGCTCGACACTTTTAGCCTGCATTGCTATTTTTAGCAGTATTCAGCACTCAGCGAGGGACCCCTGCTATTTTTAGCAGTATGGATTGATCACGTGCAGAATCACTTCAGTGTTCGTCAGCTTCAGACGGTTTGTGCATCGGGTATATATCGAGAGAGATATTAATATTTAATTGATTTAATTAAATATTAATGGTGGGAGCATTATAATATAAAGTTATAATATTTTATTATAACTTAAGTGATTTCAGTGAAGGGGTCGCCCATCATCAGAAAGGGGCCATTCTTGATGAATATATTTTATTATTAAAATTTGGCTGGAGACTATTGAAAGATTAAAATTAAAAGTTCGAATTATTTTTTAATGATTTCCTATTATTGAGGAATTCGCACTTTTCATGAGTATAAGCCATTTGCTTGGGAAGAAGAAAATTATTATTATTTGGGAATAAAAAAATTGATCAAGTCTGAGCAGAGCACAGGAGCCTAGGGTTTCAGTCTCGAAACATTGGGGAACGAGCCATCTCCAGTGAGTGCAATTCAGAGGGTGTGAAATATCATCCGATTTATTGCCAGGCAGAGGGATTTCTTCATCCAGAAGAAATTACAGAGCTTCACATTGAGTCAAAATTACAGGGTTTTGGATAGCAAGTTGTCCAGAGAGGTTTCTTACATCAAGGCGCCAACTTCCATAAGATCTGGAGATCTAGAGAATAGCCGTACTCTTATTTATTATTTGCTGCTGTACCAGATCAAGGGTTTTCTCAGCAAATAGCAAAGTTATTCATCTGCTGCTGTACCAGATCAAGGGTTTTTCATTTTGCAAATAAAAGGTTATTCATTGCTGCTGTACCAGATCAAGGGTTTTCTCATTTCTGCTGCAAATACCAGGTTCTCCAATAAAAATCATTGTCTTTTATATTGCATGCTAGTGGATCTAAATTGTAATCATCTCAGAAAATTGATAAAAAAGACTGGCATCACTATTAGCCATAGAATATATTGTTTCAGATTTGATTTACTTTTATAGTATTTATTCTCTATTTCTTGCAAAATCACTTTATTGCATTTGTGCCCAAAAACTGCAAAAACAAACAAAAACACAAATAATCGAATCAGGGGGAAACAAGGGTTTCTACAGTGGTATCAGAGCTAAATCCTTCCATCCTGAGGGTTTAGCAGTCTTATGCAGCCAGAACAGATTGGGTCTCACAGGTATTACACACGCAGGCGTGCTCTGATTGATAGGCAACAGAGTTCGATTCGGCAGCCGGAAAACATGGCTGACAGGAATGACAGAGCTGACAGGGCAGAGATACCTCATAATGACAGAGATCAAGACAATGCAGAGGTTTTGCATGCACTCAGGGATTTACGTGCAGGTCAACGGCAGTCCAATGATGTATTACAGCAGTTGACAGTAGCACTTCAGAGACTGGGGACATCGAGGAGACCGTCACCACATCGTGACGATGACATGACAGAGGATGCAGTTCACTGAGAATTCCTCGACAGCCTTCACGGACAGCAGATGACAGCCTACTAGGCCTACTTTCATGAGACAGGAGCCCGACGAGGCTATAGCAGGTGAAGAGCATGAGGAGTTGTTCGCTGATACGCTTATGGCAGCGAACGAGGAGTGGGAGTTGGTACCACCCGAGGTCCGAGAAAGGATTCCTTTTGACCGGTTTGTCACTCAGAGGAGAGAACACAACAGAGGTCGACAGATCGAGACCCAGCACCGTAATAATGACCTAAAACATGCTACGAACCGGCTCACATTAGCGATGTTCGATGGCAGTGGCAAAGTGACAGCCCAAGCGTGGATTAGTAAGCTTGACACATTCCTTACATCAAGGCCCGATGGCGGAGAGAGATGCAATCGTGCATGCGACACTACATTTGGAGGGAGTAGCTTACGATCGGTGGCACCACGGAATGGTGACGCTACAACATGATAGATCACTTCCTATCGTGAGTTTGTTGATGTGTCGGGTAGAGCGTTTTTGACAGAAGGATCCGTAATCCTACTTCGAGACTTGGCTCACTTGAGACAGAGTGGCAGCTGGAGTCATATATTGGTGACTTTCGTGAGGTTATCGCTATGGTTCCGAACATCTCGAGAGGCGATCGGGTAGTGCTCTTCATGGAGGGATCGACAGAGCTATCGAGAGGTGGATCAAAGCCTTTGATCCTCCTTCATTACAGAAGCGATGAAGAAAGCACGGAGCATGGAGTTGGCAGCACCGTCTAGTAGATTTAACTCCAGAGGTAATTCTTCATTCAGGGATAACAAGGGCTTTAACAAAAACAGGGACAAGTCTGATTTCATCAAAGAAAAATCAGATGCTAAGAACGATTCGAAGGGTAAATCAGCAGCGCCACCTTTGGATCGTGAGGCCCTTAACGATCTACGCAGGAAGAAGCTTTGCTTCTACTGCAAAGGCCCCTACGACGCCAATCACGATTGTCCTCTAAGACCTAAGGGCAAGGCAAATCGAGTGATGTGGGCGTATTATGAGGACTCAGAATCAGAAAAATCCGAACAGCATGAGAGTTCCGAGGATTCAGAGTCAGAGGCTTCAGAGCCTAGGGCAGAGACAGAGCCAGGGCTTCAGATACAGGAGGCACGCCTATCTAGCATTCAGCAGGAGGGTTCTTTCAGGATTCGTGGAGTGTTGGCAGGACAGAGGGTCATTACCCTACTTGATACAGGAGCCACACACAATTTCATAGATGCTAGATTCGTTGAGAAACGCGGACTCATCACTGAGGAGTTCGAGGGCATTAGGGTTAAGGTGGCCGACGGATACACTTTGAGGTGTGAACGCATGATTAAGGATCTCCCTTTACGCTTGAACAATTATGAGTTCAAGGCTGATTACTACGTAGTTAACATGGGAGACATTGATTTGGTTTTGGGAATGAAGTGGCTTCATTCATTGGAGGAAGTCACTCTTCGTCTCAAGGACATGGAGATCCGTTTTGATGTTGACGGGAAGACACACATTCTAAAAGCAATTCGGGACAGCAACATCAAAACAATTTCTTTTCGTCGGATGGAGAGGCTCATGCGTCACGACATGGTAGAGTGGGCTGCCGAGTGCACATTGGCACCTATACAGGAGGGACAGCAAAAGACTGAATACCATCCCGACATACAGCAGTTGAGAATCAAGCATGATAAGGTATTCAGTGATATTCCACCAGGGAGACCTCCAGACAGGGGCATTGAGCATATTATTGAGCTTGAGGAGGGCGCTAAGCCCGTTATGATTACGCCCTATAGACATCCTAAACGGCTGAAGGATGAGATCGAGAAAACGATCAAGGAATTACTTGCTATGGGTCACATTCGGCCTAGCAAGTCACCATTTGCTTCTTCGGTTGTGTTGGTAAAGAAGAAGGATGGCACATTGCGCATGTGTATTGACTATAGAGTCCTAAATAAGAGGACGATCAAAAACAGGTATCCGATACCGCGTATTGACGAGCTTATTGATGAGCTCCATGGTGCATGTTACTTTACCAAAATTGATTTACGGTCAGGGTATCATCAGATCAGGGTCCGTGAGCAGGACATAGAGAAGACGGCTTTCCGATGTCATTGTGGACACTTCGAGTTCGTGGTGATGCCATTTGGGCTCACTAATGCACCAGCTACATTTCAGTCCACGATGAACAGGGTTTTTCATTCACTGTTGAGGAGATTCGTATTGGTCTTCTTCGATGATATCCTTATATACAAAGCAGACTCGGGCAGAGCATCTGGGTCACCTGGAGACCGTGTTGAGTATTTCGAGAGGGAGTCCTCGTACGCCAAGGAATCCAAGTGTGACTTGGGGATGACCGAATTGTTATATTTAGGTCACATTATCAGTGCAGATGGAGTGCGGATGGATCCTGAAAAGATCCGCGCCATTATTGACTGGCCTACACCGACAAACCTGACACAGTTGAGAGGGTTTCTAGGGTTGTGTGGGTTCTACCGTAGATTCGTGAATGGTTATTCACGACACGCAGCCCCTATGACAGATTTACTGAAGAAGGGTGCATTTATTTGGACTCCTGAGGCACAGGAATGTTTTGAGAAATTCAAGGAGTTGATGACTACATGCCCTGTTTTAGCACTACCCGACTTTACGAAGCCTTTTGAGCTTCAGTGCGATGCATCAGGTGAGGGCATTGGTGCGGTGCTTATGCAGGACAAGCACCCGATTGTGTATGAGAGCCGAAAGCTCGAGGGCCGAGAGACTTTATAAAGATATATGATAAGGAGATGCTCGCAATCATGCATGCCTTAGCAAAATTTAGACAAAGATTCTGTTGGCAGCAAATTTTGCATTAAAACTGACCATAACAGTTTGAGACACTTCTTAGGGCAGCGAGATCTCAATGATCGTCAGCAGAAGTGGGTCAGTAAATTGCAGGCCTATGACTTTGATATTTCGTATATCAAAGGTACACAGAACGTAGTAGCTGATGCTCTTTCACGAGGCCATACTTGAGCTCTATGGTTCATATTACTGAGGATCGAGGCATATGATTGTGGCAGAGTATGCCAAGGACACTTGGGCTTCCAGCATTGTTGAGGGATCGACGGTTGATACCAGGTATACACTTGTGAATGACTTGATCATTTACAAGAACAGGATTTATTTGATCCCACATTCAGAGGTGAAGAACATAATCATGCGAGCCTTTCATGATGTACCGACTGCAGGACATCCCGGTATTTCAAAACCTATAGACAGATACGGGAGAGATTCACATGGAAAGGACTCAAGGCAGATGTTCTTCAGTACGTGCGTGAGTGCCCTGTTTGTCAGCAGAACAAGCAGGAGAACACGTACCCGGCAGGTTTATTGCAGCCACTTCCGATTCCTGACAGGAAGTGGGAATGCCTGTCGATGGACTTTATTACGGGCTTGCCTAAAGCCCAAGGGCGAGATTGCATATATGTAGTTGTGGATCGGCTGACGAAGTATGCCCACTTCTTTCCGATTACCACTACCTACACAGCTACACAGGTGGCAGAGGTCTTCTTTCGTGAGGTATTCAGACTACATGGATTGCCCTGAGCATCATGGAGCGACAGAGATAGTCGGTTCTCGAGTCATTTTCGCAGCAGAGGTCTTCAAACTCGTGGAACCGAGCTTACACCGAGCACCGCTACCACCCCGCATGACGGGCAGACGGAGATAGTGAATAAGTGGGTGGAAGGATACCTCAGAAATTACATTTCAGGGCAGCAGAAGGCGTGGGTCAGATGGATTCATTTGTGTGAGTATTGTTACAACACGACATTCCATATGACCATTCAGATGTCACCTTTCATGGCGTCAGACGGGTATGAGGCGCCGAGTTTTTTGGATTTGCACGAGCGACGCAGAGAGTGCCGAGTGCTCGAGACTTGTTGCAGGAGAGTCAGGATACTATGAAGGCTCTCAAAGAAAATATCGCCAAGGCACAAAATCAGCAAAAGCAAAGATGGATCAGAAGAGAACAGAGAGGCATTTTGAGGTGGGTGACATGGTTTACCTTATGCTGCAGCCCTACGGTCAGCCCACTCTTAGGAAGAGTGGGTCAGAAAAGCTTAAGCCACGGTATTACGGTCCTTTCAGATCTTGAGGCGAGTCGAGAGGTGGCTTATGAGCTTGAGCTTCCAGCAGAGAGCAGGGTACACAATGTTTTTCATGTATCACGCCTCAAGAAGGCGTTGGGACACCGTGTGGTACCATCTGCAGTTCTACCTCCCTTAGATGATGAGGGAAAGTTGATTTTAGTACCTGAGTCCATCCCGAGTACAGTGGAGAGACAATACAGGTAGAGGACTATCGGGGAATACCTAGTGAAATGGAGAGATTTGCCTCGCTGAGGATGCTACATGGGAGAGCGAGGATATTCTCGCAAAGATCCGGAGTTGAGATTGCTTGAGGACAAGCAATTTCTGGAGGGGTGGACTGTCATGTCCCCTTCTAGTTGACATCTCTCAGAGCACAGGATTAGCCTATTATGCGACCCTCGTAGGCTGATAGGTTGGATAGGGGGTCATGTTGGAGTTTGGCCTGGCCACTGGGCAAGATTTGATCGCTGGCTTTCGCTTCGCTCGGGCTCTGCTCTCGACACTTTTAGCCCGCATTGCTATTTTTAGCAAAGATTCAAGACTCGCCGAGGGACCCCGCTATTTTTAGCAGTATGGATTGATCACGTGCAGAATCACTTCAGTGTTCGTCAGCTTCAGACGGTTTGTGCATCGGGTATATATCGAGAGAGATATTAATATTTAATTGATTTAATTAAATATTAATGGTGAGAGCATTATAATATAAAGTTATAATATTTTATTATAACTTAAGTGATTTCAGTGAAGGGGTCGCCCATCATCAGAAAGGGGCCATTCTTGATGAATATATTTTATTATTAAAATTTGTATCGAGACTATTGAAAGATTAAAATTAAAAGTTCGAATTATTTTTTAATGATTTCCTATTATTGAGGAATTCGCACTTTTCATGAGTATAAGCCATTTGCTTGGGAAGAAGAAAATTATTATTATTTGGGAATAAAAAAATTGATCAAGTCTGAGCAGAGCACAGGAGCCTAGGGTTTCAGTCTCGAAACATTGGGGAACGAGCCATCTCCAGTGAGTGCAATTCAGAGGGTGTGAAATATCATCCGATTTATTGCCAGGCAGAGGGATTTCTTCATCCAGAAGAAATTACAGAGCTTCACATTGAGTCAAAATTACAGGGTTTTGGATAGCAAGTTGTCCAGAGAGGTTTCTTACATCAAGGCGCCAACTTCCATAAGATCTGGAGATCTAGAGAATAGCCGTACTCTTATTTATTATTTGCTGCTGTACCAGATCAAGGGTTTTCTCATTTCTGCTGCAAATACCAGGTTATTCATTGCTGCTGTACCAGATCAAGGGTTTTCTCATTTCTGCTGCAAATACCAGGTTCTCCAATAAAAATCATTGTCTTTTATATTGCATGCTAGTGGATCTAAATTGTAATCATCTCAGAAAATTGATAAAAAAAGACTGGCATCACTATTAGCCATAGAATATATTGTTTCAGATTTGATTTACTTTTATAGTATTTATTCTCTATTTCTTGCAAAATCATTTGTGCCCAAAACTTTATTGCATTTGTGCCCAAAGTTGAGAGTCGGGAGTTATCTAATTTTATTGTTGTTATGATTGCTTTACAAACTAGGATGTAATCTTCCTTGTAAATACCATTATACAATTCTTGAATCTTTTGTACAACCATGTTGCAAATATTATCTTTTGTTAATATATGAATCATATATTTTTAAATATGGTACTTAGGGACTGCAAAGCTCACAATAGACACCTCTACACAGTGCACAAAAACCATCTATGCAGGCTTTTCAGTGACATTACTATAATGTCCCCTAATGGACATATTCATACCCCAGATGGATTTCCCCTCAATTCTCACTAGGACCAAATCTGATCAAATCCAAAAAGTAAAAATATCAATTACTATAAAACTGAAATTCATAATGAAATTAGGCCACAAACTAAATACCTCCAAAAATTATGAAAATTTGTTTGCAAGTAGATAAAGAATAATCGAGAATAGGATCTCCAATCGACTCGAAAATATTAATTCTAGAATTTATTAGGGCAAAAAGAACTTGTAAATTCAATAACTTGCAAAATACTCCAAATTTCTAGGCAAATGATAGCTCAAACTGAAGCTTGAAAAATAATTTTTCCAATGAACCCAAAATCAGAATTTTTCAATGGTGGAAAGGCATCCAAAATGGATCTGCAATTCTAGAACAATGTAGATAAACCCTAGTTGTAAGTGAAAGCTGGAAATACAATTTCGCCCCACTTAGGAAAGGCCCAAAAACACCTCAAAACTGATCAAACACTTCAGATCTGATCTCTCCTTGAATTTAGCTTGAAATCGATGCCCTAACAATGCAAAAACTGGAAATGGAAGTTTCAACAACACTCCCAACAAACATGCAATATTCAGCCCTTGTAGGTCTTCAAACCACTCACGAACCAACAACAATAAGTCTTCAACAACTGTTGGAAAACTACTGGAAAACACAAATAACTCCTTGAATCTTGATCCTCAATGGAAACCCTTGAATGGAGAATCCTCACAACATAGAAGAAGAGTTTCATTCTCCATCCAGATCTCAAGAGGGTTTCCTCTAATGTCCACAAATGGACATTTTTCAACCCAAACGGATTTGAGGAAAATCCCACTCCCAAAGATAGATTATAAAAGATATAGCAAATATTTTAAAAGCAGATCTGATGTTTATCCCTAATTTTTGAAACTGAAAATAGACTGAAATAACACAACAAACCCGAGCTTCTACTTATAATAAAATACCCAAAAATTGTTAGAATGAACAACCAACTGAAAATTAATTTTTATTCCTCAAATATTCACTTTTCCACATACCCACTAGGCCAAAATTGGATTTGGGCGATTAGAATCAATTACAAGTGAAATCAAATTTGTCTAACCATTGACTGATTGTATAGAAATAAAATAGGGCTGAAAATATATAGTAGTGAATATTAATTTATGTGTACCACAAATGAGGCTAAAAATAATGAAAATGTCGTCTCTGAGGATGTCCAAACAGCTCCAAAACGTTGCAGATCCAACAGAACCAAAACCCCCAAAATGAAGGCTCCCAATTCCTAAATTGGGTCGCTTGGGGTGTAGAAATGGCCAGAAATGTGCAGATTTGGTTCCTTTACAAATTCTCTTGTTTGGCTGGTCCAAACACACATCAAACACCAATAACTCAGATCTGATTTATGCCCAACTAATCCTTGAAGTGCAATCAGCCCAAATATGCCCAGATATGAAAATACTTCTCCCAATCACTGACAACAAAAATGCAGCCCAATGATGAACCCTGATGGATCCACCTCTCAAAACTGAGGAGTTTTCGTTCCTCAATCTCTGAAACTTTGGAGGTTTTCGTCCCCAACGTTTCCTCTCCTTGAGGGTTTTCGTCCTTAGGAGATTTTGGATGCAAGCTCAAAGCTCAACATGCAAATTCAGATTTTTATAAAATAAAAAGGGATGCCTCTTCAAGCAAATCGACTTGCTTTTATAGAAGAACTTGGCTAATTAGCCACCCACAACCTACCAATCAGCTTCCTCCTTCCACATTTAATTTTTTTCACTTTGTTTCCTCCACCATATGGGTCGCATTTTCTCTAGGAGGAAATAAACATTAGAAAGTGACTTTTTCCCTTTTATTGTTTTATTTATTTAGTCTATAATAAATTAATATAAGTGTTTTTTATAATATTTCTTTTTTTTATGCACTTTATAATAATTTATTATAACTAAAGTTCCCCTTTTATTCCTCCTTTAGCCGTCGGGAATGGAAATTGGGCTAAGAGTCTTCAACATTGTTGGCTAGATTTTATGCACATCATAAAACCTAGGCAGTCATGAGATAAATCTCCCTCATTTAACGATGAGGCTCCCATGTAAGATGTTTACTTATTTTGCAAGGGTGAATCCTAATAACTACTTTCAGGGGTTTTACTTTAATTCCCATAGCTCGTGAACCACAACTGGGCAATTTTACAGCAAGTAGTTGTGATTGGAATATTTGCAAAAGGGGGAAATAATAGAATTTAGGAAAGAAGAAAGGAAGATGTGCTGAATCAACCAATAGTTAATAGAGTTGGTCTCATCCACACAAATTAAATAAATAGATAAATCATAACATTCAAAAGTAACGGGAAAGAAATGACTTCTAACCTAGATCTGAGATAACACAAAGTTTATCAAAACCTTAAATAGAAGTGATCAGAAAAGCACCGTAGACACAAAGTTCTCCGGAAAATCCACTTTTATTCAATCACAAGTCTTCGCAGCAATCACACCAAGGGTTCCCCAAGCACAAAGTCTGAAGACTCGAGAATGCTCAAATTACAAAAGCTCTTGCTAAACAAGTTTTGCTAAAACAAATTGTGATCCTTTAACCCGTAGGCTCTTCCTCTATTTATAGTGCATAGAGGGCAATTACAAATAGAAGCTTTTAATTAATTCTTGCATGTGGAAGCTATAGAAAAGGAGACAGTTGGCAATCCTTCCCCTAGAATCCCTCTTTGCATGACATGCATGATTTAGAATTAAAAATAGAACCTTCTATTTTGCATGTTTGCCACCTATTTCCAAGTAATTGACTTCTTCCAGTAACTTGAAGTAATGGTTTTTACACCAATCACTTAAGTTTTACAATTCAATTGATTACTCAATTACTTTGTCGGAGAAAATAAGAGAAAGAAGAAGAAAGCAAACAAGAAATTAGAAGAAAGTTGCAACACTCTCGCCTTGTTCTTCTTCCATACTCTACATGCTGATCCAACCTGTATTGCACTTTCGCCTCATGAATGATTTGAATGATATCTCTGCCTTGAATCTGAGATACTTTTTCTCCTGCATGCGGTTGCCTCTTTGCCTTTGATTCTCACCAAACTAGATCTGGAAGAAGATCGTGATTTTGCTTCATGGGTGTTGCCTCTGACCTGTCTTCCCCTTTTATCCTTGAAGCTTTTGCGGTTCTTCTCAAGTATGTGCACCAGTGAAATGCTTGCCGTAAGCAATTTAGACAAACTCATCACCCTTTTATTTTTAATTGCATATGAGCAATTTTTAATTCGAAAGCATTCGGGTGAAGGCAAATATAAGTAAACTCCATGTGGGCTTCAACTGGAAGATTGGGAGCACATGCACAAGCTTCTGAAAGGGATTTTGCATGCAATGACTTCCTCCCTAACTTTGGTGCCAACACTTGCTAAAAATAATTAAAAGAAATCAGCTTTTAGGCATGAAGTTATGCCAAAGTGGGTCGCACTTTTTGGCTAGAAGTTGTGTGAAAAACATGAGGGGCAGGCAATGTTAAATTTCAACCTACCAGGCAGCCCCGAGTTTCACACTTTTCACTTAAGTCATGATGTTAAACTCTAACCTGTCAGGCAGCCTCAAAAAGTGTGACTTGCATGGGTGAATTAACTTACTTTTGTGTGAAAAACATGAGGAGAAGCAACGTTAAAATTCACCCTGTCAGGAAGCTTCAAATTCCACGCTTTCCACTTAAGTTATGATGTTAAATCTCAACCTGCCAGGAAGCTCCAAGTTTCACACTTTTCACTTAAGTCATTGTGTTAAATTCCAACCTGCAGGCAGCCCCAAAAAGTGCGACTTGCACTTGGAATTAAATAAATTTTGTGTGAAAAACATGAAGGGAAGGCAGTGTTAAAATTCACCCTGCCAGGCAGCTTCAAATTCCACACTTCCCACTTAAGTCATGATGTTAAACTTTAACTTATCAGGCAGCTCCAAAAAGTGCGACTTGCACTTGTAATTGACTTCCCAAGTTTGGCGTGGAAATCCAAGGTAAAAGGCAGCTTAGAATTACGACTTGCACTCTAAGAAGCATTTTTTTTTCCATTTTTGGATTTTCGGTGAAGAAAACACAAGAATAGAATAAAATTTTCCATTTTGGAAAGGTTCCGGGAAGATGTAGCAACAAAAACTTGCAAGTGCCATAACTTTCACTCTATGGCTCCGTTTTAGGTGTCATTTTTCTAAAAGTTCATATTTTCTCAAGCTCTATGCATTGGTGGCAGTATTTTTCTTATTTTCATAAAATCCATTATCGCACCTTTTTGGACCAAGCAACCTCTCGCAATCTCTCGAAGGAATCCCGAGCTCGGTCACCTCCAGAAAAGGTCAGCGGGCAGAAGAATGAATAGGCTATGGGATTGCGAACGAAAAACAAAGAAAACCAAAACACAAACAAAAAAAAAAAAAAAAAAAACCAAAAGAAGTTGCGGGCAATTGCTCGAAAAATTTCTCCAATTAGCTGATCTAAAAAAATTCTTCCCCCTAGGTGAATGTTTTGTGGTAATAATGATGGGGTGAAGTGCTTTATATAACCTAAATCCTCCAATTTTAGCTCAATCTATTTTTAAAAGAACTTTATTTATTTAATATAAAAATAAATAAAACGCTTTTACAAAGCCTAGCGAAGGAATTGAGTGAGCTTCAACATGTGGGTATTTGGCGAATGTGGCTCTTATGACTCTCTGGGGATACCTTAGAGCAATGCAAGCAACTGTAGGCAAAACAAAACACAAAACATGACCCGCTACTTAAAAAGAACGAAAATTTAAAAGGGGTAGTCCCAAATTTCAAGGTGAAATCTCGGGGACACCGGACATGTTATTTTTAAAGAGGGGCATTTCAGTCCCGCCTTCTCCATATTGCTTTCCATTAAGCAATTCCAAACTCGATTGTCTCATTACCATGTGCAAGAGACAAAACATGCTATAGTGCTCCGAATTCAAGCCCCGTACTGCACAAGTGAGATAGATCTTGCCACCATACACAACTCTCATGATGATCATATACACAAATTTGCATCAATGGTATCACATACTTTATATTGCAGATTTGATCCTCTAACTCATCATTTTTCTCAAGAGGAAAATAAATTTGAATATGCAACAAATATGACATTATCTCACTCATTCCATACCTTGTAATGTCATCACGATCTACAATGGGCTGAATATCCTCATGATATAACTGCTGCAATAAACAAGATGACGTACCTTTTTCCACACAATCCTTATCTATAATGTTCCCAAAAGGACACTTTTTACCCCCAATTGGATTTTAGGAAAATCCAAACACCAAAGTGCAGATTATAAAATATATTCAAAATTTATTACTGCAGATCTGAATTTTATCCTAGAAAATGTGACTAGGGTAGGAGATGAAACTCATAAAAATCAGCAAATAAATTATGATATTTCCACCCTAAACTGATCCACTGAATTTATAAAGCCAATATACGAAGAAAATTCCAGATTTGAGACACAAAAGAGGCTGAAATAATTTATTATAAATTATGCAGAACTTGCCTTCAGACACAATGTAAAAATGACAATTTGAAGTCAAAATCCCCTCCACAAAAGTTGATTATGATCTCTGAAAATCTGCAATGAGAATAGTGATCAAATATGGGTTTTTAGCAGCTCCAAACACATGCAAATCAGCTATTAGGCAAGTCGCACCACCATGAAAAAGGCTTAAAACAAAAGAAGAACATAGCTCCAACCTTCTTCTTCAAACCCTCATGAAAATCTACAGAATTACAACCCTCAAAATGATTGGAAAACCAACTAACTTTGTTATGCACAATGGAAACCCCAAGGTGGAGAATCCTCTCAACTAGAGGAAGGGTTTTCATCCTTCTCTAAAACTCTTGGAGGGTTTTCATCCTCAAGAGTGAAGATGCAAGCAAAATGCTCAACATACAAATCAGAAATTAGAGAATAAACAAGTGATGCTCTCCTAAAGCAAGTCGACTTGCTTATATAGAGAAGATGGGCCAATTAACCTCCCTCAATATCCAATCAAATTTTTCCTCCTTATTTAATGCTTTCCCCACTTGCTTTTATCTCCTAGGGAAGTCGCATTTTCCCTTGAGTTGCAAAATGTTTTTTTTTTTTTCTATTTTTATTTTATTAAGTTGATAATATTTTATTATAAGTGCTTTTATAATATTTTCTCTTTTTTATTTGCACTTTATAATAAATTATTATAACTTAAGTTCCCCTTGTGTTTATTCCTTAGCCGTCGGGGAGACAAAATGGGCTAAGGGTCTTCGACTGGGAAGGGGATATTACAATCCTCCCTTCCCAAAATTACTTGCCTCAAACAATTATAACTCATCAGTTCAAGTGTCAAATGCACAAGACAGAACATGCTAAAGTGATCCAAAATCCTTACACTTGTACTTTTCAAATGAGATAATTCTTGCCACCATCTACCTCTCGCAAGATGATCATATGTACAATGTTGCATCAAATGTATTACATACTTTATATTGCAGATTTCATCCTCTAATTCAATATTTTTCTCAAGAGGAAAACAAATCTGAATATGCATCAATAGATATGACCTTATCTCACTTATTCCATACCTTTCAATGCCATCAAGATCCTCCGAGTGTTCAGGATAGACATATGTTGAGCTGCCCCCAACACTGTTGTCTATGTGCCTATTAAATGTATCTGAAAGTTGATCAAAGGCTGTTGTTTTGGAAATTACAGCAGGCTGCAATTTCACACAAGTGTCCATGGAAGGCTCCTCATGTGCAAGTTGCTCCATAAAGTCTCCTTTGACTTCTTCACTTAGGTGTGGATCTGATTTGTCTTTATGCTCCCTTTGAATTGTTGTTCGGAATGGACAACAAGCTGAAAATCAACATCCACCTTCGTAATTTGGCCTTCAACCACAAAGCTCTCTTCCTTCACATGTAGATTTGAACTTTCCTTCTTTATGGGGTTAGACTCCATGGTTTTAATTCCTTGCTCATCCCGCACATCAAATCCCTTGGGTCTTCAACATTTGGTGCCACCATTTATGTGCTACTCCATCCATGTATCTAGAGATGAGCATGAGGGCATCATCCTGACACATAGGATTACAACACAAAAATGTCTCAAATTCCTTCAACCACGCTCTAGCAGATATTTCATTAGTGCCATCAAAAAATGGAACTTGGGTCCACTTCATTTTTTCTTGCTTGCATTCAGATCTGATTTTTTTTTCTTTTCCTCACAAGCTGGGAGGATACACCGCTCGGATACCACTGTAATGTCCCCAAAAGGACACGTTTTACCCCCAATTGGATTTTAGGCAAAACCAAACCCCAAAGACTATAAAATATGTTCAAAATTTATTACTGCAAATCTGAAATTTTATACTAGAAAATGTGACTAGGGTAGGAGATGAAATTCATAAAAATTAGCAAATAAATTATGATATTTCCACCCTAAACTGATCCACTTAATTTATAAAGCCAATATACGAAGAAAATTCTAGATTTGAGACCTCGAAAGAGGCTGAAATAATTTATTATAAATTATGCAGAACTTGCCTTCAGACATAGCTATAAAAATGACAGTTTGGAGTCAAAATCCCCTCCACAAAAATTGATTCAGATCTCTGAAAATCTGCAATGAGAATAGTGATCAAATCTAGGTTGTTAACAGCTCCAAACACATGCAAATCAGCTACTAGGCAAGTCGCACCACCATGAAAAAGGATGAAAACAAAGGAAGAACATAGCTCCAACCTTCTTCTTCAAACCCTCATGAAAATCTACAAAATTACAGCCCTCAAAATGATTGGAAAACCACTGGAAAATCAGCTAACTTTGTTATGCACAATGGAAACCCCAAGGTGGAGAATCCTATCAACTAGAGGAAGGGTTTTGTCCTTCTCTAGAACTCTTGGAGGGTTTTCGTCCTCAAGAGTGAAGATGCAAGCAAAATGCTCAACATACAAATTAGAAATTAGAGAATAAACAAGTGATGCCCTCCTCAAACAAGTCGACTTGCTTATATAGAGAAGATGGGCCAACTAACCTCCCTCAACATCCAATCAGATTTTTCCTCCTTATTTAATGCTTTCCCCACTTGCTTTTATCTCCTAGGGAGGTCGCATTTTCCCTTGAATAAATAAAAAATTTCCAAATGTTTTTCCTTTTTTTCTATTTTTATTTTATTATTAAGTTCATAATATTTTATTATAAGTGCTTTATAATATTTTTTCTTTTTTTTATTTGCACTTTATAATAAATTATTATAACTTAAGTTCCCCTTGTGTTTATTCCTTAGCCGTCGGGGAGACAAAATGGGCTAAGGGTCTTCGACTGGGAAGGGGATATTACATTATCCCTCGCAAATTGAAGCACCTCTACTTTACGCTTCATCAAACTAAGGGAAAAAAATTAACCCATTTAATTATCTTGATGCCTTCAATGATTTTAACACGCAGCGATTAAAATCCAACATACTATGCCTTCAATGATTATCAACACACAACAGATTAATCCAACATAATAATTTAATATTCCAAAATCCATCTTGACAACCTATGATAACCATGTGCAACTGTAAGGGTTTCCAGATCCTACTCGATCCCCCTTCAATGCTCTACACAAGCCAATATACCCAATATATCATTTGGTTATACCTTTTTAAAGGTACAAAGAATCATGTGTATCTTCTTAGTGTCAGCTAGGAAAGTATACAACTACTTCACTCCCACTCATAAACAGTTTAAAAGAAGAAATGGTGACAGACAATGCAATTAGTTATTTGCAATACTATGGCCATAATTTTCCGGCATTGCGCTAGCAAGCCTAGTTTCGTGACTGCACATAGGCCACTTAAAACCTATTCTATTCGCCGCATAACCGTCTCAACATAGTGTCAGGTTTCTATTCTGTTTACTTATTAAGTTTATTGTTATTCTTCTTTAAGTAATCATTAATTAATAAGTTCAAATACCAAAGCTGCAGATATCATTACTCGATATCCAAGTCATGTGGTTCATACCGCATCACTGGGATCCCTACAGGAAAAGGTACGTTCACGTAATGACCAAGGTCATTACGCATCCGTCCCTCTCCCTATAGCCATCCCAAACTGATACGGGTATGGTTCGCATGACATGAAGGTCATGTCATGATTTTTGCCTTCAATTACTAATCCACATGCTTTCAATTCTGATACCAAGTTAATTGAGTTTGATTATGTTATCCAAATCATAATAGAGGTAAGCAATGATCTCCACGAGTCATGGCATAAAATATGTACCTACTTTCGCATGATCATCAACTATATCGATCTACGATAATTGATTAGGTTTAATCAAGTACAAGACTTAATATGTTTCATAATGTCAATTAAACATCATTAATGTCCATTAATAGATACTTGGTTGTTTTAGTTTACTTAAGACAGATAAGTACGTCTGTACTATTTCAAGTGATCACAAAGTACCTTTGTACTTTGTTCCATATCGTCGTGATTTGATCATACGACGAGGATACTTAATCATGTGATTATATGTCGATGTTGTTGAAAGACAACAACCTTTTTGTATCATATAAACTGATTTATAACATCTTAGTTATCTAGATCAGCAGATATGTCTTATTTTATCTACCAATAGTACGTACATCTCTTATTATTATTTCTTTAAGTACACTTTCGTAAGTTCTTTCTTGTAATTATTGTTTACGTATATTCGTTTATCTTAAGTGTAGTTAATCAACCTTATGAAGTTGAGGACATAAAGTCAGTAGTATGATTCACACTATTTCATACTTAGAAGGATAGTTAAATTTAATAGACATACTTAACTTCCTTTTGTACCATGTGATATTATAACTTTACCATTTCGACAAACATTTATATCTTCATTAAGATATCTTAATCAATAATATTATTACTCAAATATCAGTTCATAAAGAACACTTGGTTATTAACAACAATACCAAAACAAGTCATGAACACAATCTTTAATGATCATTTCATCAATTGATATCTTCAAATTAAGACTTGTTACATAGCTGAAAAAGAGACTATCAAAGATAGTTACATATACATTAGGCCCAATGACCTTTATCAGTCACAAAGGAAATCTTTCACTTCTAAACCAATGCTAATACACTCCTTTCATTGACATAAGTAGGTACAAGATAATCAAGTCATCCTTTCTTTTCACTACAATCAAGTACAACCCATTTATTACATTCATAAGAAATAGTACAACAATAGTCACAATATGTCGTAAACCAGTCTTTAACCTTTTGGTAATAATTTTCAACTTGCATGCTGAAAAATGAAGTACAACAATGTACATGGTCAGCTCTAAAAGAACTGGCATGGACTATCAATTTCAATCATATTGATATGCTTAGAATGTAATAAATGTAACTTAAGATATAAAACATATCCTTTTTAACCTCATCAAGTTTACAGATCCAAAATCAATTTAGTGACCCTATTAAAACTACTATGTTTCTAAGAACATAATTTTTTTCATCAAATAAGATCTTTTGTCCATATTTAAGACTGCAGCAATAATCAAATCAATATTCTTTTTATTAGGACCTATACCATTTATACTCAAAGTTATACACCCCCAAATCTATCTTCAATGACCTTAGATAACATTTAAAAAAGAAAAACTGAACTCTTTTCACAAGCTAATGGTTCAAAATTCAACTTGGTAGATGGAGGTTATGGCGGTTAATATCTCCTACAACCCAAGTTAAGAATATCATAGCTATTGTTGAAAACAATGTAGAATTAAACATGATCAATTTCAACATAAAATACTACAGAGTGGTTTTTTAAAAGCAAGAATCCCCTTTTGGGTTATCTCTAATCAAGCTTAAGGCCACACCAATATAGTTTCTAGAGAAGAGATCTAAGAACTCTTCTTTAATACCTTGAATGTTTCAATAGGAATTAGTATTGAACCAAGTCATTGACTTAACTAAATAAAACAAAAATATTCACGAACAGATCTAATAATGACCCAAATTTCATCATAAATATCTAGCATTGGGTTAAGGTAAGGAGCTACCTATTTATTCTCACTCGTGAGAAGGCTCGGGGTATTTTAAGATGCAACATAAGCTTCCAAAAGTCGATGGGGAGATTTTAGACATAAAGATCGTTTCGGTTAAAGCTTAACACTTCCAACTCTGCAGAGGTGCTTTCATACCTCAGAGTAAAATAGATAATATCAAACAAAAATGGAAGAAGCCCAAATGTTCATTTATCCAAACATCATAACAGTACTCAGAGATTTATGTGTTACGAAGATACATTCCAGATCCTTCTCATGTATTTGATTGGACCACATTGCAGGTATATGAGCAGGGACAAGTGATGGTGGAGCCCATGCGCATTATAGAGCGCAGGACCCTGGGCCTTCGAGGGCATGAGATTGATCAAGTGCGCATCCAGTGGGATCATTATGACGAGACATCAACTACTTGGTTGGACACCACTTTGCTACGAGCCTAGTTACCACACTTGTTCTAGTGACTTCTAGGAGAAAATCGAGTCTAAGGGGAGGGGATGTAATGCCCACTCCTCTTTCGACACTCATTATACCATGATTTTGACTATTGTTGAGTAGAGACACGGACATTACTATTATATTTTGATTAGCATGTTTATAGACTGAGGATATTTTGATTATCGATATGTTGTGACTCATATTATAGATGGTATGGACTACTAGCATAAGACATTGATAGATGATGTAGTGTTGTTTCATTGTATATTGATGTTTTGGATTCTTGACGATGATGATTATATTTAGATGTTTGGACTGACCTTATGATCTTATTGATGTTATGACTTATCAAAATTGAGATGTTCAGTGATTGTAAATAATTGATAGAAATTTCTAATTTGGATGATGATGATATAGCTACGTGTATGATGTTATTGGATGATATGTATGTGTGTTTTATTTATTGATGTATTTGATGCGCCTTGAGGCCGAGGGGTATTGTTTGATTGGTCATAGAAATTATATCACAATAAACAAGAAGGGATAGGAGACCAACCATGGAAGAATATTGGATATTGGCAACAAGGTCACCTTGGCAACTTTGTGTTATGTACCTTGTTATGTTGATTGGAGGTTCCCATTGGGGGTAACCTCATGTGTGACCAAGGGGTTTGAATGTTTGTTTTATTTCCTTTACTTTATTTATTTAGTTGTGTATGTGATTTATTTATTGTAATGTATGCTCACTTTATTATTGCTTAAGTAATGTGTTTTGTTTAGTTAATTAATCATGTGATTAAGTTAAATTGAGATGTGACTATGTGGGCTTTTAATGTGGTAGATAGTCCTTGTTATCTTATTAATTTTGATGGATTTCATTTGATTTTGAGTTGTGTACTCAACCCCATCCTTCAAATCTCGAATTTTGACTTTGGAGCCATTTTTAGAGGCTTGTGGGACAAGTTAAGCTTGTCCCCTACCTCTTAAACTCACCCACCAACCATACCTATGATGTAAGGGGTCAAAATTAGGCCTCATTATGTGTTTTGGAAGAGAAAAAGGAAATTAATTGCACTTTCTTACAAATTCTTTTAATTATGTCCTTAGAAGTATGGAGTAGTAGTTTGTGTGTTGAAGGAAACTTGTCATATCCTCACCCACCCATTTATGAGTCTTGGTCTTTGTGTTTGACTTGGTGAAGTGGATTGGAAAAGTGATGTGGCATCCTACATGGAGCCACCTCACCCTCCTCTCCTCATTTTCTATTTATGTGAGTTATTTTAGAATTTTCGAGGGTTACTTAGTTTGGTTGCACACTTGAATATTTTTTGGGGTTTTGGCTTGAGTTACTTGTTTTTTGGAGCTTGCTTTTGAATTTGGCTTGGACTTGGAAGAAGTTTGAGTTTGTTGCTTGTGGATTGAAGGATCTTGCAATGGCAAGGTAGGGTCTATACCCTTGCATTTTATTTTATTTGTTGTGTGTTGTTGTAAATGAATGAATGAATGTTTGTGTTGTTTTGGATTTGGGGTAGAATGACCTTAAGGATGGTGTGAGGAGAAGGAAAATGGGGATCTTTTGAGGGAGGGATAAGAGTTTTGTATGTGTATTTGGAGGGAGTTTGGGTTGGGTGTCCCACCTTGTGATGATAAAGAAGCTTTCTTGCTTATCTTTGTATGTTCTATTTGAGGGAGTGATAAGAGATTGAGGGAGGGATAAGAGTTTTGTTGTGTGGATGAAGTTTTGTAGGTTTTCAAGGTGGACACTTAACCCATTGGGAGGCATAAGGGATTCCCCATATTTCTCTTCTCCCTTGGCTTAGATTTTAAGCCTTTGTGTTTGGGAAAATTGTATATTGTTGCTATTCTTATTATTGTGTTTGTATGTGTTGCAAGTGTTATGGCATGAGTGTATGTATTGTTGAAGCCCTTGTAAAAGTTGTCATGGTTGTTTAATATCCCTTATTGCTTCATTGTTGGGGCTCGGGGGCCAATGAGAAGGATGGCTTCTCCTTCTCATTGGAATAAAGGTTGGGAGGTGAGTGTTGCCTATGCTCCCTTCCTTGTAGTTGTGATTTGGAGATGAAGAAAAGGAGCTCAAAGTTGATGCCTTGGATAGAGTTGTTGTGTAGAAGACCAAGAAAGAGAAAGTTTATTTTTGTAAATTTCATCATGTTCTTTCCACCTTTGAGTGGAAGGCTTGTATATACTTGTATTTTAAAGAGAGTTCTTGTAAAATTTATTTATCAAACCATGTATTGTAATGGTTGAAAGAAGGACTTTTGTAAGTTGTATTTAGTGGAAATATAGTTCCTTTCAAATCTGGAAATGAATTAAAAGTTTGCTTTGTGCCTTCATTTTGAAAATGGTTGTCTTGTATTGTGTTAGCATATGGATTTGCACACATGCAAATGACATGCAACAGTATGGGAACGAAGTCCCTCCTCAATGAAGGTGAGGCTGCCTTTATTGAAAACCAAAACCGTATTTACATTTGTACATTCAAAATTGTATGTGGGGGTGTTTTGGAACATCAATGGAAAGAAAAGTGAATGAGGGAGATGGAATGGAATGAAGGAAAGGAATGGAAAGGAATGGAAAGGAATGAATGGAAGGAACATGCAAGAGTTAGGTAAAAGCAAAGCCTAATATCGATGGAGAAGCACAATAAATAACTAACACAAATAAAACGGAGTTTGTATCAGCTAAACAAGAATGAGTAAAATGGAACACACGTGAGCAAGTAGATAATCGTAGTTTGATCACTGTGTGAACTAGAACATATTAGTAAAGATTGACAATAAGATCCAAGACAATATTTCATGCAAGATTCAAACACTAACATCTAATGAACATAAGAACATCAAATGTTATAAGAGGCAATGAATGGGATATAAAGTTCATATTTCATTAACTCAAAATGTCTTCTCGAAAGAACACAAAGTTTCTTTTCTTGAAATAAAGCTTCGCACACGAGTATTTTCTTCTCCTCTCTCAAAGCCACCCTTACAAATGAACCCCTAACTTCTTTTATAACCCAAAAGTTGGTTACAAAGTAGTTAGAGTTTTACATGAACATTAAATAGAGCATCTTAAATGACTTTGACTTTTTCAACCAGCTTTATTAAAAGCAACTAAAAATAAGAAACTATTTAAGATATCAAAAGTCTTCCAAAAGGGAGTTCAACGATGACATCATTTTAAAATACCACTTTTAAAACATATGACAAAAACCAAGTTGTCATATCCATGAAATGGGGTCCACCTATCTCAATCGTATGAGAAATGGACTCTCCCACCCATGAGAAAATATAGGAAATCACCCTACCATGTTGGCAAACAGATCCCGATTCTTCACCAATTCAAAAGATTTGAGCTTCGCAATGTCGGTGCATCTTCTCTTCCTCCGCAAAACAACTTGAAAGAAGACCAACCTCACAAAGTATCTCGCATTTCGAGAATCTTACCTAGTATGGTATGCAGTCGCAACTTTAGATTGGATCTCTTCACAAAGGTGTTTAATCTCAAACATTGATCCATAGCAAAAGTGGAAAAAACATCAACAAGAGTATACATTTCATGTATCAATTTTGTAAACCGCTCCACCGATGTATCAATTCCTTTGGCTGTGTTCATTGACGAAGGTACAAGGAATCTCTTCGATGAAGACTTGAATGGAAGAAAGCGCGGTATAAGCTTCATTGCACAAACTATCAAACTAGATTACTTAGTCTTCCAGAATCATTTTCCTAGACTTAGCATGATTTAGCCATAGAATTCGTGTCATGCGATGATCAAACTCAAGTATTCCCTCCGAGGCTAAGAATGTAGATTCCATGCGGGTAAGATCCTGAAGACTTGGAAAAATATGCTCCAATGTGATTAATTCTATAATGAGGCATTCCTTAAATGGAAAACATGAATCGAGGTAGGCATGGCATAAATATTCTCGATATTTTTATCACCTCAACAATTGTTCTCAACCCACCACTTTCTATCTCAGAAACCCATGACCTTAGAGTGTGCCCTAGAGTGATCACATCCTTTGATTGTGAATTTCTTGATCCGGGATGGCCACCATCTCTGGAGGAACAGAAAAGAAGATGCAATTGGGCTGATCAAATGTTGAACATATGAGATCAACTAATTCTTTTCTTCTTTGAGTTGGGAAATTTGAGATTTGTATCTCTCCAACCTTTTAAGCACATTGTTCATTGAATCTTTTGCCATGGAAACATCACTTTCAAAAGTGGTCTTTCCAAGGGCTATTTTGGATACTTCATAACAATGATCTGTCATGTCCCAAAGGTCCTTTTCGAGAGTCGGGAACTGCAATCTCGCAAATTTATCTCCGTTATCATCAATCACTACCCTAGAGAAGACCTTAGGCTTTTTGGGCACAACTTCATTGGAAAGGGCAGAAAGAGATTCCAAATCAATGTTGGCCACTTTGACCAATCTCTTCCTCTTTTTTATTTCGGAATCAACCCAAGTCGGTGTTTCATTCATTAATTTGACACAAAAAGTCGAGAACTGGAAGAAATATCCTCTTTGCCTTTCTCATGACTAAAACCAATAAATTGTTTTCAGGCCTCAATTCTTGGCGAAGTAGCATCTGCAACACATTCTTGATTATCCTCGTGTTCTTGTGAAATACCCTTATCACCTGGATGCTCGGAAGAATTAGATATATGTACCACTGGGATTTGCTTGGACTCGTGTATAACATTGATGACTTGGATCCTTAGTGGGCCTATTGGAACTCTCAGTGATGTGAACAGATGAGTTTGGGGTAGAAATACCCAAAACACGTTCTTTTCCTTCCCGAAGATGCACACTTTTTACCGACCCTTGAGACATTGCTTCTTTATTAGAGACAGGTTTGGGTAACCACCGACTTTGCCTCTAAGATGCGTGTGATGATGTTGGTGGAGATTGTTGTGAAGAAGTTTGCACCACCTTTTTTTGTGTATGTCCTCCCCTCGTTGGCAGTTTATGTATCTCAAACATATGTGTCTGAAATGGGAGAGGATTGGCTATTTGATTCTCATACCACATCATAGTCCTTTTCAACACTAGGTTGATTCATGACATGTAGAGAAGTTTCCTCTCCTTTACTCCAATCAATACCAGGGAGTGGAGTGAAAACTATCTGATCATAGGTAGGATCCATAAGATCAATTTCATTATCAATGTTGACTAGATTTTCAGAATAGCATAAAACTCAGGCAGTCATGAGATAAATCTCCCTCATTTACCGGTGAAGCTCCTTGTCGATTTGTCAATAAAATATGCTAGTATCTATATGGGGTTTTACTTTAACTGCTTCACTCATGAACCATAGTTGTCTGAGCTTCAAGCAAGTAAGCTAAAATCGTTTAAAGAAAGAAAATATTTATAAAAGAAGGAATTATATAAACACAAAGAAAAATAGGGAAGATGTGCATCCCAATCAATAGAAAACAAGAGCTGATTGCATGCACATAGAAGAAACCAATAGATATCAACACGTAATTATAAGCAAGGGCAGCTCTAGATCTAGATCTAAAATAACACAAAGTTTATTCAAAGATTTAAGATAGAAAGCTAGAAACAAAATACATCGTGACACAAAGTTCTCTGGAAATCTGCTCCTGTATATTCCTTTGCTTCAAGTGGCTCTCAAGGGTTTCAGCATAAAGTCTGGAACACAAGAATGTTGCTTACAAATTCTCATCTTTAACCCGAAGGTTCTTCCTCTACTTATAGAATGTAGAGGGGCAATTACAAGTTGGAAGCTTTTAGTTGAACTGGCACATGTGGAAGTGGGAAAGGAAACAATTGGCAATCTCCCTCCTGGAATTCCTCTTTGCATGACATGCATGATTTGCAACTGAAAATAGAACCTTCTATTTTGCACGTCGCCACCTATCTCCAAGTAGTTGGATTCTTCAAGTAATGGCTTATAAACCAATCGCTTAAGTTGTATAATTTAATTGATCGCTCAATTACTTTGTCGGAGGAAATAAGAGAAAGAAGAAAGAGGAAAGCTGCAGTCTTGTCCTTTTTCATATTCTGCATGCAGCTGATTCAAAGTTGATCTCGAAGCATCGGATCTGGTACCAAGCAGCAGGATCTGGAAGCGGCTGGATCTGGAAATTTTCTTACACCGATTCTTTTGCCTTTAATTCTCACCAGCCGGATCTGGAATTTTGCTTACGGTGTTGCTTTCGCCTTTGTCTTCCTTTTATCCTGAAGTTTTTTGCAGTTCTTCTCCAAAGCACATGCATCAATGCAATGTTTGCCGTAAATAACTCATCTTTTTTATTTTTAATTGCATATGAGCAATTAAAAATTCTGGAAAGCACTCCGGGTGAATGCAACTTCAATGAAGGCTTCAACTAGAAGATTGGGAGCACATGCACAAGATCTTGGAAGGAATTTTCCACGCACCGACTTCTTCACGGCCGCGTTGAAACAAGAGGAGGAAGCCTTTGTGCTTGGAAGCTTTTTGCAATTATGGATCCGATCTGGATCTGGGGCCTATTGACTTCAACAAATCTAGAAGCTACGCATGATTCCGCTGAGCTTTCTCTTTCATCCTACTTTGCCATGGCTGGAGCAATCTTTGTCTGAGCAATTATTTTCCTCTTTATTCAACCGAATTCTTCACAACCGGTGCAGATTTGGAGATTTCTTCAGATTCGGAGGATATGTTCAATGTATTCGACATTGATTTAAGCTCCCTTTCTCTTATAAAAGCACTCGAGCACTGTATCACTTATGCAAACAATTATCCAAACACAAATCAACCTCCTTCAACTTATGCGAAAATTTTGAAAGCTTTTAGCATTAATTACACCTTCTTTTGAGCAAAACCCCTCTTCAAATGGGCGCACTTTTCCACTAGGCTGCACTTCTCTACTTGTGAAATAATTAATTCATCCTTATGGCAGCCCCTGCTTATATAATCCTCATGATTCTATAATTAATTAATGTCTTTCATATTCCGCAATTAATTAATTAATTAATAAGCTTCACTCTTCAAATGGGGCACCTATTTTGTGCATGCTTATGGCTGCCATGAAATAAATTAAATTTATTTAATTTTAGAGACTGCTTCCACTTAACTCAAGCCTCACAAAGATGCTTTGACCTTAGCCACCGAAAAATAAGAATTAATTTAATCATTTAATACTTTAAAAGTATTATTTATCTCCCAAAAGGGGCGCATTTTTTGACATGAAGGGGCTCCATTAAATAAATAATATTTATTTAATTTAGAACCGTTCTATTTTCAACCTCCTTTTGTCCATTTACCTCTCGTTGACTTTTCCACAAGCCAGGCACCAAAATTGGGTGAATAAATATTAACAAATATTTATTTAATGCATTTATTATTCACCCAAGGTGGGTCGCACTTTTTGGAATAAAGAATTTCTATTTTTAAAAGTCAGATGTCAATGGGATTATTTACCCTGCAAGGCAGGTAATAAAATCCCATGATTCACTTAAGTGATTTTTCTTTATTCCACAATGGAAATTTTTACCTGCAAGGCGTATAAAAATTTCGGCCCGCCCGCCGCCTCTAATTTTCCCATGTGACTTAAGTGACATTGCCTCCATGGGAAAAAGTACCTGCAAGGTAGGTACAAAATTCCCACCGTCGCCTCCAAAATCCCATGATCCTCTTCAAACCTTCTTTTTCCAAAATGCGGCCAGCCCAGACGAGGCTTTTGGTGCACGACTTCATCTTTTCCCAGAGAACCAGACTTCCGATGGCGAATTCCTTCTAGCAAAATGTGTGTATGTGATCTCCAAATACTCCAAGCCAAGAATCAAGCCAAACCGCAAAGGAATTGATCTAGAGAAATTTCACAGAAAACGAAACGGGAAAAACACAAAAACACAAAACGTTGCCAGAAGTTACAAATAAAGCTCAAGACTCATTCCTGGTTAAAACCCTACTGGTATACTGGAATAATGATATGTACGATCACAATAGGGTTAAACCGGAGCACAAATTGCCTCAAACGGGGCTCAAAATAATTAAATACAAATTTCCATAGGCAAACCCCAGCGATAGAATATAACAATTTTGGGCATTTGGGTATTTGGCAAAAATGGCTAATATGGCTCCTTGGGAATATCTTGACACAATACAAAAACTTTCGCAATTAAAACGAAACTTTCTCGCAATTAAAAACAAAACGACCCATTATTTTAAAAGAACGAAATTTTTTAACATGGGGTAGTCTCAAATTTCAGGGTGAAATCTGGGGACACCAATCAACAAGGGTCAAAAGAGGGTCCCTCAATCCGTAATTTGCTATCTCGAGCCGGTGAGACGCAGAGAAAATTGTCGTTGTCTTACCTCCCCTGTCATCCGCACATTCTCGCCCAATAGTCTTTTATGTTTGCCTTATGCCTATATTTTGCTCCTGGGCTTTTTCCATGGATCCTTTAATATCAAATTAAGCCTCGCTTGTGAAAGAATGTATAGTCATGAGGGAAAATTCTCTATCCATAAGTTACGCACACCACCTTTACTTTTATCCACCAGAAATTAGGCAATGGATTTTGAAAAGCTGACGTGAAAGTTCCATCAATGCCAATTTGTCACTAACATATTTAGGAAGTTTGTAAGGAGCTCCCACAAATCCATCAACTCGTATATAGGAGTAAGAGGGAAACTGGATAAACCAAGTTCCCCATTGTTTTATCACGGCCTTGGCATCTTCTGAAAATCTTTCCTTTGGGTTTCTCCTTAGTGACCGGATTATATAGAAAAGGAAAGCATCGTTTACCCTCCGGAAATGGTGAGAACCGTTCTTGAACTCAAATTGTGGGTAAAAGTGAAAAACACTATTCTTGTCGGGACCCATCATGCCTCTAGTTGTTAGCCCCGAAAACATCCTCCTCAAGCTACATAAAGATAGATCAAATATGAGGTCATGTAAAAATGACTTGTCATCCTTACCTCAATCAATTGCTTATGGAGAGTATTGCTAATGATACTTGCCCAATCAATGAACATCTTTGCATCAAGAATGATACAAATGAACTTGTACATCCAAGGATGAAAATTCTTAGCAGAAGGGAGACCAAAACCCACTGAGGAGAGTAATCATATCTCTTATTTCTTCATGAAACTCTACCCAAAACAACTCTTTGGGAATTCTTGAAGTGTGAGTTTTTGGTTTGACCAACCAATTTTTATTAACCATCTTCAACCATCTCAAAGGGTTTTCATCCCATAATTGTTGTCAATTCTTGCGTGATGTCAACATTTTCTTCATGAAGTGGCACTCTTAACAAATCTTCCATATGATCTGGAGAATTGAGTAGAAAAGGTTCATCTCTGTCATTAAAAACTCCTCGACGCTCAGGATCATAATGTTCGGCACAAGCTAGGACAAATTCGAGGCATTGTATGGCAACTGGAAATGTTGTTGCTTGAGGTAAGCCGCAACGATAGAGCCTTTTCGAAAAAACAGTCTTTCCTTCCCGCCTTACCCTGTCATAGAATTGGACCATATCCACATGACCCATATCGGTATCTAAAATATTATCATACGCTGAATTTAAGGACGATGTTGGAACTAATCCTTGATATGTGTATTTTAGTGCCGATTTATTAGAGCATTCACCCATTATAAATTTTAAAACGGAAAGCAAAAGAAAGCATACATTGGGAAAGTGCCGGGTCTAAGTCTTTGGACCACCGTGTTGCAAGAAAAATACAGCTCATGTTTTTATTATTATTTTTTAAATAAGCGGTGCCGAATTCAAAATGATAATACAAATAAAATATTGAGACTAAGCTCAAATCACCACCCAGGTTAAAAATACTACGATTTTAGACCATTTTTATTATTTCCGGCAATGCGTTTTCCATCACTTGAGTGTGTGTGCATGCATTTTAAATCCTTCTTCTTGGGCAACATGGATCTCAGAAACTTCTCGCATGAGCTGCATGGATCTCAAAAGAAACTTCTTATTATTTTTTTATTATTATTTTCTGCCTGCATGGGCTGCATGAGCCTGGTATTTTGCCCAATGCGTGGGCTTTTTGCTTGTCTTTTTATACTGTTGCATGGATCTTTAACCTGCATGCATATTTCCTTTTTTTTATTATACATGGGAGTATGATCTGGAACAATGCGTTGAACTTCACTTTTTGTTGCATGCGTGTGGGCTCTTCTTTGACTGGACAGCTCTCTAAAACCAGCACGTGGGCCTGTATATGCTTGGCATTTAATAAAATGTGTGGGCTTTCCTTCACCCTTGGCGTGGCCTCTTTGAGCAAGACGTTGTGTGCAAACTTCAGGAAATGCGTGGATTTTAATAGCCTTTACCCAAGTTGATCTCAACTTCTTTGGCAGCAAATGGGCATTTTTGACTTTAAATTGATTCCTCCTATGCATGTGTGGCTTCTTACTTTGACTTCATGATGGCTTGTGAATATTGCTTGCTTGTCATGTGGAAAAATCTATTTTCTTTACTGACCTTTGCTCTCCTTTCAAACAGCTAGGCGTGTAGAATGGTTTTGGCTATTTCCTTGTGTGTAGGCAGATTTCTTTTACCCTCTGCATGTTGATCTTCTCCCTTCAGGCTCTGTGTGGATCTCAAAAACAGACTTCTTGTTGGTATTTGCCTCTCTCCAAGCTTTCATCCACGTGGATCTCACTTCCTTGGGCAGCGAATGGGGCCTCCACTTCCTTCTTCATTCCAATGTTGGCTGGTTTTTAGTATGTGTGCTCAATCTGGCACAATACAACAAAAGAAATAGCTTAAATAAAAATATACAGAGTGCAGAGAAGATAAAACCTCTGAAACCTAAGTCTCTTTTTTAAATATTTGAACTCGAGCAGAATTTAGCATGCCATACGGATCAAGCACTTTGCACAGAGCATGGAGGATCTGGAACAATTGGAGAAGGATGGCTTCTTGTAAGCTTGTGATCCCGAAATGGAGACAACTACCTGGAACTCTCAAGGTTGCTTGGCTCTAGCTAATGCCCATGCCAGTTTCTATGTGAAAGCCGAGGAGTGCCTGTAGAATGAGCTTTTCCTTCTTCTGGCTATGGATGTCTGCAATATTTCCTTGTTTCTCCTTCTTCCCAATTTCTCCCGCTTCTACAACCTCTTGTAACCGTCTCCTTCCCAATTTCCAAATGATAGAAGCAAAATTGAAATTGTCCACGGCAATTGGAAGCGGAAAAATAATTGCCCCCGACAATTGCTCACAATTACGTTATGACAATTAAAAAAAAGTTCTTCCAAGTTTGTCGAACAACTTTTATGAGTATTAAATTAATATTTATTAATTAAAAACCCTAAAATTTAATAAATATTAATTTTATTAAATAACAAGGTAAATATTAATTAAATAATTAAAACACAGTTTGCGTCGTAGCGGGAGAAGGGCTTATTCAAAATGGATGAAACAAAAACCAAAATGACCATGAGAATAAGACGATCGTGATGAGGGTAATAAATCATGAGAAAAGACACTTACAAAAATTTCAAAATTTTCACGTCGTAAATTTTGCGAAGTCAAAATTAGCTGATAATAAATTGCCGCTTATTGGGGACAAGGACTTCACAGACGCAAACAATGGACCTGCACTCCAAATATTTAATGAAGATGATCCCAAAACGAAGATGCACAAAACAAGATGACAAAAGAGGAAAACAAAAACAAGGAAACAAACCAAAATCCTAATTACCTATGTACATACGGGGGACAACCCATTTTCAATTTTGATAGTGCTTGAGATATTGCCCAGTTGTAGGGCAGAGGCAAATGAGTTCTATCAGATATGCCAAGTAATATGTGCTATCTCCACAGAAATTCCTGATTTTGAAAGGGCCCAACCATAGTGAATCAAACTTCCCGTGTTTTCCTTTCGGTTCACATCTCTTGTCCCAGAGAAGAACTAAGTTATTTATTTGAAATAGTCTCTGCTTAGTTTTCTTGTCGAACAATTTCTTCACTTTGGATTGATGTTCCTCGATCCTGTTTGCCACTTGACTTCTTTGTTCTTTGAGCTTGCTTAGGAACATGATCCTTTTATCCAACGCATTGGCGAAGCATTCATCGTCAATTGCTTGAGCCAATCGTAATGCCGTAACTCCAATGTGATGGGAATTTGAGCATCGGTTCCATACAAGAGTTGGAATGGAGACATTCCAATTGCTCTTTTGGGAGTTATGCGGTCAGCCCACAATGCATCATATAAATTTTTGTGCCAAGTTCTTTGATTTTCTTCGACTAACTTGCGCACGATAGTAATGATGTTTTTGTTACTGGATTCTGCCTGACCGTTTCCCTAGGGTAGTAATCTGATGAATGAGATAAAGATATCCCATACCCATAACAAAAACCTATCATCTCTGCAGAAGAAAAATGGAGGCATTGTTTGTCACGATCTTGTGTGGAATTCCGTAACGAACCAATATATTCTCTTTGATGAAGTTACAAATTACCGCAGTAGATGTTTGTTTCACCGAATAACTTCTACCACTTCATAAAGTAGTCACTTGTAGTGAGAACGTGAGTATGACTAGCACTAGAATTAGGATTCAAAACTCCGATGAAATTTAAACCCCATTGTTGAAAGGGTTCTTCAATGACAACTGGCTTCAAAGGCAAAGTTATCAATTTAGGTCTTCCAACAAATTGCTGACAAGCTTCACATTTTGCTACCCATTTCTGAGCATCGGAAAACATAGTGGGCCAGTAATAATGTGCTTGCAAAATTTTATGAGCTGTCATTGGGCCAAAGAAATGACCACCGCAAGCATGATTATGAAAGGCTTCAAGCAACCTAGGTTGTTCCTTATCGACACATCTGAGGAACATGCCATCAATTCCTTTCTTGAACAATGTGTTGTCCCAAATAACGTACTTGGCAGCTCTCAATTTGATAGCTCTCTTTTCCTTAGTTGTCAGATTCTCAGGACATTCGCCATATGTGAGAAAGTAGGCTATATCGGAATACCATTCATCTATGGTACTGACGAAAACTACCAGTGGTAAACTTTCTTCAACTGGTTCTTCTTTAGAGTCATCTCGTGGTTCATTCTCTGCGATGAGTTGGCAAATTCCTCTTCCTCGAACTAACTTGGTAGGCTTGATATCCAAATCATATTCTGGATCTTGGAGACCCAGTTACCTCTTTTAGATCCGGGTTCATGTTGTGTCAACATTGATTTAACTGCGGTGTCCGGAACTAAGACTTTGGTGTGAGAATTCAATATGTAGTATCTGAAATGTTTCAAGGCTCTCACCACCGCGTACGCATGCCTCTCAAGGGGAGTGTAATTTAGTTCATGTTTCTTGAATCCAGTAACTCATGAATGCAATAGGAGATTCGATTCCTTCTTGATTGTGTTGAGTCAAGATGGCAGAGATCGTGTGTGGCGAAGCATAGCAATAGATTATGAAATCCTTTTAAAATCGGACACACCAATGTAGGAGCTTTTGCAATAGCATCCTTGATTTGTTCAAATGCTTCTCTACCTTCCTTCAACCATTTGAAGGATTCTTTTCCTTTCATCATATCAACGATTTCTTTGGTCAGCTCGTGCAAAATGGCACGAACCTTCTCAAAATTCACCTTCCCAAAGAATGAGTGGACTCCAGGCTTACTTGTAGGCAAGGAAAGATTCTTGATAGCTTGAACGCGCTCAGGATCGATCTTAGTTCCTTCTTTAGAAACAATATGACCTAGGAGTTTCCCTTCCGTAACTCTCGAACATAGACTTCTTTGGATTCAGGAGATCTTATGAAGTCTGCACCTTTGCAATATTTTCTCCAAATCTCTTAGGTGATCTTCTCACTTCTTTGAGAACACTGTCAAGTCATCTAGGTATATCACAATGATCTTGTCTTTATAATCATGCGAATGCCATATCCATAGCCCTTTGAAAAGTTGCGCTGCATTGATCAAACCAAAAGGCATTCTTCTATATGCGAACGCATACCCTGAGGGTAGTGAACGTTGTTTTATGTTGGTCTTCTCTAGCCACTTCAATCTGATTATATCCAGAGAAACCGTCTAGCATGGATAGCATTTCCGATCCGCCATCTTGCATCAGAATATGGTCCATGACCGCAAGTGGATGATTATCCTTCAAGGAAGCTTTATTAAGATTGCGAGAAATCCACGCAAATCCTAATTTCTCCATTTTTCTTGCGAACTGGTACAATATTAGCTATCCAAGTTGAATGTCAAATAGGAAAAACTATTCGTATGCGTCTAACATCTTTTGAACCTCATGGAATATTGTGCCTACTATCTTGGGATTATATTGTCTTTGCTTTTGCTCTCGAATGGAGTGCACTGTGTTTCAAGGGTATGGCATGCTCCATTTCCCTAGGTTGGAAAGACTTCAAATCTTCATATGAGTATGCTAGGACGTCTGAATATTTGCTAAGGAGGCTTACAAATTTCTTACGTTCCTCAGGTGAGCAACACTTACCAATGTTGACCAGGCGAGGTTTGTCCTTGGTACCAATGTTAACTTGCTCATAGTCAACAAAATTTGCAGTCCTGCCTGCTCTTTCTCTTTGATAAACTGTCATGCTTATCAAAAGTTCTTCAAAGTGAAACCAATCCTTTTGGAATTTTATTTCCTTTGAGTTGAATGATTCCATCACCAGGATTTTCGTTCTCAACTCCTTAAATGGGTGAGGTCATCGATTCGTGAAATGTAGAATCACTTCCTTCAAAGTACAATTGTTCAAAATTATCTCTCTTTTCCAAGAAGGCAATAATTTGTTGATCATCATTGAATACTTGCCAATTTTCTGCATTGTTAGGAACACTTGGCCTAAAAACCATTTCAATGGTGTATTTGTCTTGATCAAAATCTGAATGAGGGATCATCAATGAAGCTGAGACTGCTAGAGAATCTGCTTTGTCATTCTTTTCACAAGGGACGGATTCTATGGAAAAAGCATCGAAGGTTTCTATCGCGTCCCACACTTTATTTCTATAGTGTCTCAAACGATCATTCTTTACCTGAAACTGATTTTTACTTGTTTCACGATCAATTTTGCATCTCCAAAGACTTTCAAATTTTTTATTCCTTTCTCTTCTACAACTTGGAGGCCAAGGATTAATGCCTCATATTCTGCAGTGTTGTTAGTATTTGAAAATTGGAGTTTATAAGAAAAAGGAAACATTTTACCATTTGGAGATATGAGCACCACTCCTGTGCGTAACCTATTGAGCAACAACTTCCATCAAACTCAAGAGCCGGATCTCATTGGGATCTTGGCAAGTGACCTCAGTGCATGAACCTTGGATCATCATATAATTACCCACACTTGAGTCTTGGAACAGGATCTCGTGCGCGAGATCTTCGGTTTTCGTTACCATGAATTTTGCCTCGAGTCTCTAACATTAGCTTCTTCATTTCTCCACTAATAGGGATCATAGCATGAGACCAATCCATTTGAATCTCACCACCTAGATCTTTGCAAAATTTCCTGCTCAACAACATACCATATGAAGCGGGAAATTGGGCTAAAACCATTTGAGTGTCTTTAATCTTCCCAATTAGAGGAACTTGTCTTGTCTCCATGGAGTAACAAGATCCGAATGTTCTTGTACAAGTCAACCCAAGAGCATGTGCTACTTTTGTCAACATCACATTATCCAAGACTCCATAATCTATAATGCAATTACTTAATTTGCATCCGTTGATTAGAAAGGACACAAAGAAAGGTTCAACCTTTTCATTTAAAGGTGTAGTGGCCGCCACAATATTTTGAATCTTCCCGTCTTTGGGAGTTTTCAGGATTCCTTTAGAGGAATGAACACTAGAGTCGCCTTTGATAAACTAGACCAATTTCTAGAGTTAATCCTTATTGGACTTCAAGTACTCTCCCTGTGACATGGAAATTTTTGTTTTATTGATGTGATCAATGATATCAAATTTGGGCAAAATGACCATGTACTTGATGTCTCATATACTAGTTCTTTCGAACTTGATGATGGCACACTTTTGACCTTTGCTTCGGGCTTGGTTAATACTGATGTGGAAGAAGAAACTTTCTTCGTAGCTGATTTATCTACTGATTGACTCAGCAAAGGTTCTCCTTTCTTTAAGATAGTTTTGACCTTGGAAACCTCAATTGTCTTGGAAACTTTAGGAGTCTCAATTATCTTAGATTCTTTGGAAGCTTCTTTAGTTTTAGATTCTATAGAAACTTCCTTGGAGCTCTTTTTATCTTCCACTTTAGTGGTACTCTACTCCTTCTAAGAGCATGTGAAGACAACGAAGGATTAACTATTCATATCTTCTATAATTTCTTCGTATTCGTCGTCTTTTGAACGGTACTCGAAGAAATGATTATTACTTTCTCCTTCAGGCTCTTCGACTTCAAGTTCAGATGTCCCAGAGTCTGGCTCTTCTTCATCAACTTCGACGACCTCAACTTCATCATCACTTTCTTCAACGATATTACACTTTGAGTTAGTCAGTGCAGGAGCCGCTGATAGCAATAAAGAAGCCTTGTCGGAGCACCAGCAATTTTGGCTTTGTTGGGAACGTAGCCTTTTCTTGGGATGTCTTTGTAAGGAGTAGATTTACTACTTTGAGCAACTTGCTTTTTCAAAGCTAGCACATCATTAGCCAATTTAGTGAGTATAGCCTCTGAAACATTGGGGGTTTCTCGACTCTTTCCCTTGAGGGAAGTTTTCTTGAATTTTCCCACCATGATTAAGTCATCCTCAATTTCTATGGCCAAGGATTGAGCAAGTTCCAAAGTAGCCACTCTAGCCCTTCTTAGCTGATAGCACACTTCTAGTTGTTGTGTGTTAATAAAGAAACATTTTTGTCCGTCAGGGTTCAGGCGAATTCGGCAGGAACTTTGTTCACCATTTTGTTGAACTTAGCCACGAAATTCCTCATGGGTTCTGTTGGCTCTTTCTTCACCTGAGATAGTTGGGCAAGAAGGGCATGTTCATCTTCTGCCGTCTTGAATCGATCTTCAAACTTAGTTTTCATATCATTCCAGTTTGTAATGCATCCATTTGGCAAATGATGAAACCAATGCGCAAAGCAACGTCATGCAATGTTTCAACGAAGAGGCGAATAGCAACATCTTCATATTCCATCGACAAAGCGCACGCAAAGAACGAAGGCGTAAATGTGGTCATCTAGTGATGTCTTCCCATTTCCATTGAACTTGGGAAGAATCTTCCTCGATCCTTGTGGGAGGTCATGTCGAGCTGGTAAGGCCAATGGGCGTATGACATTTCCCCATGGTACGTTAACTACCGTCTTGGGAAAAGTGGTATGCGAAGGCAAAACAACGTGAGCAAGAACAAGTGCTTGACTTGTAGTAATTCCTTCCTCGCTTTCTCTTTCAAGACTTGATGCAAGGCTTACAAATTTACGAGGTGTTCCTCCTTAGAGGATATAACTTGAAACCAAACTTTCCTTGAAAGTCAAAAATGGGATCTGATTGACCTTTAGCTTTTTCTCCTCGTATAAACCTCTTTCCTGCCAGTTAGAAATCTTTACTGTGAAAGGATCATTGGCATGTTCTGATCAAATCTTGCCTTTTCTCTTCGCTCTCTTTCTTGATCTCTTTGCGCCTGAATGACTCTAGCAATTCTCGTAGCTTGATATTCTTCGTTATCTAGTACTGATGCGGCGAGATGAAAATGATAGTTGCTCGTGTGCTTTTCCCAAATAACTTTCCTTAGATCTGATGATATGTCTTCTTGAGTATCTCGCAAAAAGAAGATTTGGTTAAGATAGGTGAGTTAGCTATAATAGTCGTACAGATTATTGCCTTGGTGGAAGAGGGCCATGTCTGGTGAACAACGATCAACACATGTCCAAGAGGTCTTCTAGCCACAAGTGCAGGTGCTCTTCTTCTAAGGTCTTCAATGTAGATTTCTCTATCAATGGCTCTATCAATAGCCACAAATTGTTGCAAGCTGTGGTTTTCCAAAGCTACTATCCGAAGGTGGAAACAATGTCTCCTTGAAAATATTCGTCGGGCACAAGGTTTAGTTGAAGAACCGGAGCTCAGGAGAGGGGATAATCATAAAGATTTAACCAAGCACTTTGGTTGATGATTCTAGAATCCCCGGAAGAGTCGCCAAAAACTTTTAGCATATGGATTTGTATGCATGCAAATGACATGCAACAATATGGGAACGAAGTCCCTCCTCAATGAAGGTGAGGCTGCCTTTATTGAAAACCAAAATCTGTATTTACATCTGTACATTCAAAATTGTATGGGGGGGTGTTTTGGAACATCAATGGAAAGAAAAGTGAATGAGGGAGATGGAATGGAATGAAGGAAAGGAATGGAAAGGAATGAATGGAAGGAACATGCAATAGTTAGGTAAAAGCAGAGCCTAATATTGCATGGAGAAGAACAATAAATAACTAACACAAATAAAACGGAGTTTGTATCAGCTAAACAAGAATGAGTAAAAGGGAACACACGTGAGCAAGTAGATAATCAGAGTTTGATCACTATGAACTAAAACAATATATTAGTAGCGTTGACAATAAGATCCAAGACAATATTTGCATGCATGATTCAAACACTAACATCTAATTAACATAAGAACATCAAATGTTATAAGAGGCAATGAATGGGACACAAAGTTCATATTTCATTAACTCCAAAATGTCTTCTCAAAAGAACACAGTTTCTTTCTTTGAAATAAAGCTTGCACACACAAAAGTATTTTCTTCTCCTCTCTCAAAGTCACCCTTACAAATGAACCCCGACGTCCTTTTATAACCCAAAAGTTGGATACAAAGTAGTTAGGGTTTTACATGAACATTAAATAGGGCATCTTAAATGGTGACTTTTTCAACCAACTTTATTAAAAACAACTAGAAATAAGAAACGATTTAAGATATCAAAAGTCTTCTAAAAGTGAGTTCAACAATAACATCATTTTAAAATACCACTTTTAAAACATACGACAAAAACTAGTGTCTTATTTTAGGGATTAAATAAACACTATTGGGCATGATATTCTAGAAATGATCTAAAGGGGATTAAATTAATTAAAAGTAAAATGTATGGTTAAATAATTAAATGATGGGCATGGATGTTAAGTTATTATAGGAAATGAATTTAAACCAACTTAGGAAATGATTCTTGATAAACTTAAGAGGATTTTTAAATAGGTAGAATAACAAGATTAAATTTGATGGAAACCTTAGAAGAGGATTAAATCCCGAAATGATCTTTGTGAATTAATTAATAATATTTAATTATTAATTTAATTCCACTACCTTACGAATGTGTAGAATTTATTAATGGGAATTTTATTGATCGCAACTAATGTTTATCTCCCTTGCAATGTCTAAACTTTCAAAAAAAAAAAAAAAAACCATAATTTCCTAAGTAATTAATGATGTTTAACATGGTTTTGATGCGTCGAAATTGTGGGCGTTATAAATACAATCTAAAGCATTCATTTGCGATTGACTATTTCCACTCAAATGAGTAAGAAAAACCCAAGCAAATCTAGTGATTTCCTGATTTTCATACAAATGAGGGTTTAGACAGGATTTCACATTTATACTGAGAGAAAAATACAACCCACATTTCCATATTCTCATTCTAAATTCCTTATCAACTTTCTATGGACTGTCATTTTAAAAAAACTCAGACTATATATATATATATATATATATATATATATATATATATATATAATTCTATCTATCTTGCAAATAGATAATTAGACAGCCTCAGAAACGATATATCACAAGGTACATTCATCATATTCCAAGTAAACAATACAAAAGGAAATCAAAAATCCATGTTTGTGTTTTAAGAAGACCTCTTCTACTTTTCTTCTGTCTTTCCCAGCGAAATTTCTCAGGATTTCGAGCAAAGTGAACTAGCAACCTAGATAAACCTCATTCCATTCGGGTTTCATATGAATTTAGAACGCCCATGCAACCAGAATAACAAAGCTAAATATAGCAGAGAGGCTGCAAACAGCTCCCACAAATTTCTCAACCATCATGCACTACCAAAGGGGAGTTCGAATGGCTAAACTAACAAAAGAATAAATTTTTGCATGCGCTTAGCTTCCTCAAGAAGCTTCACGCTTTACTAAATCTGGATTGCCTTTAATATATTAATGGCCACAGTGCCACGTCGTAGCCTTTCCAATAACTAGTTGTCGCCCCTCAGATTTGGTGCAATTTCAAGCGGTCCCAACCAACTATAGATTATACTATAGTCTAACATAATGCATGGAGGTATATCAACCTCAAAATAATAATTAATATTCTTGCATGGCAGAGTAAATTCTTATAAATCATCATCATTACCAGCTTACGTGGTAATCGGTAAAGACTTTGATTAAAACAATGCAATGTTTTAACCAAATATGCTAGGGTAAATTTGACCACTCGAGCTTATCATTAAAATGCCCAATGAGTATGGTGAGGTCCATACTAGTAAAATGCCAATCCAAACCAACTATTTTCCTACAACCCTTACCTACCAATGAATGGAGTAGGACATAGTAGTATAAACAATTTAATTGCTCATTAAAATGGTCTTAGACTAATTAGGCCGTTAAAATCAATAATAACTCAACGAAGCATGATCGGTCGAAGACCGATTCATACTAAACGACTTTCAATCCATCACATATTGCGATCAATAAGTCTACCAACAATAGAACATTGAAAAAGCTAAGATCAAGCTTATCATAGCTGTCATGTATGTAATAGACAGAGTTATTATTTTCTTGCAATACAAGGAATTTCTTTTGACTTACTAATAATGATATTATAACCCAACTAAACTTTTACCTTGACAAAACCAATGCTTTACCTGTTCCAATCAAAGACCATCTCATCGTTGGAGATCAATGACCGTCGTCATGTCAAGATAAGTTAGTAACTATAACATTTATCATTATTTCCACATAACGAATAATACATTGCAACTATGTTTAGATTCACCTTATTTGCAAATTATGTTTTCCAACAAATAGGGTGAACCATAAGATCAATATAAGGGTACACAGACAAGCAATATATCCAAGCATCAAGATCGTCACACACAAAGCAATGCAAGGTAAGTAATCTGTAACACTCGGCATATCAAGATGTTTTACTGTATCTATTACAAATTTACAAGTACAACATTTCTAGCAATATCTCCCATAACCGCTCGTACACCAAATACTAAATCCAATCCACCAATACTATGAAAGATCCCGAAGTCTGATTTTTTCTTTTTTTATTTTTTATTTTTTTTTATTTTTATATATTGCTCTGTATAGAGCTGAACTGATATCGTTGAATCCATGAAATAACATTCTCACACCGCATAATAATCAAAATACTGCAAACTCCCGCAAACCGGGTATTTATAGAAATGGCGCCTAGGGTTTAAATGATTGATTTCTTCATAAATAACGCAGCCATACATTTAACATTGATTTTTAATGATAAATAACTAGGGCAAATACAAATAGAAATCTGCAGATGGAAAATACAGATACTATCCAAAAACTCAGCCAAAATGAATCCCAGTCAAATCGATTTGGCATATATAAATGGCTGAAATGTATAACAATTAACTATCATGGAAAATACCTCTGAAAATGCATACACCAACTGTAGAACAAGTCGCCCCACTCCTGATGTTGCCTGAATGCCCACTGCTGCAATTTATTTCTCTATCTGACACTGCTGAAATGAAAATAACCTGTGTAAACAATGAAGATCCCTGGGTAGAATCTTCTCTCACTGCTCCTGGGGTTTCCGTCCGCAAGAGTAATAATCCAGAGGGTTTCCGTCCTGGATTTTGTCTCGCAAAAGCTCGTGCTCACCGCCTCGTAAAATAATAATAATCAATGTCCTTTCCCCAAGTCGCATTTTTCATTATATAGCCAAAACCCTCCAAATCTCCAAGTCGCACTTTTGGCCAAACCCAAATAATTAATAATTAATTAATTATTTTCCTTTTCTAAGTGGGTCGCATTTTTGGGTTTAATCAACATACCAAAGTGCAAGTCGCACTTTTGGCTAGGAATCGCATTTAAATAATTTATTAATTTTATTTAAATACCTTTTCCTAAGTCAAAGTCACCCAACAATTTATTAATTCATTATATGTGCTTTAATTATATTTTATTTAATTTCGAGCACCATATAAAAGAATAATAAACCGAAGTCACCCTTGAAAACACCCTTTTGGCCGTCGGGTAGACAAAACAGGCCAAAAGGTCTTCGACCGAACTAACCGAGAAAGAGGGACATTACGCCTCCTCCTTCCCGGGATTGCTTGTCCCAAGAATCGTAGAGCCGGATGTCTGTAATATAACCTCACCTTCCCATGTAAAGATCCTCCTCCGGCAATTCCTTCCACCTCACCAAGAACTCCCGAATGACCCCTGCTCTCGCCTCTCTCTCTCGGCTGTCCAAGATCTCCTCCGCACTAGGTCTAGTCTCCCTTCCTCATCCAGAGGTGGCAAATCTGTAGAAGAAATAATATTCTCGCCCTAAAGCCTTTTTCAAGCAAGACACATGAAAAACATTATGTATCTTACTCTCAGAAGGTAACTCCAGCTCATATGCCACTTCACCAACTCTCCTCAACACCCTGTATGGCCCATAAAATCGCGGTTTGAGCTTTTCAGCCCCACTCTTCTTGAGAGTACTTTGCCTGTAAGGCTGAAGCCGTAGAAAAACCATGTCCCCTATCTCGAATGATCTCTCCACTCGGTGCCTATCTCGCATATATTTTCTCGCTGATTCTGGGCCCGCTGCATGTTTTCCCTAAGCACCTTAAGGATTTCCTGAATATCCTGTAAACTCTCCTGAGCTTTGGGAGCTCTACTATCCCCAAATGCCATATCAACAAAGGATCTCGCATCATATCCATACAGAGCTCGGAATGGAGTCATACCAATAGACATATGGTAAGTGGTGTTATAGCAATACTCGCATAAATACAACAACTTAACCCATGCCTTTTGCTGTCCTGCAACGTAGTGCTAAGATAACCCTCTATCCATTTGTTCACAATCTCTGTCTGTCCATCCGTCTGAGGGTGATAACTGGTGCTAGGAGTCAGCTCGGTGTAGACCAGACGGAAAAGCTCCTGCCAAAATATGCTCATAAACCTACTATCCCGGTCACTAACTATGTTCTTCGGTAGCCCATGCAACCTGAATATCTGACGGAAGAACAAATCAGCCACATGAGGTGCCTTAAAGCTGGTAGGGACAGCGAAAAAGTGTGCATATTTTGTCAACCGATCCACTACGGCGTAAATGCGATCATTCCCTTGCACCACGGGAAGCCCTGTAATGAAATCCATAGAAATACTCTCCCATTTCTGTTCCGGAACTGGCAATGGCTGTAGCAAACCTGCTGGGAAAGTATGCTCTGACTTGTTCTGCTGACAAGTCATACACTCACGGACATGGCGCAGGACATCATCCTTGAGACCCTTCCAGGAGAATCTCTCTCTAATCTGCCTGTATGTTTTAAAATACCCTGGATGTCCTGCCAGTGGTGTATCATGGAGAGCATGCATAATCTTCTCTTTAAGTTTAGATTCAGGAACTAGGTAAATTCTGCCCTTATACAAAATCAAATCAGTCATTACCTTATACCGATCATCCTGAATTTTTCCATCCATAATATCACATGCCCACGTGTTTTTGGAATATTCAACTGACAGTTGAGATTTCCAATCTGCTGAAATCTCACTCAACGAACATAGGACAGCGGGATGGGGTTTCCTGGAAAGTGCATCAGCCACTACATTCTTCGTCCCTCTGACATACTCAATGTCAAAATCATATGCCCGGATCCCGCCGACCCATTTTTGTTGCCTCTCATTGAGTTCTTTTTGTTCCAGGAAATATTTCAAACTGTTGTGGTCGGTTCTCACCACAAATTTTCCACCCACCAAATACTGTCTAAACTTTGCCAAGGCATGCATAATGGCAAGCATCTCCTTATCATAAGTGGAATACAGTCTCTCATTATCTCTCAGCTTCCGGCTCTCAAAGGCAATAGGATGACGATCCTGCATAAGAACTGCACCAATCCCCAATCCCGAAGCATCACACTCTAAAATGAAGGGCCGTGAGAAATCTGGAAGAGCCAAAACTGGACAGGTGCTCATAATTACCTTAAGCTTCTCAAATACCACCTGTGCCTCATCTGACCAACTGAATGCACCCTTCCGTGTAAGATCTGTCAACGGAGCTACCAACTGGGAGTAACCCTTCACAAACCTCCTGTAATAACCACATAACCCTAAGAATCCTCGCAAGTCAGAGATATTCTTGGGTGGTGGCCAATCCTGCATTGCCTGTATCTTCTCCTGATGAACCTTGACCCCATTGGCCCCAATGACATGCCCAAGATACAATATCTCCGTAAGCCCAAATTCACACTTGGACATCTTAGCAAACAAAGACTGAGTTTCCATTATGCTAAGTACCTCATCAAGATGCCTCAAATGATCATCCCATGTCCTGCTATAAATCAGAATATCATCAAAAACACCAATACAAACCGCCTCAATCTGCTTGTCAAGAGATGGTTCATACATGATCGAAATGTAAAGAAAGCATTAGTGAGTCCGAATGGCATCACCAAGAACTCATAGTGCCCATAATGACATCTGAAGGCTGTCTTATGGATATCCTCATCCCGTACTCTAATCTGGTGGTAGCCTGATCGAAGATCAATCTTCGAGAAGTAGATAGATCCATGCAGCTCATCCAACAACTCATCAATGCGGGGAATGGGATACCTGTTTTTGATGGTTTTCTTGTTAAGTGCACGATAGTCAATGCACATCCTCATGGTCCCATCCTTCTTCTTTACCAATACAACTGAAGAAGCAAAGGGACTAGAGCTAGGACGGATGTGTCCCATCTCCAAGAGCTCTCTAATGGCCTTCTCTATCTCATCCTTGTATGTCTTAGGATGGCGATAAGGCGTAGTCATCACGGGCTTAAGACCTCCTCAAGCTCTATAACGTGCTCAAACCCTCTATCTGGTGGTCTACCTGGAGGAATGTCACCAAACACTGAACCGTGCTTATCCAGTATGGTCTGGATGTCAATATGATAAGGCTGATCATCATCTGAAGAAGATTTGGACGAAATGAAACACTGGGCTGCCCATGCAATATCTCCATGTCTCGCTATAGACTCCATCCTGCGTGCTGAAACAACTCTAGGCCCACCGTCAGAAAGAGCCCGAAGCACAATCTTCTTCTTATCCACCATAAACTCTAACTCCATCCTGCGGAAATCCTGTACATATCTGCCAAGGGACTGAACCACTGAATACCCAAAACGGTATCAATCTCACCAAGTCCAATAACATAGAAGTCATCGGTCAATGTATAGTCCCCCATCTGAATACTAAGTCGTGGAATCCTCTTAGTGCAACCGATAAAGAAATCCATCTCGCCACCCGTACACTAAACCCATCAAATTCTCAACCTCGTAATCCCGCCGCCGCCAACCCTCATCAATGAAATTGTGCGTAGCTCCATGCCAACAACTGACAAACAATCCGCTCCCTTAAGCACTCCTTCGCATTTAAAGGGATGGTACCTCAGAACGCCCGAAAGTGTGGCAATAGTAACATCGGATGAATCCAATGCCTCGCCTCGCTAAGCTCTATTTGGGGCTGCCCCCGTGCATCATGGTCACCGCCCTCATCCTCTACATCCGCACCGGTGAGTGATCATCCTCTCCATCCGAAATCACCTCAATGAGATGCACCTTGCCTTTACCAAGGCAACGATGTCCGTGCTCCCAATGGTCTTCGCAATGAAAGCAAAGCTTCTTCCTCCTTAACTCATTACGAGTCTCCCGATCCACCTTAGGAGGTGGTGCACTCTTTCGTGGGGCGGAGAGCGCTGAAATGGCCTCGGAGCTCGTGGGAAACTTCTTATGGGCTGATAAGAAGTGGGCCGATAGAAGTGGGAGATGTGTCCAAGTCCAATGCCGTCTCGAATGGCATCATGCAATGTCCTAGCTTAAGAGCCTGACCAATCCTCTCATCCTATCATGGAGGCCCTCTATAAATAACATAACCACCCTCTTCTCGTGCATCTCTCGAACCATAACGGCTATCCGCTGAAATTCGTTGATGTAAGAATCAACATGTCCACTCGCTCGAGCCGTGCCAAGTCCTCGTAATATAGCTCCACATCCTCGCGATCAAACCTCGCAATCAATCCACCAAATCCCTCGTATGAATGTAGAAGCTCATGACCCCGCGAATTCAACCCATGGTGCCACCAATCATAAGCCACCCCTCCAGTGCAATGTAGCGAATCGTATGGCCTCCCGCTCCTCATGGGCTTCGAGGGTAAGGTAGGTGTCGAGCTTGTGAATCCAAGCTCGGCACCGATCTTTCCACTACCATCAGTGGAAAGGGTTACCTTATTGTAACTCCGCCGCAAATCTCTGCTTCTGTCAGTGCTCTAGGTCTCCTATCCCGTCCAACCTCATGTCTGCTCTCCTCCGAGCACAACACCGTGGGAGGGGAAATGCATCCTCACATGCCGTGGCAAACTCCTCCACTCATCGCCGATCGCCATGATGGTATCCGGGAAAGCCGCTTCTCTCCGACCGCCCTCAATCTCTGGGGTCACTCTCAGGCAAGAAGTTAGGCCGCATGGGCCTATCTCGCCGTCCGTGTAGGTCTCCTCTCGTCTCGTATGGGTATGCCTCCGCTCACGGCGTGGCGATCCCCTAACACTCCCAAGCTCAAGGTGATCTGCGCATGACCCCGTAGCTACCAAGAATGGATACGGATCTATCCCTCCCGCCATGCCTCGTCCCGCGGCCTATCCAAAGGCAACTCCGTCTCCAAAGTAGTACCCATGCGCTCCATGGTCTCAGAATAACCTCTCTGTAGCCTGCCATATCCCGAATAAAATTCCTATCTCGGATTACATGCTCCTCTCGAGGACTCTCGTGTCTCTCACCCAAATGCTCCATTCTCGTCACCACCACCGCAATACTGCCTTCGAGCCGTGCTCTGTCTCATGGGTGTAGTATCTATGTGTACCGCCCTCTCTCGGATGCAATCAAAGGCTGATTTCTGTTTTAATGCCCTGGGCTGTTCCTTCCCACACAGCTGGGAGGATACACTGCTCTGATACCACTGAAAGATCCCAAACCCGTTTTGTCTGAATTTTTTTTTTTTTTTTTTTTTTTTTTTTTTTTTATATATTGCTCAGGTATAGAGCTGAACTGGTAATATCAAATGAATCCATGAAATAACATTCTCACACTGCATAATAATCAAAATACTGCAAACTCCCGCAAACCGGGTATTTATAGAAATGGCGCCTAGGGTTTAAATGATTGATTTCTTCATAAATAACGCAGCCATACATTCAACATTGATTTCTAATGATAAATAACTAGGGCAAACACAAGTAGAAATCTGCAGATGGAAAATACAGAGATACTATCCAAAAACTCAATTTAATGAATCCTACCAAATCGATTTGGCATATATAAATGGCTGAAATGTATAACAATTAACTATCATGGAAAATACCTCAAAATGCATACACCAATCGTAGAACAAGTCGCCCCACTCGATGTTGCTCGAATGCCCACCGCTGCAATTTATTTCTCTATCTGACACTGCTGAAATGAAAATAACCTGTGTAAACAATGAAGATCCCTGGGTAGAATCTTCTCTCACTGCTCCTGGGGTTTCCGTCCGCAAGAGTAATAATCCAGAGGGTTTCCGTCCTGGATTTTGTCTCGCAAAAGCTCTGTGCTCACCGCTCGTAAAAATAATAATAATCAATGTCCTTTCCCCAAGTCGCATTTTTTTCATTATATAGCCAAAACCCTCCAAATCTCCAAGTCGCACTTTTGGCCAAACCCAAATAATTAATAATTAATTAATTATTTTCCTTTTCTAAGTGGGTCGCATTTTTGGGTTTAATCAACATACCAAGTGCAAGTCGCACTTTTGGCTAGGAATTGCATTTAAATAATTTATTAATTTTATTTAAATACCTTTTCCTAAGTCAAAGTCACCAACAATTTATTAATTCATTATATGTGCTTTAATTATATTTTATTTAATTTCGAGCACCATATAAAAGAATAATAAACCGAAGTCACCCTTGAAAACACCCTTTTGGCCGCCGGGTAGACAAAATCATCAAAGCCAAAAGGTCTTCGACCGAACTAACCGAGAAAGAGGGACATGTTGTCCAAATTGTACATTTTGCTCTTACCCGTTGTCAAATTCCAAATTTAGTGACCTCTTGATGGGCCCTCCATGAACAAAACAACTAACCTTCTTTCACTAATATCTGAGACCATGACTACTAATTTCTGAAAATCAGCAACATACCTTTCTACTGATGCTTCTTGTTTGAGTTGTGCCAACTCCTGAAATGCACTTCTGGATCTTTCCTGAAAATCTTTTTGTTAGCCTTTGACTGAACTCCTCAAGAGTGGAAATAGAACCATGTCCTTGTGTCACTAGACCATGATACCACCATTCGTGAGCCACACCTTCTAAATGCAAGGTGACAAATTTGAGGGCCTCTTCCTCATACATAGGATTTAGTGACAAATAAGTATCTAATTTTTGCAACCAAGCCCTAGCAGAACATTTATCCGTACCATCATATGTAGGAAGAGTAATCTTACCCAATCTATGTTGGATATCTTTCCTTGGCTCTTGTGGATGACTCACCTTCTTCCTTGGTCCTTCACTTCTCCTTAGTTGGCAAAAGTCTCTAAATGAAAGCAACTCCCTTGTGTTGGGATTCAATGATGCATACTCTTCTCCATATAGATCCATTTCTTCCGCAAACCCATGTGTTTGTGGTTGTTCTCTCTCCTCTTGTGGCTCGGTTCTTTGAAGGAAAGTAGATGAAAGAATTTTGAAGTCTTGCTTGAGACTCTTTCACATGATAAGTAAGAGCTTCTTCACTGGATTGCCTTGATTTCCTTGAGAGTTCTGCCTGGTAGTGCTTAGCCCATGTATGGATCTACTCAAATCAGCAATGGCTCCTACAAAGGAGTCTCTTAGATCTCTGTGTGCTTCCATCAAACGGTTCTGCAACTCTCTGATTACCCCTAGTGAATATTTCATTCACATAGCTCAACTCATCTGAGGGTGGAGGTCTTTCTCTATCACCCATATCTTCTTTTCCTGGAGTTCTTCTTGAATAGTGATATCTGAAACCCTCTTCACCTCTGTCCATGCAAAACTGATTTCTTCTTCACAGGATGGGAGAATCACTACTCTGATACCACTGTAATGTCCCCAAATGGACATTTTTCAACCCAAACAGATTTGAGGCAAATCCCACTCCCAAAGATAGATTATAGAAGATATACCAAATATTTTAAATGCAGATATGATGTTTATCCCTGATTTCTGAAACTGAAAATAGACTGAAATAACACAACAAATCTGAACTTCCACTTACAATAAAATACCCAAAAATTGCCAGAATGAAAAACCAACTGAAAATTAATTTGTATTCCTCAAATATTCACTTTTCCACATACCCACAAGGCCAAAAATGGTGATTTGGGTGATTAGAATCAATTACAAGTGAAATCAGATTTTTCTAACCCTTGACTGATTTTATAAAAATAAAATAGGGCTGAAAACACCCAGAAAATACAGCAGTGAATATTAATTTATGTGTACCACAAATGAGGCTGGAAATGATGAAAATATCGTCTTTGAGGATGGAAATGAAGAAAATATCGTCTTGAGGATGGAAATGATGAAAATATCGTCTTTGAGGATGCCCAAACAACTCCAAAAAGTTGCAGATCCAACAACAACCAAAAACCCCAAAATGAAGGCTCCCAATTCCCAAACTGGGTCGCTTGGGGTGTAGAAATGCCCAAAAATGTGCAGATTTGATTCCTTTACAAATTCTCCTATTTGGCTGGTCCAAACACACATCAAACACCAATAACTCAGATCTGATTTATGCCTAGCTAATCCTTGGAGTGCAATCAACCCAAATATGTCCAGATCTGAAAATACTTCTCCCAATCACTGACAACAAAAATGCAACCCAATGATGAACCCCGGATGGATCCACCTCTCAAACTGAGGAGTTTTCGTTCCTCAATCTTTGAAACTTTGGAGGTTTTCGTCCCCAACGTTTCCTCTCCTTGAGGGTTTTCGTCCTTAGGAGATTTTGGATGCAAGCACAAAGCTCAACATGCAATATTAAACCCACTCAAAAAGCTAAAACTCTCAAAAGCTATAAAAAGCACTCACCCATTCATTTGAAATCACACAAACAATTCATTGTTGGTTTTTGCAAGTGTATGAGCAAAGAGCCAAAGAGGAATTGAAGAGGAGGCAAACATTGGAAGGAGGATTTGTTTGGAGGCAACCATTGCAAGGAGGAGGAGATTGGGGGCAGCCATTGCTTGCAAGAAGTTCAAGTTTGTTTAGAGGAAGCAATTGTTGAGAGGAAGACATTGTTTTATTGTTCATTCAAAAGAGTAGATGTCACGTTTGGAGGTAGCATTTGTTAGAATTCTATTGCAACAAGGATCTACGTTTGGAGGCAACATTGTTTTACTTGCTACCCTTGTCTACACTACAGGTATTTTTTATTTAATTCATCCTTTTATTTTATTTTTTTTTTATGTTTTTTTAATTTATTTTGTTGCATTTTTTTAAAAGTTTAGAGTTTAAACACATCCTAAATCTGTGTATGCTCTCACCTCGCACCTTTATGGTGATCTTGGTGATCAAAAACAGATTAGGATGGCACGGTTTAGGGTTTTTTAATTTAATAATTAGTAAATATCATTATTTTTAATTTTTAAATGCATTGTTCAATGTTAATAATTAATATTTTAGCATTTATCATTTGATTTATGTAAAGGCAAAATTTTTTTTTTTTAACTTCCTAAATCTGTGTATGCTCTCACCTCGCACCTTTATGGTGATCTTGGTGATCAAAAGCAGATTAGGATGGCACGATTTAGGGTTTTTTAATTTAATAATTAGTAAATATCATTATTTTTTATTTTTAAATGCATTGTTCAATGTTAATAATTAATATTTTAGCATTTATCATTTGATTTATGTAAAGGCAAAATGTTTTTTTATTTTTTTAACTTCCTAAATTTGTGTATGCTCTCACCTCGCACCTTTATGGTGATCTTGGTGATCAAAAACAGATTAGGATGACATAACTAATTTATTTATGTAAAGGCAAAATGTTTTTTATTTTTTAAACATCCTAACTCTGTGTATGCTCTCACCTCGCACCTTTATGGTGATCTTGGTGATCAAAAACAAATTAGGATGACATCACTTAAAAATTAGTAAGCCATTGTTTTTTAATTTATTAATTATTATTTATGTAAAGGAAAAATGTTTTTAACTTTTTTAACATCCTAACTCTGTGTATGCTCTCACCTCATGCCGTTATGGTGATCTTGGTGATCAAAAACAGATTAGGATGGCATCAAGTTTGCTTTAATTGGAGTGCAAGGCCCACAAGCTTTGAAAACACATCAATTCTTGTGAAACATGATCCTAATTCCCTCTTTGGAGACATGTGACAGTGGTAGAATACCTTGTTGGTGGTGGGGGTCGGATTTGGATATGTCATGGTTGTCATGCTCAATACAAATCCTCATATAGCCGACTGAAAATCCATTTGACTGGGGTTGGAGGTGTGGGGATAAAGAAGTGCCCTAAAATATCAAAAGAGAAAATGGCAAGAGTACCTGAGAGAGCAAGAGGAGGCTTGATAGACAATGTGAAAGAAATAGATCTAAAACAATTCCATTGCAAAGAAGGCCTTCATTACGACCACCCACACCTAAATCTACTACTCATCCTTTCATCCAAACTCAAAGTCAACCACTTGATACCCCTTTTGATGAAGAGAGTCAAGAGACCTCAAAAAAGCCAAAAGGAGCATTGGAAAAGCATTTAATAATGACAAGAGGGATATTGTTGATGAGGTGGTTGCTCGATGCATTTATGCATGTGGGCTGCCCTTTAATGTATTGAGGTCTCCATATTGGCATCAGATGGTGAAGGTTGTCAATGAAGCTCCACAAGGGTACAAATCCCCAAGTTATGAAAAGGTTCGAACCACACTCTTGGGAAAGGAAGTGGAACACATTCACACCTCTTTGCAGCCAATAGAGATTCATGGAAGGATTCAGGGGTTTCCATCATTTCAGATGGATGGAAAGATGCTAGAAATAGACCCCTCATAAATGTTGTTGCAAAGTATGCCCTAAAGGGGCAATGTTCCTAAAAGCCATTGACTGTGAAGGGCAAGTCAAAGATGCACAATTTATTGCCGACATTTTGATAGAGGCAATTGAGTCGGTGGGCCCCCAAAATGTTGTCCAAGTCATCATGGACAATGCTAAAAACTGTAAAGCAACAGGATTGATTATAGAGGGTAGATATGAGCACATTTTTGGACCCTTGTGTTGTCCACTCCCTTAATTTGATGCTCCAAAAGATTGGGAAAATCCCATGGATTGAGCAAATTTACACGAGGCAAATGACATTCAGATGTTTATCACAAACCATCATATGTCACAAGCCATATTCAAGAGATTCTCAAGGTTGGAGTTTGAAGGTTGCAGAAACAAGATTTGCCTCTCACACACTCGTTTTGAGACGACTTGTGAAGGTGAAAGAGGCTTTAAGCAATATGGTGATCAACAATGTTTGGACAATGTGGAGGCAGTCAAATACAGAGAAAGCTTCAAAGGTAAAATCATTGGTCCTTGATGATGAGTGGTGGGCCAAGGTTGAGTACTTGCTCAATTTTACAGAGCCCATTCTCTCCATGATCAATACATGTAGATATTGATGCAGCATGCATGGGAGAGATATATGATGGAATAGATTCTATGCTTGAACGTATGAGAGATGTCATACAAACAAAAGAGCAAGATCCAAAAGAGACTTCTACAATGAGGTCAAGAATGTGGTCATGAAGAGGTGGAATAAAATGACCACCCCATTACATCTCCTTGCTTATGCACTGAACCCAAAGTATTATAGCTCTAAAATACTTGGGCTACCTAACAAGCAACCACCATTCTCTGACTCAAAGTTGCAAATGGAACCAGGGCAAGCATTAGAAGACTTTTTCCGATCCATCTATAGCCAGTGTGGTCCGAAATGAAATGGGCATGTTTGTAGCTTCAAAAGGCAACATGGGAGCGATTGAGGCTCTTTTCGACAAGTACACCTTGAGCCCAACCACATGGTGGTGTGTACATGGCCATGATGCCAAGTACTTACGACCTATTGCTATCAAAATTCTTTCACAGTGTATAACATTTATAAATTTATAATCATTGAAAATTTTAAATTTTATTTTTAGTAGGATTATTTTCCGCACATTCTTAGTATGTTACTAATTTGAATTTTCTAACGAACTTTTTTGTAATAGGTGGCTAGTAATTCTTCGCAGAGCGGAATTGGAGTACTTATACCTTTATCCACTCAGCTAAACGAAACAAGTTGGCATCTAAAAAAAGTTGAGGATTTGGTATATGTGCATTCCAATTTGCGCTCTTGTCACACAAGTCTGAGGACTATGTTAGAGGTCCTCACAAACTTTGGGATCTTCTTCCAGAGACCACAGACTTGGATGCCTCCGCAAGCCACTCTTGCCCAACTTTCAATATTTGATGGTGAAGATGACATTCAAGGGAGTTCACAAGGAGTGGAGAGTGGAGCTAATGAGAGTGGAGCTAGCGCAAGTGGCATGCAAGAATTTGATTTTGAGGAAAATCTAGATGATATATTCTAGATTTGTTTGTATTCATGTTGACATGATATTCATATATCATATGTATGGCAGCCACATGATCAATGAAATGTAAAATCTTAAGTATATTGTATGTTTTGAAAATTTGAACATTGATCCTAGTATATTTTTCAAGTTTTGTTTGTATTCATGTTGACATGATATTCGTATATCATATGTATGGCAGCCACATGATCAATGAAAATGTAAAGTCTTAAGTATATTGAATGTTTTGAACATTGATCCTACTATAATTAATATTATCTTTTTTGATATATGAAGCGTCTATTAAAAAAAAAAATGGTACTTAGGGACTGCAAAGCTCACAAAAGACATCTCTACAGAGTGCACATAAAACCATCAACGTAGGGTTCTCAATGACTTTACAGAGAGGTTTCAAAAAGAGCAGCATAATAGTCTTTTTTTAGGCTTATGAATATTAACATTACGTTACTTGTTCAATCCTCGGATCTATAGTTTGATTCCTTGATTGGTAGGAGTCAACAATACCATTCATCATCCGATAGTGTTTCCGTGAATGTAGTACATATAGCCATATGACTTCAAAGGATGTTGTAAGACAAGAAAATTCAAAAAAATCATCCACCAACATTAAAGAATAATGATCAAAGTACACCACCAAATCAACCAAGAACCCAACATACCATGGTTTTCCGTAACGCCCAAAAAATTTGACACACATAAATACAACAAGAAAAACACCGAATAATTTTTATTTTTTTCCGACTTACATTGCAATATACACAAATTACAGGATCACTTAAGACAACGCACAACACATGATATGTTTGCACAAACATTATCCCACATAGATGACATGAAAATACATGTTGCACATCAAGACCACCTTTCCCCAAATGACAAGGCACAACAATTAATTCAACTACAATTTAACTCTCGATGATAGGCACCATCCATGACACAACACTTTCCTGGTTTACAATTTTATTACCTTTATCTTTCGTTATTGGCCTTAATTGTTGAAAATCACTTATCATGCAGTCCTTCATTCTTCTTAAAACTATACTATGTTATCCTTACTTTACTTAACATTTCACTTGTAGTTACTCCCTCTAATTTTTCTTGTTTCCTATCGCAATAGAAAGATGTGGCTTGATTGTTGATAGGAACATATATTCCCACATGAGCCTTTGGTGTTTGTTCTAAGGATTTGTCTTCTAAGTTGCATGTTTGTTTGGTTTTGCAATTTATTTCATTGCAACAAGGTTCACAACATAACACATAACTACATCAATAACACAATGGTGATTCACGCACATTAACCATAGCGTCTTACGCATGGTATATATACAGTTATAACACAATCATTACTTTCACATCACGTTTCCACATAATGCACCCAAAGTGCAAGTACTGCATAATAGGGTCATACGATCACCATATGCCCCTTTATACGTATGATGTGTGAACAAGGAAAGGTTTGCATAGAGCTATGAAAATGGGTTAAGAACACTTAAATAACCCAAAATCTTTATAACAAACAAATCAATGGACCATCATGATAAGAAATAAACAAGGATTCATTACTTTACATGCATTAATCTTGAAATAAACAAGCACACCTAACATGTCTAGTTATCCTCTATTCTTGAAAACTTTGTAAATGAACCTAATAAAGATTCTAAGCAATCAGTTTGTGATTATGAGAATGGGAGCTCACCATTAATGGCTACAAAGCCATATGGTTCTTCCTATTTACTCAAAGTTTGAGTGTGTAGTGCAAATGGCAAAGCAAATAGCTCAATAAACAAATGAAAACTCTTAATCCTAAACAAAATACTATAGTTTATGTTAGAAAGGAGGAAGTGTTCTTAGAAAAGTGAGGGGGTCTAGTTCTATTTATAGGTTTCTAATTCCAGAAATGAAATGATTTGGGTGCATGTGGGACAAATGAATAAGCCAAAAATCACTTTTAGTGAGTCAAAGTAAGATTTGACTAGGCTTAGAAGAGGTTAAACATGTCTTAGGCTAGTTAATCTAGGTTTAGGCTAATTAATCCTAATTAGTGAGGAATTAGGAGTCTGAGAGAGTTGTGAGAGGACTACTCAATCCAATGAAATGGATTGATAACCTAGGAAGCTAGTAGAAGCGGTTTAGAAGGAGATTAGAAGAGGGTTCAGCTAATAAGAGGCTATATTAGCTTTGATTAGTCGATTATAAGAGGAATACGACCAAAAGGATGTCGTAAAAGGAGAGTTAGATAGGCCTAATTGACGAGGTGTCGTCAATTTGTGAGTAGAATAGTTAGTGCAATATTAAGAATAAGATTTCTTTGATCAAACTATAGGTGTCTACATGATGAACACAAGTGACTAACATTACAACATATAGTCAATCACAATACAACATGGTGACACACGATTCATCACAACACGGTGGCAACATCACGATACAATCCAATTCACTATACACCAATTTTGTCATGCAACACATAATCACACCTACATATCACAGAATAACAAGACACTCCAACACTCGCAATCCACAATAACATTCTTTTCACACACAACAAGGCGGCACATCACACGTGAACTCCTCATTGAATCCACGAAAAGGAGAGCGAATACTCTCATCACAAGCACATCAACATGATAACAAATATGCACTAAGTGACATGCACAACATGTGTGTTCATAATATCACAATTACAACGTTGGTCACATCATAACATATATCACATTACTCTTCCCATCTTCACCACCACCATGCAAAAATCATCACAACTCCAATTCGTCCCAGAGGTTCAAGAGCATGAACCTTCGCTCTAATACCAAATGTAACGCCCATACTCGCTCAATTCCTACCACACACCATACCCGCCATTACCGCACTTAAAAACCTCTCGCCACTCTCATCCACTCACCGTCAAAAATTTATTATTATAATTATTGTATGTATATATATATATATATATATATATATATATATATATATATATATATGTTGTTTTAAATATCGTTGCACCTTATTTTATACATTTTATTATTATATTTTATATCTTATTATTATTGTTGTGTGTATATATATATATATATATATATATATATATATGTATGTATGTATGTATGTATGTATGTATGTATGTATGTATGTATGTATGTATTTGTTTTAAGTTCTTTCATTTTATATTTTAAATTTAATTGTTATCATTATTAAATCTCATCGAAAAGGAATGTGGCACTACATTTCCGTTGCCAAGGGTGATTACGTTGCAGCCATAACATGGTTATTAGTGGACAATAACTCATGACATATATGGAACCATACATGATAACAGTAATTTTTTGTTTTTAATGCCACAAAACCAAAATGGAAATAAATTATCAAAATAAAACTTATTTGACTGAAATTTTAACAATGCTTTGTTTTACCATCCTAGTTCTAAAAATTGACCTCCCACTATGCAGATTTTAATTCACTAACCACCAAAATCTACAGCAGAATCTCTTTTACATTAATTTCCTTTACTTTCTTAGGGGGTGTGAAAATAGATTAATTGAATTTTCTTCTTTATGTGGTTTGAATTGGGCATCACCAATGCTGGTGAGATGTAGTTCAAGATCAAAGCGTGTCCCAAATGCATCTTAGATGGGTTTCAGTGCATCCCAAAATTGTACCAATATACTGTGTACAGCAACATTTTATCCAGCTATGTACACCAATCGACTTTGATACAGATTTTCTTATGTTGTCTCTACAGGTTTAAGTGGGGAGCAATAAGATGCTCTAACAAAGGGAAAACCTTATGTCAAATAAACGGCTATGTATGTGCTAATACTCAAGTATAAGAAACAATAATACTTATAAAAAATGACCGATAAATTTAAAACATTCATAGATAGCCAAAGCTATGCATGAGATATATTTGACCTTCATCCTTATCTCAAATTGATCTCTGAAGATTAAAGCTAAGAGTAGTTAACAGGTAATGAAAAATGAGAATAAGAAAATCACAACAGGCTGAAAGGAAATTCAGACAAGATTATGCTCAGTACCTGGTGCAACCAGCGGAAACTTCTCATCATTTAAGGTAGCTTGAGCACCATCTATGATTGTCCAAAATGGGATTCGTATGTTCACAGTAGATTCTGTATTATTTTCTTCCAAACACTTAATTGTTTCAACATGAAAACCAACAAAAGATTCAAATTAGGATTGCTTTTTCACTGTGTATTAGCCAAAATTACACAAGAAATTCATCTGCATTACTTATTTCTTTAATCCAATAATCCAATAGTAAGCTACATCCAATATAGAAATAGAATTCCTGTCTAATTCTTGCTTCTCTTCTTTCTTTTCTGACTACATGTTCATTTCATGTAACGAAATCCTCATGTCAAGCATGAATCATTAGTAATGCTCTAGAACAGAAATTGACTAACACTTTACAATGTAATAGGTTTGATTAAATATTGCAAGGCTATATCATTGCTCTTCTATTTTTTTCTGCTTTGATGCTTTGAACTTTCCAGTTAGCCTCATAACTAAGGTCAAATCATCATTGTAGTAAAACTATGAAGTTATAGAGTACCTTTAATTTGGAGAACTCCAATGAAATACGAAGGTATGGATCCCATGAGGACAATGAATTCACTGTTTGCCTAATAGTAAGTCCTGCTTCATCCCAAGTAAGGGTATTTGATACAAACTGAATAATGTATAAACTAGGATACGTGCCTCCCTCTTGAAAGTATATTGAGTCCCCCAACTTAGAAAATGATTCAATGCCTACACAAACAAAAACAGATCAATACTGAAGATTTGACTACTTTTCAAAACAAAATACACTAAATAGTCAGAAAAAGATTATTAGCTTTATGTATTTGATTGTAACAAACTACAACTTATGTATCAGGTGTCATGCTCAAAAAAGGAACACATTTCAAATAATTACCATAGTTAAATACTGCTATAAACTGCTCGGTTACAAGGATATTATAATTTATGACTTTAACATACCCATTATTAAATACTGTTATAAACCGCTTGGTTACAAGGATATTATGACTATAATATACAGGCACCCACGTGCTACATAACACAATCAGTTTTTGGGGTAAAGATAAGTAAGGTAGCACAATAATAGTGTGGTGTAGCTTTAGGGGGAAAATTAAAAGATTGGAAACTAGATGTGGGTATAAATATACAAAATCGCAGCATGTTGTTGAACATGTGAAACTCAAACAAACTTGGATCCATGAGTCTAAACAAAATTGTATCAAGTACACTTAATATGAGTGTTAGCACAAAAATAACCAGTTTTAGCCTTGGGAAAATGATTAGAAAAATAGAAACAAGAAGCAGACTTTAAACACTAAAAATCATAACATCTATGATATTGTTGAATATGTAGAACTTAAACAAACTTGCAAACAAAATGGTATGAGTACATTTAGTACGAACACTACCCTAAAAATAACCAGTTGGAGTTTTGGGAACACAGTTAAAAGAATCAAAACTAGAAGCAGGCTACAAATACTATAAATCACAATATATTGTTGAACATGTGAAACTTTAAAAAAATTGCATACATGGTTGTAAAAAAATTGTACTGATAAATCTAGGATGAATAGCCCGCCCTTTCTATATTTTTACATGTTTATCAATTTTTACTCATCATCCTTGAATCAAAAAATGACCCTTGGTTTAAGATTGTTTTATATTTTCTTTCATAAACAGTCCGGAAGGATCTGTCAATAATAAATATGTAAATACAATGTAGATATCTTGTACATATGTTCTAGATAGTCACAATGGATACAGTCTTCCATGTAGTATGTTGGTAGCACTTCCAAGTGCACATTAGAAATAAGACACAATGTGAGGAAAATGAAGATTCATTGGTGTCTATTTTGATCATTTCTTTTTGCACTTGGGTTCTAAGAGAAAAATGGAGTCATTGGTGTCTCTTCACCTCTTACATGGTGCGTAATCTATAAATAAGAGACCTTGTTCCATGTTTTAGTAGTTCATGAGAAAGAGGAATTATAGAGCAGAGAGTTGTAGGAAAAGATGGGGGATAAGGAAGGTTTTCCACGATGAATTTTACTTGTTCTTGGTCCATTGGGAGCCATAGACCCTTTGTGCTAGAATACTTGTGTTGGGGTTGCCCCTTCACCTGGAGAGAGCATACGCTCAAAGGGTTTCAAATCAACATATATTAAACAAGAGAGAGTACATTATATAGAGAATTGATCTCCTAAAATTAGGGAGTCAAATCTCATCTTCATATCTCCCACAATCTCTCATTCTATCCCCTAAATCACTCAACCTACTCCCTAAATCTCTCACAATCTCTACAAACTCCGTTTCTAATGTGATTGTTACTCTAAATCACTCAACCTACTCCCTAAATATCTCACAATCTCTACAAACTGTTATTCTAATGTGATTATTACTCACGTAACAATTACTTACATTATTCTTCTCCACTTATTATTTTCTCACACACACTAATTATCAAATAATCTAATGTGGAGCACTAAGACCAAAACACCCATGAGAAGACCAATTCCTAACATTCCCCCCCTTGGTGCGAACATGGGAGTGAATGTCACATTTTTGAAGTTACAACGAATGATCACACTTTTTCATTTGTTGCCTTCCGGTTGGCTTCGAGTTGTTGCTTGTTTGATCAAACTAGCATTGAGGGTCCAATCATATCAAACTCCACACAAAATGGAAAACTCATTGGATGTCGGTTTTGGCCGACAATGCATCCGATTTACAAGTTTTCAGAAAAATTGCCTCCTTTGCTTTACAAAAATTTCAATACAATACCCTTTTTCACGATAAATTTTCCATATAGGACAATATGCTCCTTATGAAAATTGTCCCCTCTTATTATAAAAATCTTCTAAAGACCCCTCAAAAGTGTTTTCTATTATAATTCCTTTTAAAAGAATTTTTAATAAAAAACACTTTTTGTGGTGAGGGGAGGGAACCCTCAACCTACCCCAAGCCTTCAAGCCTTACCAAAAGTTTTGTCTCCAATCAAGCTAAGAATACCACTAACCATGTGAAGGCAAAATTTAACTTTAAATTTTAAAATAGTGAAAATTGATTTAAAGATAGGAAAAGACAAACCCGATTAGGGTTTGCATTCACCTTTATCCCAAAAAAATAATTTCACTAAGTTCAAAACAATGCCACCAAAGAGAAGTATGTGGAACCCGCTGCTGCCAAGAGGTATGTGGAAGTCATTGCCATCAAGTTGGAGCTCACTGAATAGGGAGATCTGCTAAGCAACTCGAGGTAGAATAGTCAAGGGTATGTGTTGTAGTGATCAAGGTCCGAGTTTCAAAAGATACTCTGCGAAAGTAGATCAAACGTTGAGCTCAAGAAGCCAGCGAGTTATATGAACAGGCCTGAGCCAGGGAGAAGCTTGATGCAATTGAGCCAAGTCATTCTCCGCCGCATTAAAGTTCTCAATGGATTTGCCGATAGGGGCTATGCTATCAAAATAGTGTTGCATCTAACGAGGTTGTCATTGGGAGGATCTGAGTTCAGGAGTAGTTTGCTCACAGGAAGTTAAGGAAGCAAGAATCATGTGTGTCGAAGAGAACTATGAGGGTCAAGCTGGTTGTGTGTTACTTACCTCCAACAAACAATGCAAAGTCTACGATCCAGCTTGTTCAGGAGCGAGTGTTCACTAACAAAACTGAGTTGATTTGCCACATTCATAGGAACTCTAAATAGGGTCAAGCTTGATTGAGAAGTCGCCAAGAGGCACTATGAGAGTTAGCCACCAGAGGAGAGAGCACTCTATCCAAACTCATACGATGTTGAGCTTTGTTGCGAAATATGGCAGTCTGGCAGGTAGGGATTGAATGCCAAATGCAAGGAAACAACACAAGTAAAAAAACCAGAGTTTTTCGATCCAAAATAGAGAGCTCAGAGAGCACAAAGAAAAAACACACAACTCACTGTCGATGCCGAATGTAAAGTCAATGATGCCAAATCGATAATCAATTGGATGCACATTGAGAAAGATTGACTAAAAGCTCGCAAAGAATTCCTAGCTTACATTTGATTCGGTGGAACTCGTTGACCCTGCAGAGCTCGCCAAGATCTGCTCCTAATGCAAAGCTCTTCAACAAATTCTGCAATGATCCTCTACAGAGATCAGCAAAACAAAATCTTCAAAACACAAATGTAAATCCTTCAAATTAGGAGTTGCACTCAGTAGAGATGGTGGTTGCGCTCCATAGATAAATTTTCATTGTAATTCTATTTCCTCATGCAGATCTGCAAAAGCCCCAAAAAGATCAAATTCAATTTTAACAAAAATATCATGTTTACAGTCGTTCCTAGCAGTTTTGGATGTTCTGACTCAAATTTGAGGTCTTAATTGCTCCAAAATGTTGCAGGAAAAGTTGACCTGCAAGAGTCCTCACACAAACACACGGGAACACCAAACAAGGCTAAACACACCGAATTCTTAGCATGAATAAAATGGATGAAAACTGTGGATAGAGCAAACAAGATGGAAGGAGATAGGTGATGCCAATGAATGACAAATGCCAGAGGGTTCACTGTGAGGTCCATGGTATCTGCTAGTACCATTGACAAATATGCAAGAAGGGTGGATGTATGCACTATTCTTTTGCACGTGGCCTACACTGCATATCCTTCATTTGTACATTTTGATAAAAATAACAAATGGATGGACAAGGACAAGGTAACACGTCGCACGTGGCCAACACATTTCGCACATTGCCTTAGTCTACCAAGCTTGAGCATCAGCTTACAACAACAAAAAAGCAGAAGAAATAATCATGATAAAGAATCAAGATTAAGAATATATCTGATATCCTCCTGAAGCTTGTTGGACCACCATGGAGGGGGCATGCCATAGCAAAACAGGTCCTTGTTGTCCAGAGCCCAATTAGCCAGTCCATCAACAACTTTGTTCCTTTCACGAGGAATGTGATTGAATTGGACCTCTTGAAATTTTCCCTTAGTTGTTTTATCTTCCACACCTCTTTGGCAATACGCCAATTGGGAGGGGAGTCCAATCTATTATCAGAAAGCAAGTGGATAATGATTTGGGAATCCGACTCAACTTGGATCTTATGCCATCCAATTTTCAAGGCCTCTTGCATGCCTTTATAGATAGCTTTCACCTCAGCAAGATTGTTGGTAGTAGAGCCAAGATTCTCAGCAAAAAAGAATTGGACCCCACAATCAACATCCCTACCAATGCCTCCCATAACAACTTTCCCTGGATTTCCTCTGGAAGCCCCATCCGTATTCAACTTACCATATCTGGAGGAGGATTATTCCAATGGCCGTCCCTTAGAGCTTTCTTCTTATTCTGCAACCTAGGGCAAGAAACATCCTTAGGATCAATGTTAAGTTGATTACAAATATTTTCCCACTTAGGGAAAGATCTTGAGGCAAAGATATCTTATGTTTCAGGCTTTCCGCTATGTTGATTTTGGTCTTCTCCCAAACAAAAGAGTTGTCTTTACTGATTTGCATGAAGATTCTACTGTTTCTTTCCTTCCAAATATTCCAAAGGAGAAGAGAGATACCACTCCACAGCACAGGGATAAGATTTTGGCCTTTAGGGAGGGATTCTGCCAAGCTCTAAAAATTTGCTCAAGAGATTCAAAATTTATCCAATGCACCTTAAATAAAGAAGCAAGAAGTTGCCACAACGGGATAACCCAAGGACATGAGAAAAAAAGATGAGTAGAAGACTCCTCATCATGAAGGCATAAAGCACATCGAAATGGGCCATACAAACCTCTCTTAGAAGGCGATCTCAGTTAAGACTCTTCATGTGGATGAGAAGCCAAAGAAAAAAACTGACTTTAGGCCACATACCCGGATGCCAAATGTGCTTGAAGAGAAATTGAAGAGGATGAGGATTTTCAGTAACCAAAGAGGCATAGCCAGCAACAATAGAATAAGTACCAGTGAGACCTCCCTTCCCCATCCCAACTTATCAGGCTCTGGGGATGATGAAAAAGGACGAGCTTTCAAAATATTGTTAAGCAACAACTGCACTTGATGATCCATAGCAATTGGCCACTCCACAAGCGGAATCCAGGATTTCCCAATCTCCCATGGCTGAATAGCTGGTTTACCATAATGGGCAATCTTGACCCATCCCAAATCCTGCATTTGTTCCATAATAGGTATGAGTTGGGGAATTGATGGATGAGAGGGCTGCCCATCCCAAGAATCAGTCCAGAAATTAGCACATTGCCCATTATTAACAATCCAAAAAAGTTGGTTCTTAATCATATCTTCTCCCACTTTGATGAACCTCAGAGTGGGAGATCCCTTAGTAGGCAAGGGTAGATCTGATAATTTTCTCAGGAGGATTATTCTCAGCATACTTGGCTCTGAACATGGCTGCCCATAAATCATTAGGATAAACAAGCATTCTCCAATATAACTTGGCTGTGCCAATGCCTTATTTTGCTTAGGAGAAGATCTGAATCCCAAGCCTCCTACCATTTTTGGGCCGAAAGAACGTCCCATCTAACCAAGGACCACTTTTTCTTATCTTGAGCTCCACTCCACAAGAACTTTTGGCAAATAGTATCCACCTGTTTCAAAATAGTGCCAGGGATGTTAAGGACCGAGGCAACATAGATTGGCATAGCTTGAAGGACCGACTTGATCAAAGTCATCCTTCCTCCAGATGAAAGCCATTTATTAGTCCACTTACTTAATTTAAGCTCAAACTTGTTGATTAACCACTGCCAGTCTCTTAACTTTTTGGAGGCTAAAGGAACCCCCAAATATTGACACGGGAGCCTTCCTTTCTGAAACTGGAAAATTTTCAGAATTTGCTCCTCTTGTCTTTAGAGCAATGAAAAAAGAAAATGTTAGACTTTCCATGATTAATAGTCTGACCTGTAGCAGCTGAAAATGTGTGGAGAACTTTTTGAAACTGCTTAGCTTCTGTTGGGTGGCCCTTCCCATCATAGTGGAATCATCAACAAATTGAAGATGAGAAAGCGATGGTATGTTTTTGGCCAACTGAATACCGTGGATTTTTTTCTCCTGACAGGCTCTACGAGCAAGTCTCCCCAAACACTCAGCCATAATGATGAATAGGAAGGGAGATAAAGGGTCTCCTTGCCTAATGCCTCTAGAAGCTCCAAAGAAACTTGAGGGAGACCCATTCACCAACACAACAAAAGAGACTGAGGAGATACAAGTCTTCACCCATTGAATCCATCTCATAGAAAACCCAAATCGAGCCAAGATTTTACAAAGGAAGCCCCAATCCACTCTATCGTAGGCTTTGGAGAGATCCAATCTAATAAACATAGTTGGTGTTTTTTGAACTTCCATAGAATGCAAAATTTCTGAGCTAACACAATCTCATCATGGATATGACGACCAGGACAAAACCCCTTGCTCAGGAGATATAATCTTGTGAAGAATGGGTTTAAGTCTTTCCGTTATAACCTTAGTGATGATTTTATACAGAACATTACATAAGGCTATAGGACGGAAACCAGAGACATCTTCCACCTCATTTGCTTTAGGAATCAGGGCAATGTACGTCTTGTTAATCTCCTCAAGCAAATTATTAGTCATTCTAACTTCTTCAACCACCTGTAGCAAGTCTCTTTTAATAATGTCCCAAAAAGTCTGAAAGAACTCAATAGGAAAGCCATCCGGACCAAGGGTTTTACCTTTCTTCATTTTGAAAACAATTCCATGAAGTTCTTCCTCCGTAACCGGTTGGGTCAAGTTTTCATTATCCTTGCGAAATACAATTAGGAAGAACATTTAGAAGTTGTTGTGAGAGTCCAGATCCAGGGGTTGAGAAGTAAACAAGCTGCTGAAAATACTGCTCAGCCACCTGTTGCATCCCAAGCATCGAGTGAACCTTGAGCCATCACCCTTAGAAAGGGAGTGTATATAATTGTGAGCCCTTCTAGCCAAAACAATTTATGGAAAAAAGCAGAGTTTTTATCCCCTTCCTTTAGCCATTGAATCCTAGATTTTTGTTTCCACATTATTTCCTCTCTAGTATCCCATTCTGTAATTCAGCCTTTAGAAGACATTCTTTCTTAAAAAGATCCAAAGATAACCCAGATTGTCTATGCAAAGCATTAATATCTTCCAATTGCGAGAGAATCTTCTTTTTTGCTCGTTAATGTCACCAAACTCGTTCCAATTCCAAGCTTTAAGCTTGAATTTAAGGTAGGTGAGTCTCTTGGCAAACTTGTACATAGGATTACCGAACCTAGGATTTCCTTCTATCCACCACTGCTGAACATATCTAGCAATGTCTTTATGTCAGAGCCACATCAACTGAAATCTGAAAGGGGTCTTACACGGAGTTGTTCTACCCATTTCCAGGCACACCGACCAATGATCAGAACCAGTATTATTAAGAATCATGGCCTTAGGAACAAAACCCTTTAACCACCATTCTTCAGAAACCAGAAATCGATCCAATCTTTCTAAGATGCAGTCCTGACCTTGCCTTCTATTAGACCATGTCATCATACCATTAGACGTAAGCACATCCACCAAATGATGTTTTGAATAAATTGGGACATAACATCCGAGCTGGCATCTAACTGGGCATTACCTCCTTGTTTCTCTTGAATGTTCAAGATTGTATTAAAGTCCCCACCTAAAATAACAGGGATCTGAGAACAAGATTGGATAATAGAGGAAATATTATGCCACTATTGCCTTTTATCCTCCATAACAAGAGGGGCATAAGTATTAAACAATAAAAATTCTTGGTCCTCTGATATAGAATAGACATGCAAGCATAAAACACCTTTACTCGCACAGAATTAAGGACGGTTATCATTCTAGGATCCCAAAGAGAAACAACCCCTCCTGAAGCTCCTTGTGAGCTTATTGATAGGTGATCAGCTTTAGGCCAGATATTTCCAATGATCACCGACATGAGATCAATGGAAGCTTTGGTCTCCTGGATGCAAAGAATCATAGGATGGTCAGACTTAATCAATCTTTTGAGCTCTTGGACTTTTGGGGGATCCCTTCAGCCCTCTTATATTCCAAGTAATCACTTTCATTGGGAATGGTTATGAAAAAATGGGATAAATCCCTAGTTGTTCCCAAATTGCTCATTTTTTGGCCTTCCTGTTGAAGCTTGGCTTGATTCGTCTTTCTGCCACTCTTCAAATTAGAATCCATTTTAAATTTCTTATTCTTCTTGCTCTATGCCTAAATCTGGTTCTATTATCTGAATCATACCAGAGTCTCTAACAATAAGAGCTTTTTCCAGCCCTTCTATCTCTTTGATTTGTTGATTTTGTTCCTGGAATTGCTCATGAAATTTGTTCTTACGCTGATAGCTTTTCACCGGGTTGTTGTTTTCAGTCTTCTTTGGTTGAGCCTGGAAAATAACCATCTGATTTTTGTCTTTTTCTTCTTTGATCTCGAACTGCTTGGTGCTTGTCCATCTGTGTTTCCGGAACCTGTGAATCCATGAGATCCTCCTGATCCTTTTCCTCTTGAACCTGTAAGCTAGCAAATTTGTTCGTATTACTAGATTCAGCTTGTTCTTTCCCACTTTTTTTTGTTATCTGCTTCTTTTTTGGTGAAATAAAATCATCCTTGGACTTTTCTTCTCCTTGTTGTTCTGGTATTTTATGCTTGCAATCTCGTACCAAATGTCCATATTCATGACATAATCGGCATCTGAAGGGTATATTTTCGTAATCCAACACCTGATCCCATTTCTCATCGTCCATAACCAAAGATATTTTCATAGGCAAGGGTTTATTGAGATCCATCAAAACACAGATCCTCGCATAAATCATTTGTTCCAGCTGTAAGGAGGCATCCGCAGTCATCATATAAGAACCCAAAGCATTGCCAATGGCCATAAAAATGTTCTGGTTCTAGTACTCAGTTGGGAGACCAAAAAGTCTAACCCAAATCGGGGCTACGGAAGGAAGTTCTTCATCTGGTTTGAACATGGGATGCCAAGGTTTCATAAAAGTCCCGCCCTTCCCATAAACCAAGGACCACCTTGAAAAATGAATTCACGATCGGCAGCTGAGGCAAAGAAAATCAGAAAATACCCATTAGGGTGGATGTAATGTCCCCTTTTTCAACTTAAGAGCCTCTTGCCATTCCCTTTCCGTGGCAATGAAGTAGAATGAGCTAGGGAAGGAATTGCATTCCATTTCATTTTTCTTTTGCTATTTTTAATGTTTTCTTTAGTGTTTTCTTTATTTAGGCAGGTCGGCTGGGTTGGAGGAGTTTTAAAAGCAAATTAAAAGCCCCAAAGAAGCTTTATGAGGTCGGTCCTTCTATTTTGGCTTTTGGCACCAAAGGAAGGATATAAAGGGAGATCAATGACTTCATTTTCATCATCAATCTTGGCGCATTTACTCTACACTTGATCTTTGGGCTGATTGCTCATTGTCATTCCACTTTTGGGTGAAAATCCATTGTGTGGCTTTTTCAAGGAAGACGAAAACCTTTCCTTGGTTGGTTGGAGGACGAAAACCCTCCATTTTTGGGTGAAGTGAAGACAACTTGAAGACCTCTTGCAGATTTGGACATTAGAAGATCAAGGAAGACATCTACAAGGGTTTGCATGCATTTTGAGCTCTTCCTAGTTGGAGCGACTAGGGTTTGATAGCATTTGGGTGCCTTCTAGGGCACAAGTTGCAAATCTGATTTTATATTTGACTTTCATAATTTCTAAGCTGGAATCTATATTTTGTGGTTATTGGGGTTTGGAAACCCTTCATTTCATAATTTTCATGAGTTGTACTTCTGCTGTTCGGAATTAATTTTCAGTTGAATGTTTTGATCAAGTTTCATGGTAAAAAGTGGCTTAAATACTTCCTAAAATACTTATCTATATTTTGGTTGAGATTATTTGATGATATTTGAGTGATTTTCCTTCATTTTGGACTGCTGTTATAAAAATCAGACTGCTGATTTCAGCTGTCATAAAATTCAGTTTGCTGGTCTAAAATCAGAATTTAATAATCTTGGGGTTTGTGTGATTTCCTCCTTTTTTCAGTTGAAGTCCCAATAAGGGACATTACAGTGGTATCAAAGCTCCGATCTTCCCATCCTAGGGTTTTCATGGAAGAGGGCAACAAGGGTTTTCTATACTATCAAAGAAGAAGGAAAGAGGACCAGCCAAGAGAGGAGGATAATATGGCCAACCAAGATCCTCAGAAGCCAAGTTCGATAAGCTTATTGTGGAGCAAGAGTGATTGAGCGGATACCATGGATTTCCTAGCCCTATCTCTTCAGAGGATGATTGAACCTAGGGTTCATAATGGAGATGGTAGCTCATCCGAGCTAATAATGCACGGCGACCTTTGGGATCAGCCCATGGATCAGCCACGAGGCCTACTTTTCTTCCAAGGGAAGAAGCTATTCCGGATGTGGGAGCAAGGCCCTCTATGGGGCAAAGCATTGCCACAAGCTATGAAGAGTATATGGCTCTTCCAAGAGAGATACGTGAGGCCATTTCACTTGCCGAATTCATTGGCGTAAACAAAGGAAGGTCTAGGCCCGAGCCAAGACAACATATGCCGCAGAAGGAGGTGCAAAATGTGTTGGGAAGATGACTTTCTCCACCTTTGATGGATCAACCAAGGGAACAACTAGGGCTTGGATCCAGAAGCTTGATACATACTTGTCCTTGAAGCCCATGATGGAGGATGATGCTATCAAGTTTGCAACCCTACATCTTGAGGGGATTGCTCATGAATGGTGGTTTCATGGTTTAGTGACTCAAGGGCACAATGAGATCCATTCCTATGATGAGTTTTGTCGAAGGCTCATTGATCGGATTTGATAGAATTGATCCGGAAGTTCACTTTCGTGAGCTTGCTCATTTGAGACAACAAGGCACGGTGGATGAATATGTGACAAAATTTCAGAGGCTTTCCGTTATGATCACAGATGTTTTAGAGAGGAGCTTGTAGTGCTCTTCATCGAGGGTTTGATCGAGCCACTCAAAGGTTTGGTTAGAGCCTTTGATCCTTTGTCTCTTCAAGAGGCAATCAAAAAGGCCTTGGACCTAGAAGGAGCTGCCCCAAAAACAGCAGCGAACAACAGTCATCTCAAGGGAAATTCAAGTGGAGGACAGCCAACTAGATCTTGGGACAGCCTAGAAACCCTCCCTTGGACCAGCCAAGGAAGCCCTCCCAAAAGATGCCAATTACTCACAAGGAGCTGCCCAAAACCAGCAATGAAGGAGAATCTAGAAACGAGCTATGAAAAGAAGAATTTGTGCTTCTCATGCAAGGATCCATGGACTCCCAGGCATCGTTGTTTGGGTAAAGGTAAAGTGCATTATATTGAAGTATTTTCAGATTGTGAGGATGATGAAAATAATGTTGATGAAACCAAGCATGATAGTATGCCGGAAGAGGATCCGGAAAAGGTTGATGGCACTCTTGCTACCTTGAAGGGTGCACCTAGTTATCATCCATTCCGTATGAAGGGTGATCTACAAGGGCAAGGAGTCATAGTTTTGATTGATGGTGGAGCCACTCATAATTTCATTGATGAGTGCTTGGTGGCCAAATTGGAGTTGAAGGTAGAAGACTTCAAGGGATTCACGGTGAAGATAGCGGATGGTTACTCTATGCCATGCACAAAGAGGTGTTCCCAACTCCATGTTACATTGGGACAACATGAGGTATGTGCTGATTTCTATTTAATTAACATGGCTGATATGAATATCGTGCTTGGGGTCCAATGGTTGCATTCATTGGGAGAACTCACTTTCAATTATCAAAGCATGGAAATAAGCTTCATGGACAAGGGTAAGAAGGTTACATTACAAGGTATGCTTCCGGAAACACCTCAAGTCAAGTACTTGGTAGAAGATACTTTGTCATGGGAATCATATTTTTGCTCTTTATCTAAGATTACAACAGATTGGAAGTCCTTAATTACAGCTGAGTATGTCAAGAACAAGTTTGCTAATGTTGTTTTTGAAGGTGAAATGGTTGATGAAAGGTACAAGGTTATGGATGGGCTCATTCTTTACAAAAACCGGGTTTATTTGGTGCCCGAATCAAAGGTGAAGAGTAAAATATTGAGGGTTGTTCATGATGACCCATCAGCTGGTCATCCGGGTTATTTTAAAACATATAAACAAGTGAGGGAAAGGTTCTATTGGAAAGGCCTAAAGGGAGAAGTACTTCAATACATTCGGGAGTGTCTTGTATGCCAACAAAACAAAGCAGAACATACATTTCCAGCAGGACTCCTACAACCACTTCCCATTCCCACTCAAAAATGGGAAAGTATCTCTATGGACTTCATCACGGGGCTGCCCATGGTTCAAGGTAAGAATTGTTTATATGTGGTGGTTGATAGACTCACTAAATATGCTCATTTTTGTCCACTTCCGGCTAAATATAATGCTCTATAGTGGCTGATGTGTTTTTCAAAGAAATATTTAGACTTCATGGGCTGCCCAAGGATATAGTGAGTGATAGGGACAACAATTTATGAGCATGTTTTGGCAAGAGTTGTTTCAATTGATAGGTACCAAACTCACTCCTAGCACTAGCTACCATCCTCAAATGGATGGGCAAACAAAAATAGTTAATAAATGGGTGGAAGGATACCTACGAAATTACATTGATGGGAAACAATCAACATGGATGAAGTGGTTATACATGGCTGAGTTTTGTTACAATACACCTTCCAAACATCCATTGGTATGTCTCCTTTCAAAGCTTTGTATGGTTATGATGCTCCCTCTTTTGTTGATTTGGTTATGACAGATAGTAGAGTGCCAAAGGCTCAAGATTTGGTTCAGCGAAGTCATGATATCTTAAAAGAGCTCAAGGAAAACCTCCTACGTGCCCAAAATCAGCAATAGAAGTTATATGCAGATCAGCATAGGAAAGAGAGGACATTTGAAGTAGGTGACATGGTGTTTTTAAGGTTGCAGCCCTATAGGAAATCTTCTATCAAAGCAAAGAGGTGTGGAAAAGTTGAAACCACGCTTTTATGGTCCTTATAAGGTAAAAGGAAAGGTGGGAAATGTTGCATATGAACTTGAGCTTCCAGAAAATAGCAAGATACACAATGTTTTCCATGTTTCATGCCTCAAAAAGGCACTTGGACAGCACCTTACTCCCTCACATGAGTTGCCACCATTAGATGAGGAGGGCAAGTTGGTTCTAATTCGGAAAGTATCCTAGAGGTTCGTGAAAAGAAGTTGAGGAATCGAAGTATCAAGGAATATTTGGTTCGTTGGAAGGGATTGCCCCTTGAGGATGCTACATGGGAAAGTGCAACAATATTGGAGCATCCACATTTGCAATTGCTTGGGGACAAGCAATTTTGGGAAGGGAGGACTGTAATGTCCCCTTTTTCAACTTAAGAGCCTAATTATGGACTTCTTGCCATTCCTTTCCGTGGCAATGAAGTTGAATGAGCTAGGGAAGGAATTGCATTCCATTTCATTTTTCTTTTGCTAATTTTTAATGTTTTCTTTTTGTTTTCTTTATTTAGGCAGGTCAACTGGGTTGGAGGAGTTTTAAAAGCAAATTAAAAGCCCCAAAGAAGCTTTTATGAGGTCGGTCCTTCTATTTTGGCTTTTGGCACCAAAGGAGGGATATAAAAGGAGATCAAAGACTTCATTTTCATCATCTCTTGGCGCATTTACTCTACAATTGATCTTTGGGCTGATTGCTCATTGTCATTCCACTTTTGGGTGAAAATCCAATTGTGTGGCTTTTCCAAGGAAGACGAAAACCTTCCTTGTGGCTGGTTGGAGGACGAAAACCCTCCATTTTTGGGTGAAGTGAAGACAACTTGAAGACCTCTTGCAGATTTGGACATTAGAAGATCAAAGAAGACATCTACAAGGGTTTGCATGCATTTTGAGCTCTTCCTAGTTGGAGTGACTAGGGTTTGATAGCATTTGGGTGCCTTCTAGGCACATAAGTTCAATTTGATTTTATATTTAATTTGGCATAATTTTAAAGCCAGGAATTATATTTCTTTGTGGTTATTGGGGTTTGGAAACCCTTCATTTCATAATTTTCATGAGTTGTACTTTTGTTGTTCGGAATTAATTTTCAGTTGAATGTGTGATCAATTTTGATGTAAAAAGTGTGCTAAATACTTCCTAAATACCTATCTACATTTTGGTTGAGTTAGTTGATGATATTTGAGTGGTTTTCCTTCATTTTTGGATTCTGTTATAAAAATCAGACTGCTGATTTCCAACTGTCATAAAATTCAGTTTGCTGGTCTAAAATCAGAATTTAATAATCTTGGGGTTTGTGTGATTTCCTACATGAATTATCGCTTATTTTGTCACGTGATTAGAGTTATTGTAATATCCCTCTTTTAAATCTGAATTATATAAACTGAAAACTCCACAAAAATTGAATTCTAAAATGATGTCAAACTGCCAATACAAACAATAATGAACAGCAGACTGAAAATAGATTTTATTGATGCAAATAATCACTTTCCAAGATACCCACAAGGCCAAAAATGGCGATTTGGGGTCAAAGAACAACTTACAAGTGAAATCTGAATTTTTCTACACTTGTATGAATTTACAAAAATAAATCAAGGGCTGGAACAGTGTAGAAAATAACAGCAGTGATTATTATCAAAATTGTACCAATAGAGGGCTGGAAAATGATGTTAAAATTGCCTTTAGTGATGCCAAAGAGTCTCCAATCACCCACAGACCGAACAGCAATGAAATACCCTTCCAAAAGGGGTCGCACCACTCTCTTGGGGGTCGCTTTTGGCCTAAAAGTGCCCAGATTTGTTCCAGCTGCAAAATGACTTGAAAATAATCAAGGTTTGGCTGATCCAAACCTCACAAACTCACAAATTCAGATCTGTTTTGAAGCTCAGCTGAGATAGAGTGAAAACAGCCCACAAAGTGTCCTAGATCTGAATTATAACCTTCCAATAACTGCAAATCTGAAGTGTAGCACAATGGTAAACCCCGGGTGGATTCACCTCACAAAGTTGAGGAGTTTTCGTTCCCAACCTTCAAACCTTGGAGGTTTTCGTCCCCAAAGCTCCTTCTCCTTAAGGGTTTTTGTCCTTAGAAGATTTGATGCAAGCAAAATAGCTTAACATGCAATGAGAGAAAATAGATTGGCAAAAGATGCTCCCCATGGCTCCCACATCTCTATTTATCCTTTTTTTGTCACAAACCCCAAGGAAACACCCATATGGGTCACCCACTTTATATTTAATTTTTTATGATTTGCCACTTTTATTTCTTCATTGACTTTTACCTTTTTCCTCTTAATCACTTTAAGTGACATTATTATAAGTTGTTTTATAAAATAAACATAAAAATGACTTTAGCAACTTAAAATAAAAGTCGCCACCTTTCTCCCCTTTTCACACCCCTTAAGCCCATGGGAAGAGAATTGGACTAAGGGTCTTCTTAGGATTAATATCGAGAAGGGGACATTACAGTCCTCCCCCGAAATTGCTTGCCCACAAGCAATTGTAGGTTGGGATGCTCCAAAATTGTTGCACCTTCCCAAGTGGCATCCTCCATTGGCAAATCCTTCCAACAAACTAAATACTCCTTTATGCTCTTGTTTCTCAATCTTTTCTCTCTTACATCAATGATAGCTTCCGGAACCAAAATGAGTTTTCCTTCATCATCCATGGGTGGCAAATCTGGAGAAGGAACTATATGTTGGCCAAGTGCTCTTTTAAGGCATGAAACATGGAACACATTATGGATCTTGCTATGTTCCGGTAACTCTAGCTCATATGCTACCTCACCAATTCTTCTTAGCACTTTGTAGGGCCCATAAAAACGTGGCTTGAGCTTCTCCTTACCACTTTGCTTGATAGAAGATTGCCTATAAGGCTGCAGCCTCAAAAAAACCATGTCATCCACCTCAAAACTCCTCTCTACACGCTGCTGATCTGCATAGAGTTTCTGCTGATTTTGGGCATGTTGGAGGTTCTCTTTGCACATTTGTAACACTTCTTGACATTGTTGTACCAAATCTTGTGCCCCGGGCACTCTACTATCGATTAGAACCTAGGTAGCCAAAACGGCACCCTGTGTGGGAGCGGGAGCGGAGCGGGAGCAAGAGGAGCGGGAGTGGGCGAGGGAGCGGGGAGTGGGCAGGAGCGGCAGGGGGCTGGAAACGGCCGGGTGCAACGGGAGGTGGGAGTGGGAGCGGGAGTGAGGGAGTGGGAGTGGAGGAGGAGTGGAGTAGTGGAAAGCGGGAGTCCCTAGGCGTTTCCGCAGTCCCCCGCTCTCCTCGCCCGCCTCCCAAGCCTAAACACGTTTTTTTAATTTGTTTTTTATTTTTTTCATAAATTTTATACATAAATTTCAAGGGCATAATTTTTTTTATACATAATTTGTTTTTTATTTTTTATATAAATTTATATATTTGTTATATATAAATGTATTCTAGCTTGTTTGTTGTGGTTATTCACTTATTTAGCTTATAACTTGTCTTTCATATGCATAATATGTGGTTAATGAATTAAATTCCTATTTAGAAGGCTGAAATTTATATATTTTTTAATTTTTATATAGTTTTTGTACTGCCGTATCCTACGCCGTATCCGGGTCAAAAAAATTTGCCGTTTCCGCATATCGGATACTCCGTACCCGCTCCCGTATCCAAAACGTTTCGGCTACTTAGGTTAGAACCACATCTATGAATGAAAAAGCATCATACCCATATAGAGCCTTGAAAGGAGTCATGCCAATAGACATGTGATGAGAAGTGTTGTAGCAATACTCACACATATAGAGCCATTTTTTCCATGAGAACTGCTGCCCTGAAATGAAGCTTCTCAAGTACCCTTCCACCCATTTATTGACTGCTTCGGTTTGCCCATTTGTTTGTGGATGATAGCTAGTGCTTGGAGTCAACTTTGTACCTACCAATCTGAAAATTTCTTGCCAAAATTGACTCAAAAACCTGTTGTCCCTATCACTCACAATATTCTTTGGTAGCCCATGCAATCTAAACACTTCTTTGAAAAAATATCAGCCACCAATGGAGCGTCATACTTAGTTGGAAGTGGCATGAAATGAGCAAATTTTGTGAGTCTATCAACCACTACAAACAAACAACTCTTACCTTGGACTAAGGGCAGCCCCGTGATGAAGTCCATGGATATGCTTTCCCATTTTTATTGGGAATGGGTAGTGGCTGCAATAAACCAGCTGGAAACACATGCTCTACCTTATTTCTTTGGCATGTAAGACACTCTCTAATATGCTGCAATACTTCATCTTTGAGGAATAAAGTAATTTTAGTGCATAATGATTTTTATAAGCACTTTAATTATTTATTAGTGATAAAGTAATAAAAAAAAAGGTCACTTTATTTTTATTTCCCCTAAGGAGAAAATGCGACCCATATAGGGAAATAAAGCAAGGGGATAAAAATATTAAATAAAGTAACCAAGTGGAGCAAGCTGATTGGGTTGTTTGGTGGGCTCATGTGCCAATTGAAATTATAAAAGGAGGTCGCCACACATGGGAGAGGAGGATCTTTTTGGCATATTTTCATATCTGAAATTTGGTAGAGCTGATTGCTTTCCAATTTGACATTGAAGGACGAAAACCCTTTGATGTGTTTGCATTAGAGGACGAAAACCCTCTATTGCCAAGGTTGAAGAACGAAAACTCTTCATCCTTTGTGAGAGGAAGCTCTATTCAAGGGTTTCCATTGAGTTTCAAGGACAATTCTGAATTTCCAGCAGTGTTTGAAGACCTAAATTGCAGATTTGTGGTATCTCAGCTAGGGTTTGAAGAAGTGTTGTGGCTGATTTTTGGCATACATTTCCAGCTGTTTTCTAGAGGAGCGACCCACTTGTGGGAGGAATTGAGCTTCCTAGGGCACGGTTGTTACAGATCTGGTTTCTATATTCCTTATCATATTTTTAGAGATCATTTCCAGCTTGTCTACATGAGATTTGGACTTCAGAAAGCTTCTTTTCCATTCATGTTTGTAAGTTGATTTTCTGCAGACTTTAATAAAAATTACAGCTCTTTTGGTCAAAAATTTATATTTTTGGCATTTATGTATCTATGATGAATGTTGATTATTTTTGGTAATTATTTGATCAAGTTTAAATCAGTTTTGAGTGCCATCCATCTCTAAGGCAAGTCGCATTTTCTAGAAAAATTCAGATCTGCATTATTTTATCAAATATTTCTCTATCAATTTGTTGTTATAAATCAGATTTACAAGAATTCCTCTTGGGGTTAGAAATTATCCATTGGGGACATTACAATGGTATCAGAGCGGTTTTCCTTGCCATCCTGTGAAGAGATCAGATCTGAATGCACACATGGGAAAAACACCTCTAGTTTATCAAAGAAGAAATCAGACTCCAAGGAAAGGAACAATGGATGAGCAAGATCAGAGAGCTCCTCCTACAGATGAGCTGAGCTTCATGCAAGAGGTAATTACAAGGAGTCAAAGAGAGTTGCAAAGGCTATGAGAGAATCTCAAAGGGAAAGCCAAAGAGAAATGCAACATGTGTTGAGGGAATCTCAAAGGGAAATGTGTGATGCATTGACAAGCTCAATCATGGACTTGGCTAAGGCTCTACATGGGCATAATACATCAACAAATCAAGGAGCAACCAACAATGGTGAAGGAAGCTCATCTGGACCAACAAAGACCTTCATCAAGCCACCACCTCAAATATTCAAGGCCAAGTTCCTTCAAAAAGAGGAACAAGCAATTGAGCTAGATCCAACAAGTGACATTGAAGATATAGAGGCATGGGGTGAAGAATATGCAGCCCTCAGTTTTAGAGTGAGAGACATGTTGTCTTTCAAGGATTATTGTCAAGTGAAGAATAACAAAGGCACATGAAAGAATAGAAGAGTTCAAGAGCAGCCAAGAAGAGACATACAACAAAGGTTGGGTAAGGTAACTCTTCCTTCTTATGATGGTTCAGATAAGTGTTCAGCTAGGCTTGGCTACAAAAGTTAGATACATACTTGTCATTGAATCCCATGTATGAGGAAGAAGCCCTCAAATTTGCAACCTTGCACTTGGAAGGAGTTGCACATGAATGGTGGTACCATGGATTGATCACACAAGGGCATGGTTCTATCACAACCATTGAAGAATTCAGTCAATGTCTAACAGAAAGGTTTGATAGAATAGATCCAGAAGATCCATTTCAGGAGTTGGCTCAACTAAAGCAAGAGGGATCATTGGACAAATATATTTCTGAGTTTTAGAGACTTGCAGTAATGGTACCGGATGTAAGTGAAAGAAGACTTGTGTTGTTGTTCATTGAAGGTCTAGCAGAGCCACTTAGAGGCTTAGTCAAAGCTTTCAGTCCTCCATCTCTACAAGGAGCTATCAAGAAGTCTTTGGATCTAGAAACTTCAGTTCCAAAAAGCAAAAATCTGCCTTTTGGACAGCCTAGGACTGTACCTTATGGGGCAGCAAAAGGACTCTTTTGGACAGCCAATGACAACTCAAAATAGTGAGCAAGGGACAACAACTAGTGGACAGCAAGGTAAGCCCATTCAAGAGAAATATGATCCAAAAGAGTGGTTAAAAACAACAAGCTAATAGAGGTAAACAATGAGTTAAAAAGGAAAAAGTTATGCTTCAACTGCAAGGACCCATGGACACCCAACCATCGTTGCCTTGGCAAAGGGTCAATCCATTACATTGAGGTAGTTTCTGATGAGGAAGATGATGGAGAGAGTGTTGATCCGAAAGAAAGAAGAACAAGCAAAGGAAGAGGAAGTGGTTCTCACGGGTGCCACACTTGCTACCTTATCCGTACCACCTAGTTTCTATGCATTCCGAGTTAGAGGAGACCTTCATGGGCAAAAGATCACCGTGTTGATAGATAGTGGAGCTACACATAACTTCATTGATGAAAGCTTGGTTACTAGGATGGGATTGAAGATGGAAGATTTCCAAGGCTTCAATGTGATAGTAGCGGATGGATATTCACTTTCATGCACAAAGAAGATCCCACAACTTGAGCTCACTTTAGGAAGTCATGAGGTAAGAGATGATTTTTATGTTATTGGCATTGGTGAGATGGATATAGTACTTGGAGTACAATGGCTGCAATCTTTGGGTGAATTCATCCAAAATTATCAAACTATGGAATTGAAATTCAAGGTGCAAGACAAAGAAGTTGTTCTACAAGGTATGAGGAATGGTACTCCTCAAGTTGTGACAGCCAAGAGTATGGAAAGATCTTTCAAAAGAGGGCAGATTGCATGGGCTACGCATTGTATGGTAAGAAATACATCCTCTTTTTATACAGCAGTTCTATCATGATGATATTCAGCCTATTTTGGACAAGCATGCTAGGGATTTGGTACAACAAAGCCAAGATATCATGAAGACAAAGGAAATGAAGATCTTGATGACACTCCAAGGTATGAAAGAAATGGTAACATATCATATTTATTGTTGCATATTAAACCATTTCAGATTTGTTTTCCTCATGAGAATATGGAGCATGTGGACCCCTTGTTCCAAATTCATGATTGTGCATTATGAGAGCTACATACTTTGGCAAGAGCTCTCTCATTTGACAGGCACGGGATCTAGACTCTTGGAGCACTACAACATGTTTTATCTCTTGCACATGGCACTTGGGCATATGAGTTACAATTGCTTGAGGGCAAGCAATTTGGGGAAGGGAGGATTGTAATATCCCTTCTCGAAAGTAGTAGGTCGAAGACCCTTAGCCCATTCTTTGTTTCCCGACGGCTAAGGAGGTGGAAAATAAGGGAAACATTTATCCTAATAAATTAATTTTAGTGCATAATGATTTTTTATAAGCACTTTAATTATTTATTAGTGATAAAGTAATAAAAAAAAGGTCACTTTATTTTTATTTCCCCTTAGGAGAAAATGCAACCCATATAGGGAGATAAAGCAAGGGGATAAAAATATTAAATAAAGTAACCAAGTGGAGCAAGTTGATTGGATCCTTGTGTGGGCTCATTTGCCAATTGCAATTATAAAAGGAGGTCGCCACACATGGGAGAGGATCATCTTTTTGGCATATTTTCATATCTGAAATTTGGTTGAGCTGATTGCTTTCCAATTTTACATTGAAAGACGAAAACCCTTTGATGTGGTTGCATTAGAGGACGAAAACCCTCTATTGCCAAGTTGAAGAACGAAAACTCTTCATCCTTTGTGAGAGGAAGCTCTATTCAAGGGTTTCCATTGAGTTTCAAGGACAATTCTGAATTTCCAGCAGTGTTTGAAGACCCTAAAGTGCAGATTTTTGGTATCTCAGCTAGGATTTGAAGAAGTGATGTAGCTGATTTTTGGCATACATTTCTAGTTGTTTTCTAGAGCGACCCACTTGTGGAAGGATCTCGAGCTTCCTAAGGCACGGTTATAGATTTGGTTTCTATATTCCTTATCATATTTTTAGAGATCATTTCCAGCTTGTCTACATGAGATTTGGACATCAGAAGCTTCTTTTCCATTCATGTCTGTAAGCTGATTTTCTGCAGACTTTAATAAAATTACAACTCTTCTTTTGGGATCAAAATATTTATATTTTTGGCATTTATGTATCTATGATGAATGTTGGTTATTTTTGGTAATTATTTGATCCAGTTTAGATCAGTTTTGAGTGCCATCCATCTCTAAGGCAAGTCACATTTTCTAGAATAAAATTCAGATCTACAATTTTATCAAATATTTTCTCTATCAATTTGTTGTTATAAATCAGATTTACAAGATTTTCTCTTGGGGTTAGAAAATATCTCATTGGGAACATTACAGCTTTGTATTTGGTGTCCCTGATTTCACCTTGAAATCTGAGACTACCCCATGTTAAAAAAATCGTTCTTTTAAAATAATGGGTCGTTTTGTGTGTTAATTGCCAGAAAGTGTTTGTATTGTGTCAAGATATTCCCAGAGAGTCATATTAGCCAATTTCGCCAAATACCCAGATGCTCGAAATCGTTATATTCTGTTGCTAGGGTTTGCCTGTGGGAAATTTTTATTTAATTATTTTGAGCCCCGTTTGAGGCAAATTGTGCTCCGGTTTAACCCTGTTGTGGTCTTACATGTCAATATTCCCATATACCAGTAGGGTTTTAACCAGGAATGAATCATGGGCTTTATCTGTGACTTCTGGCAACGTTTTGCATTTTGGTGTTTTCTCATTTTGTTTTCTGTGAAATTTCTCTAGGTCAATTCCTTTGTTGGTTTAGTCTGATTTCTTGCCTGGAGTATCTGGAGATCATCTATGGACGTTATGCCAGAAGGAATTTGCCACAGGAGGTCTGGTTCTCTCTGAAAAGATGAAGTCATGCACAAAAAGGCCTCTTCTAGGCAGGTCGCATTTTTGGAAAAGGAAGGTTTTAAGCTACAATGGGATTTTTGGTAGCAGCAGGCAAGTGGGAATTTTGTACCTGCCTGGCAGGGTACTTTTTCCCATGGAAGCAAAGTCACTTAAGTCATGATGGGAAAATTAAAGGCAACAGCAAAGGGAATTTTACTCCGCCTTGCAGGTGAAAATTCCCATTATAAAATAAAAGAAAATCACTTAAGGCATTGATGGGAATTTCTTACCTGCCTTGCAGGGTAAAAAATCTCATTATGAAAGTCAAATAGCTTAAGTGGATCATGAGATTTTTGGAGCTGCGGTGCAGGGTGAATAATCCCATTAGAAATTGACTTTTAAAAATAGAATTCACCCTTGCCAAAAAGTGCGACCCACCTTGGGTGAATAATAATGCATTTAATAATATTTATTAATGTTTATTCACCCAATTTTGGTGCCCAAGCATGAGGAAAAGTCAACGCATGATGAAAGGATAAAGAAGATTGGAAATAGAATTCTAAAATTAAATAAATTTAATTTATTTAATGCAGCCCCCTCTCATGCAAAAAAGTGTGACCCATATTGAGGAGAAATAATACTTTTTAAAGTATTAATTAATGGAATTAATTCCTATTTTTGGTGCATAAGGTCAAAGCACACTGTGAAGTCAATGTGGACTGGAAGTAGAAAGCTAAAATTAAATAAATTTAATTTATTTAATGGCAGCCATGAGTATGCTTAAAATAAGCACCCAAATTGAAGAGAAAAGCATGTTAATTAATTAATTAATTGTCAGGAATAGGAGAGGCAATTATTAATTATAGAATGGTGAAGGTTATATAAGAAGGGGCTGCCATAATGATGAATTAATTAATTCTTTAGCAAGGAAGTGCAGCCCAGGCAATTTTGGCACCCAATTAAGGAGGAATTTTGCACAGAAGGTGTTTTTACTGCTGGAAGGCTTCAAAGTTTGGCGCCTAGGTTTGAAGGAGCTTGAATTAAGTCTGATTAATTGTCTGCATAGTGGTACAAGTGCTCAGGTGAAGTTGACAAAATTCATGCTTGCTTTGCATGCAAACAAAACATCAAATTTTGGGGCAGCAGGCTTGATATATGCAGATTTTTATAATTAAAATCAAGTGTTCATGTTCCGGTTGCCATCTTTGTTTGAATTAATTGCAGGAATTCATTATAGGTGCTTTTATAAGAGAAAGGGAGCTTAAATCAATGTCCAATACATTGAACATATCCTCCGAATCTGAAGAAATCTCCAGATCTGCACCGGTTGTAAAGAATTCGGCCGAATAAAAAGAAAAAGAATTGCTCAGACAAAGATGCTCCAGCCATGGCAAAGCGGGATGAACGAGAAAGATCAGCAGAATCATGCATAGATCAGATCGATTCAAATCCAAATCCATAATTGCAAAGGCTTCATCCTCTTGTTTCTAATGCAGCCCATGAAGAAGTTAGTGCATGGAGAATTCCTTCCAGGACCTTGTGCATGTTTTCTCAATCTTCCAGTTGAAGCCTTCATTGAATTTGCATTCACCGGAGTGCTTTCCATAATTTTTAATTGCTCATATGCAATTAAAAATACAAATAATGAGTTATTTATGGCAAACATTGCACTGATGCATGTACTGAAGAAGAACTGCAAAAGCTTCAAGGATAAGAAGGAAGACAAATCAAAGGCAATACCCGCAAGCAAATCACAGTCACTTGCTTCCAGATCCAGCCGCTTCAGATCCAGCTGCTTCCAGATCCAGTTTGGTGAGAATCAAAGACAAAAGAATCAGTTGCATGCAGAATATGAAAAAGAACAAGACTACAACTTTCCTCTTTCTTCTTCTTTCTTCTTATTTCCTCCGACAAAGTAATTGAGCGATCAATTAAATTATACAACTTAAGTGATTGGTTTAAAAGCCATTACTTGAAGAAGTCAACTACTTGGAGATAGGTGGCAGACATGCAAAATAGAAGGTTCTATTTTGGTTCAGAAATCATGCATGTCATGCAAAGAGGAATTCCAGGAGGGAGATTGCCAGTTGTTTCCTTTCCGACTTCCACATGTGTCAATTCACTAAAAGCTTCTTATTTGTAATTTCCCCTCTACATGCTATAAGTAGAGGAAGAACCTACGAGTTAAAGGATCAAAATTTGTAAGTAGCATTCTTGTGTTCCAGACTTTGTGTTGAAACCCCGATAGCTATTTGAAGCAAAGGAATAGAAAGGAGCAGATTTCCGGAGAACTTTGTGTCACGGTGCATTTTGTTTCTAACTTTTTGTCTAGATCTACTTATAAACTTTGTGTTATTTTAGATCTAGATCTGAAAGCTGCCTTTGCTTATAATTTTGTGTGTTAATATCTATTGGTCTTGTCTATGTGCATGCAATCAACTCTGTAATCTATTGATTGGGTTGCACATCTTCCCTCTTTCTTTCCTGTGTTTATATTATTTCCTTCTTCATTAGATATTTCCTTTCTTTAACATGACTACTTACTTGCTGCAAAACTATACAACTATGGTTCATGAGCTGCATGGTTAAAGTAATACCCCATATAGATACTAGCATATTTTATTGACAAATCTTACACGGGAGCCTCACCGGTAAATGAGGGAGATTTATCTCATGACTGCCTAGGTTTTCAACAATGCATTAAATCTAGCAACAAAGTATTTTCATCATTCAATGTACCTTCAATTATGGCGGTTGTGAACTCATTCTTGGAATATTCTTGTAGCCATGCTAAATGTCTAGCATGCAAAATTTAAACTTTTGGTCATTACAACCAAACCCACACTTGAAATTACCTTTTTGGTCAATGTAAACCTTTCCTTCGGCCAACATTTCAACTATGTCACCCTCATCCTAGTTGAGAGGAATGTGCTAACATGATTTTCAAGTGTGTTTCATGTGCAGAGAAGTGTACCTAGCTTGATTCTTGAAGCTACTAAGATCTATGAAAGAACAATGCTCTCAGAAGGCTTCAAAAGGGTTATTTTTGGTCTTTTTATCACAGAGGACATCCCTCAAAAGCTTACATGGAAGATTCAAACCATCCAAGAGATGTGTGGGAGAGCAATGAAGTGATCTAAGGCAGTTTAGAGAAGTTTTGTGGAGATAATTGAGGTCAGGAACAAGTTAAGCAAAACCGGGTCTTTTTGGGAAAGGCATTGAGAAAAGCATGTTTCAAAAAAGCTAGTCACCTTGTTTGAAGGGTTTAGGAGCCTCGTGAAGTGTTGGGAGATCATATCCCAGGCATTGGAAAGATGACAAAGCCTACTTCATGGTGCAATAATCAAGATAGAATTTTGGGAGTATAAAAATGCAAAAAAATTCCATTAGTGCAACACAAGAGTCTTTCTATAAGGTGGAACTTGCTCAAAAGGGTTTTAGACACCTCGGGAAGAGTTAGGAGCCTAACCAAAGGTCAAAGTGGAGTACATTGGACCCTCCTCATGGTCCATGTGTTGGATTTGTTCATACTCATTTTGGACTCGGTGGCAACTCCACTTACTAGCGCATGTGCATAGGCAAAAGTGGAAAGTGGACTAAAAAGGAAAATTTCAAGCTGAATCAAGTCTTGAAAATGGTGGGAATGATTCAGTGGGTCCTTTGGAGTCAAAATCATATAAGGTTGGCCCTCGAACTCCATGTCTTTCTCTTGGGCCCGAAATTTCACTCCTTAGTCTATTTTCATGTTAAAGATTGATGACATCAGCATTCCAAGAAGCTTGGGTGGGTTTTGGAGGCTTGGTGTCCCTTTGTCCCTTGGTGCAAAGGGACATGGGAGACACCAAAGTGCACTCCCCATTGAGTGTTATGTTTTGTCACTTAAAGTGACAACTTAAGTGGTTAGGTGTTATAAACTCACCTTTTTTACTTTTGACCACTTTTTCATGACTAGATGACCCATGGCGGCCTTTTGAACGTGTGATGTCCCTTTGTCCCTTTGTCCCAATTTCTAAGGGGACATGGGGGACACAAAATGTGCTCCCCTATGGAGGCAACTTTTTGTCACTTAAAAGTGATAACTTGGGTGTTAAAAACATGTTAAGTCACATTTTTCACCAAATTTGGCCCCCCTCATGAGAGCTTCACCCATGGCGCATTTTGGAGAGGTGGATGTACCTTTGTCCCTTTGTCCCCTATTTTTAGGGTGCAACCACACCTCTAACCTCCACCTGACCCGGGTTGAGCTAATTTGAGTCTAAGTTGAGTTAAGGTGTGCAAATGGGAGGGAAAACAATTTGAAAGGGGGAAAACCATTTTAATTCAACACTTAACCATTTTTGAGCTCATTTGTGTTATTTCTCTCCTCCATTATTGCTGTGTCGGTACATTGTTATGCTGCCAAAATTGTTCAGACATCCTCCATGCCCAAAAACCTCTTTTGCTCATATCTTCCAAACCCCATGTTCATTTTCCATGAGATTTTAATTGTAGCTTCCTTGCAAAAACGCCTTTAAGAAGAGTATTTACATGCCTCCATTGATGCTCTTGTATCATTTTCTATAGCCATTTGAAATATTCAACCATAAAAACTCATTGTTTCCTATGTTCCATAAAAACCCGACGATCTCCTATCCTTTTAAGGCCGCCCCCATACAGGGGACGTTTGAAACTCGGGGACGAGGACTGCAGCCCTTGGGCATTTAAAATGTAATTATTATTGTAATTAATACTTCAACCTTATGTGAAATCTCAATTCAGCTCCCGGCTTTATGTATTAAGGTTCTATATTTGAAATTTTAATGTGTGATGAATGACTTATCTATGTTATCATATAAATATTTGAAATTTCCTATATTTTTCAAATTTTCCTTTATTTTTAATAAATTAATAGCCGTCCCCTAAGAAACGGCCTCTAAAAAAAATCCGATATTCCTTGAAACACGTCCCGATCCTATACTTAGCCGTCCCTCTTGGAAATGTAGAACAAATAGCACTTTTTTCAGATCTACAAAAACTTGGCAATTGAAAACCTTTGAAATTTGGAAAAAAGCCTCACATGAAAACAGAAACTTTTGAGACTAAATTCATTCCAATCCGACACCTAGAAGACCAACTTCTAAAACTAGTAGGCCTTCCTAAGCATCTCTACAAATAGTAAGTGATGAAAAAACGGTTCATTTTCTAATTCGTCATTGCCGTTTGAACATCGGGGAAATTCAAAAGTGCCAAATTAAGCAACTAGCAACTAAAATGGACTTCTCAAAATAAGGCTTACTAAAAATAGTAAGTGTCAAGATATTGGTTAAAAACCAGGATGTTGAGCTATTTATGCAAATCAAATGGTCACCTGTTTCAAAACACAAAGCTAGTTCTAGCTTGTGCACCACATTGTGACCCAGTTTCAAAAACATTTCTGGTGAACGACAATCCAATTTGGCAATTCACATTCCGAATGGTCTTTCTCAATGCTTGGGAATCCCCACCTGTAACAATGTGGTGATCACCTCTCAGGAGCTTGCCACATCAAGAATGGACATGGACAAGTTCATACTTGCAAAGGATTGACAATTGAATTGTGGCTCAAGTGGAAGGAAGCCCTCTCGGTTCCCTAAATTTGGTCTCAAAGTGTTTCTCATCTCATCAGATGGGTGGATCAAAAGTTGGAAGCATTCTTCATTAATCTCTCTCCTTCACCCATCTCAGATCAGAGGATATTGGTTTTGTGCTTCATTGTGTCTCACAAGCCACCATGGTCATTTGGTGACAGGATCACCAAGATCACCCCGTGCAAGAGTGTTGTCTCATTATGAACACCAAGTGTATCAAATGCAAGAAAGATCAGAGGGACATGGCAATGTTTTAGAGATTGGAAGAGTACTTGATCGGGCTATGGAAGTTGATCATTCATAGGAATCCCCAAAGAGGAGGTTTGGGAAAGACTGAGTGCACTAGGAGGCTTCATCAAGTTCAGAGAGTGTTCAAAGGATCGGGAGTTCACTAGAGTGCATCTCTACAAAATAACTCAGAGCTTCTTTATCCTTCATTCCACATCTCTTCTCTCTTTGTTCTCTCTCTTTACTTTCTAATTCTCCATTGTAAATTGTACTTTATAGCTCTTTTCGTCCTATTCACTTAAGTGACCATTGTAATTTTTCATTGTAAAAGTCCCCTTTTCATTAATAAGAAAGGGATTATTTTTTTTCCTAGAGGAATGTGAAAGGTCACAAGTGGTGGGACTATGAAAGGTCATGTGGGGGTAGATGAAGAGACGATTGTAAAGCTATAAATTGGAATGACTTCTCCATTCCAAAGGGTTATATTTTCTTGGTTGATAGCTCTCATTGTCTTACTACAAGAAAGAAACTACAATTCTTCTATCTCATTGTCTTATGTTTTCCTCTCCATCTCAACTTTACTCCATGAGCATGGTTACTTGTGCAATATTATGCAAATAAACTTGGATTTACTTGTGTTTTGTTCCTCTTTCCTTGACATGGTGTCTTCTCATTGATAACTTGGAAATATTATGGTTTTATGTCAATAAACTCAGCTTGTTATTTATTGAGTAAAACCCCTTCTCACTTTCTCCTCTCTCCATACACACACCTTTCCTCCACCTCCTTTTTGCACACGAGTTTAGTGGAGTATTTTGTGTGGTCCCCGGTCGAAAGGCCACCCACGATGGTTAAAGCAATGTACACATTTTTGTTTTCGATAAACGAAGTTGCCCCATTCCTAAGCGAGAGGGACCTAGGGTCCGAGTGCGTTTGTGAAAACCCCTAATTTTCCCTTGTGACAAATTATTTGCCAACGATTTCGCTATGATGTGAGCCTTCCATTCCACTGCAATTTCTGTTAGAGAACACAACATGGGCTTTCTAGACAAAGCATCAACAACTATGTTGTTTTTCCCTTTAACAAACTCAATGTCAAAAGCTTACCCATTTTTGTTGTCTATCATTCAAATCCTTTTGCCCCAAAAAGTATCTCAAACTATTGTGATCAAATTTGACCACAAATCTTCCACATACCAAATATTGTCTAAATTTAGTCAAGGCATGCATGATAGCCAACATTTCTTTGTCATAGATTGAAAATTTCCTTTCCGCTTCCTTAAGCTTTCTACTTTCAAAAGCAATGGGGTGTCCCCTTTGCATCAAAACAGCTCCTATTCCTTCTCCTGAAGCATCACACTCAAGTACAAAAGGAATAGAAAAATCTGAACAAGTACAGGACATGTGCTCATTACCTTTTTCAAGTTGTCAAATGTAGCTTGGGTTGTTCGAACCAGCTGAAAGCTCCTTTCTTGGTTAAATCAGTCAAAGGGGCAGCAAGTTGGGAAAAACCTTTGACAAATCTCCTGTAATAACTACATAATCCCAAAAATCCCCTCAAATGTGTCATAGTGGTGGGTGGAGGCCAATCCAAAATGGCTAGGATCTAGACTCTTGGAGCACTATAGCATGTTTTATCTCTTGCACATGGCAGTTGGGCATATGAGTTACAATTGCTTGAGAGCAAGCAATTTGGGAATGGATGATTGTAATATCCCCTTCTCGAAAGTAGCAAGTCGAAGACCCTTAGCCCATTCTTTGTTTCCCAATGGCTAAGGAGGTGGAAAATAAGGAAACATTTATCCTAATAAAGTAATTTTAGTGCATAATGATTTTTTATAAGCACTTTAATTATTTATTAGTGATAAAGTAATAAAATAAAAGGTCACTTTATTTTTATTTTCCCTAAGGAGAAAATGCGACCCATATAGGGAAATAAAGCAAGGGGATAAAAATATTAAATGCAATAACCAAGTGGAGCAAGTTGATTGGATTGTTGGGTGTGCTCATGTGCCAATTGAAGTTATAAAAGGAGGTCGTCACACTCTATTGAGGCATCACTTTTGCATATTTTCACATCTGAAATTTGGTTGAGCTATTTGCTTTCCATTTTTACATTAAAGGATGAAAACCCTTTGATGTGTTTGCATTAGAGGACGAAAACCCTCTATTGCCAAGGTTGAAGAACAAAAACTCTTCATCCTTTGTGAGAGGAAACTCTATTCAAGGGTTTCCATTGAGTTTCAAGGACAATTATGAATTTCCAGCAGTGTTGAAGGCCCTAATTTGCAGATTTCTGTTATATCCAGCTAGGGTTTGAAGAAGAAGTGTTGTAGCTGATTTTTGGCATGCATTTCCAACTGTTTTCTAGAGGAGCGACCCACTTGTGGGAGGATTCTAAGCACCCTAGGGCACGGTTGTTCCAGATTTGATTTCTATCTTCATTGCCATATTTTTAGAGGTCATTTCCAGCTTGTTTGCATCTGATTTGGGCTTTGGAAACTTTTTCCAGCCATGTCTGTAAGCTGATTTTCTGCAGACTTTGAATAAAAATACAGCTCTTCTTCTTGGATCTAAAAATTATATTTTTAGTGTTCATGCCTATATAATAAATTCTGATCAGTTTTGGTAAAGATTGGAGTGATTTTAAATCAGTTTTGAGTATCAATCATCTCTAGATCAAGTCGCACTTTCTAGGAGAAATTCAGATCTGCATTGTTTTTCATCAAATATATATCTATCAGTTGTTATAAATCAGATTTGCAGGATTTCCTCTTGGGGTTAGAAATTATCCCATTGGCAACATTACATCTTTTGAGACACCTTGATAGTGTTGGTACATTTCTTGAATGGAAATCTCCATCCTATCAAGGCACCCTTCATATCAAACAGTCTATTTGAACATTTTGTGTTTTTATGTCCTGTTTTGCCACAATACAAGAAATTGTTATTTATGTTGTCAGCAAGTTGACAAAGCAGATACTTCATCTTCTTCGTAGCCTTGCTAGAGCCTCAGGTGAACACATGATGTCACAATTATTTGACAACATGAAGACAATTAGTTCTAAATGCCATGTCAAGCCAATTATAGTTATCTGCCAACATTGCTTGTTTTATTGGAGCTCCTTTTCCCTACGAAGTCGTCCACAAACCCTCAATTTTCAATAGTTCAACAACTTTAGATTCCCAACTAGCTTAGTTGCCCCCATTGAGCATAGAGAGCCATGTTTTAGGATTCAGATTGTTTTGAGTGAGCTCCGAGAAAACTATCTCAAATCCTCATAAAATCTTCTCAACTAGGTAAAGATCTTTCTAGGTTTTTGTACATCAATCAATTTGAAGAATGGACTCTATTTGCTCAAACTATGGCTCCCACATTAACCTATCAAAACCCTAATAAGCACAAACTAACTAAAGAAAAGTTCAAATAATCCTCACATTTGACCTACTTGAACTAAGTGTTGCCCCTAGAATCACTAATTAAAATTTATGTTGGTTGAATAGATTCTAACTAGACACTTAAATATCATTTCACTTAAAAAAATCCATGTCATTTTTCGTAGGGTCTAGATGTTCTACAACTACCACGTCATCCAAAGAGGAAAATGGGTAAGGAGAGTCGCTCTTGTGACCTACTCGATCCGATTAAAATAGGTGGATGACCATAACCACGGGGAGCATAGTGGTCTTTTAACAAAGGGTTGTCAATCATTTAGGGTGTCGACACCACTTATCAACAAGGCTTGGGTCATTGTCACACAACTCGCCCTCCACACAAACCATAATGAACTGCTGCCCATGCAAAACCATCGTGTTGCCAGCATCCAGTTGCCACCAAGTGGTTGCTGCCACACCACAAAATACAAGCGCCACCCACGATCATGGCTTTGTGTGTGGCGCTTCACCTAGGTACTACTTTACAACAAAATTTGCAATATCCCCTTGTAAAAATTCAAAATTCAGAATTTGGTAGAAAGGGTGAACCTTTGGATTACAAATTTAGGGTCAAATGAGGAAACGAGAAAAAATGCAAAACATTATTGCCTAAAGATTTTTATTAGGATTCCAAAACTGCAAACTGTTTTTTTCTAGCTTCTACAATCGGGGTTTCCTAAAACTCTAATTCTACAATTAATCTGAATTGTAAAGAGTTAAAATCCGTAATTTGAACCCTAGGCTCCTTATGGCCCGATCTATCACTAGAAAGAATAAAAAAATCAACCAATTAAAAAATAAATAAATATATCCAAACGCTTGTTGGATGGCTTAGCGATTCACTTAGCTTCATCAAATCTATTTGAAAGCTTCAAAACCTCGCTAGGCTAACCCTAATGTTCTCGTATCATGTTGGAACATATTCGTTGGATCCAGATTAACCCTAGTCCAAGATTAAAGATCACTATCACAAAGCACATGGACTACTCTACTTCATACTACATAAAGCACCATCACAATAGTTCAATATCATAAATTCACAAATTTACTTCAAACTAAATAAACTTTGATCTATTACTAGTTTTTTTGGGGTTCACAATGTGCAAAATTTTGAAGTACTCTATTGGGAAAATTCAAATATGAAAATAAAAATTAGAAACAACGGGAGTCAATATGATGAAGAAACCTACAAGAGCTATTAATTAGTGACCTAGCAAGTATGAAATAACATTATATATCCTTGCTTCATTCTCCTCGATAAGAAAATAGCATGCAGAAAAGTACACAATCATATCATAAACAAACTCAATAGAAAAGTAAAGGAAATATAAATGTTATAATAAAACCCAATACTTGTAAAAGGAAATCCAAAAGTTGAGATAAAGCAATTAAAAAGTTGTGCAATAGACACTAAATGTATTGAGACAAGGAAAACTCACACTAAAAACTAAGATAAAAATTATGCATGTCTTAAATTTCAGCAGCTAATTACATCACTAGTTGGCAGCATTATCATCTTTTCATGAAAACATCAAGTTCCCAAGTGTACAACAAAAAGCAATGTCACCTGTCCCATAGCAACACCAGAATGAGGAGAATGGGGTTCCCCAACGATGGTAACTAACAGCCTTGAACCTCCAGGAGCTAGAGGAAGCATGTAAATCATGACCCCGGCTCATTGTCTCGTTGTATACCAAGCACTCCATTAACCAAGGCATGCTCGTAATAGTCAGCATATGACATTCCTTTGGTCCAACGAAATAAATGGCGAGCAACCTATGATCCCCAATACGAATACAAAACAAATATTTAAAAATTTAAGAAAACATCTAGATTTGTCATTCTTATGCTACTTGATATTTCAGTGCTTATGTCAATAAGGAGAAAGCTATTATCTAGAAAGTTACATCCAATAATACTATTAAATACTTCTAGAATAAAAATTATACAAAGCTTTTGCATACTCATACAATCGTGAAGGATCTGAATAATATTTTTAATGAAAAATACATGAACATAAGAAAGAAAGAAATTATATTAAAGTCCACAAGTGACCAAAACAAGGCAACCATGCAAGTCATAAGTACATCTAGTAAAAATTAAAAAATATTAGGGTAAAAAGGGACTATACGGGCTGAAAAAGTGAGTAAGAACTAAAACATTAAAAGCAATAAGAGCAACTACAGGTATATCCAAAGCTAGTGAATCATAACTGTAATAGTCTAATAGACAAGTAGAAATAATCAAGGTTTGGCTGATCCAAACCTCACAAACTCACAAATTCAGATCTGTTTTGAAGCTCAGCTGAGATAGAGTGAAAACAGCCCACAAAGTGTCCTAGATCTGAATTATAACCTTCCAACAACTGCAAATCTGAAGTGTAGCACAATGGTAATGTAATGTCCCCAAATGGACATTTCAACCCCAAATGGATTTCCCACAATTCCCAAATAAAATTGCAAGTAGTAGAACTTATACAGAAATAATTAAGTGCAGATCTGAATTTTCTATGGGAAAATGCAACTTGCCTAGGGTATGTAAATCACTCAAAACTGAATGAAAACAATACTTTTTATCACCAAAATGGAACAGCTGATTTTTATGATGCAAGTACACAAGAAAAATACCAATTTAAGGTCCAATTGAAGGCTGATTTATTTATTGAAAATCTGCAAATACTTGTCCTCAGACAACTGGAAAGTACAATGTATTAGAGCCAAACTTCACTCCAAAAAGGCTGATTGGATGTCTAAAAATCAGAAAATGGAACAGCAACTCAGATCTGATTTTTATCAGCTCCAAACACCTCAATTCAGTCCTCTATGTAAGTCACTTCACCTAGAACAAGCTGGAAACAAAGAAGAGATACAGCAACAAATCTTCTCCTTCAAACCCTTGTTCAAATCTGCATCACAAAGCCTTCAAACACTGTTGGAAAACTACTGGAAAACACAGATAACTCCTTGAATCTTGATCCTCAATGGAAACCCCTGAATTGGAGAATCCTCACAACATAAAAGAAGAGTTTTCGTTCTCCTTCTAGATCTCAAGAGGGTTTTCATCCTCTAGAGATGACTTCAATGGGTTTTTGTCCTTTGAAGTAATTTTGCAAAGCTCTCAAGCTCAAACAAAAATCAAAATTTGTATAAAATAAAAGAGATGCCTTGCAAAGCCAAATAGACTTGCTTTTATATGCAAACATGGCTAAGTAGCCACCCACAACCACCAATCAAATGTTTTTTCTCACATTTAATTCTTTTTTGGCATTTATCTCATCCCCAACATGGGTCACATTTTTTCCCCTAGGGGAAATAAAAATATAAAGTGACTTCTTTCCTTTTTCTTTTCTAATTTCACTTTATCTTTTCTCTTTTATTTTATTAAGTTATTAATAAATTAATACAAGTGCTTTTTATAAAGTCTAATTTTTTGCACTTTATAATAATTTATTAAAACTATAGTTCCCCTTTTTATCACCCCTTAGCCGTCAGGAAACAAAATTGGGCTAAGGGTCTTCGACTGGTTATTTTAGGAAGTGGGACATTTCGGGTAAATGCCAAGTGGGTTCGCCTCACAAAGTTGAGCATTTTTCCGTTCCCCAACCTTCAAACCTTGAAGGTTTTCGTCTCCAAAGCTCCTTCTCCTTAAGGGTTTTCATCCTTGGAAGATTTGATGCAAGAAAAATAGCTTAACATGCAATGAGAGAAAATAGATTGGCAAAAGATCCTCCCCATGGCTCCCCACACCTCTATTTATCCTTTTTCCTATCACAAACCCCAAGGGAAACACCCATATGGGTCGCCCCACTTTGTATTTAATATTTTTATGATTTGCCACTTCTATTTCTTCATTGACTTTTACCTTTTTCCTCTTAATCACTTTAAGTGACATTATTATAAGTTGTTTTATAAAATAAACATAAGAAATGACTTTAGCAACTTAAAATAAAAGTCACCACCTTTCTCCCCTTTTTCACACCCCTTAAGCCCCGGGAAGAGAATTGGGCTAAGGGTCTTCATAGGATTAATATCGAGAAGGGGACATTACAGTCCTCTCGTATCAATAAAAGTTATTTTCAGTCTATTGTTCATTATTGTGTGTATTGGCAGTTTGACATCATTTTAGAATTCAAATTTAGTGGAGTTTTTAATTTATATAATTCAGATTTTAAAAGAGGGGTATTACGGTGGTATCAAAGCAATCACCGTGTTCGAATCCCACTCGAGTTGGTTAAGCCATGTAGCAAAGGTGCCCGTGGGGTGCCTAAATGTCGATGAAGCGAGGCTTCATGCGTATGGGAGTGCGGGCGAAGACCCAGCCCTAGGTCGAGCTCTACGGAAACGTGGTGGGATGTTATGATCCTAGTGTGTGGATTCACTAATGCCTCGAGGTTTTGGTGTAACGGTTCGTTAGATTCAAAGTGTGGGCTTCTTTAAAATACGTATTCTTCATCAATGAATTCCTCACCACTTTCAACATCAAGTGGATCTTCAATAATGGCTATATTAACCAATGTTTTAAAAATCGGAACTGAACTCGGAACCGGTCGAGGGTTGGACCTGGACCTGTTCAAACACTATGAGCTGGTTTACTAAAAATCACATAAAAATTACATTTTTAAAGAAAACAATATATTTGAAAAATTAGAAACCATGATTCCAACAATTACACACAAAATATGCAAAGTTTGCTCATGTATATAGTGATAGTTGGAATGCTCGCACTCGGCAAATACTCGGCAGACCCCAAAAAAAAAACTTGGCAATATTTGGCCAGAATACTCGACGAGTTTTGGAAAGCTATCTAGTATTTTTAATTACTAATTTGTCTACAGGCAATCAAAGCTCATGATTCTTTCAGAAGATTGCAAGAAGTCGCTTGGTCCAAAAAGGTGCAAAAATGGATTTTATGAAAATAAGAAAAATATTGCCATCAATGCGTAGAGCTCAAGAAAATATGCACTTTTAGAGAAAACGACACCTGAAACAGAGCCACAAAATGAAAGTTATGGCACATGCAAGTTTTTGCTACTACATCTTCCCGGACCCTTTCCAAAAATGGCAAATTTTATTCTGTACTTGTGTTTTTTCACCAAAAATCCAAAAAAGGAAAGAAATGCTATCTTTACATGACTCGGCGGTTCAGAGATGAAACCAGGACCGGTTTGACCGGTTTTAGCCCAAACCGCCAGGTTCTGCAGGAACCGGCCAGTTTGGCTTGGGCTAAAACCGGTCAACCGATCCGGTTTACTAAACGGTTCGTGCTTTAAAATGTTAAACCGGTCAAACCGGCCGGTTCGGTTCGATTTGACGGGTTTTAAAACACCGATATTAACTTCATTTGATTTGTCTTTCATCTAGATTTTTACTTTCTAGGTGTGAAAGTTGAGGCCAAAATATTTGTCTAATGGAATTTCCATTCTCAAACAAAATACCTTAGAAAATAACCCTTTCCCCAAAAAGTAGAATGACATGCAAATTAAGCCAACAAGATTTTTAAAAACTGGTTTTTTAAAGCAAAGAAAGGAGATTGTACAGCAGGTCTATGCCCTGGATGATGGTGATGAGTGAAAAGTGCCAAATTGTGTGCCCTAACAACGAATGACCCTCGAAAAATTGCAAATTTGGAGATGCATGCCCGTATTTCTTTATTTTTCCCTAGAAACATTCGAAAATTGTGATTTTCCTCTCCCTCATAATTTTGAATTATGTTTTTACAAAAAAACATGCCCTAAATCACGTTTTTCTCTATTGCATTCTGTATGTCACGTTTTCCTGAAAATATCTTATTTTTGTACCCTAACCGCATGAACCCTCAAAATCCTTCAAAATGGCAACTTCTTATTTTCGTACCCTAGCACTTCAAAATGCCCTCAAATTCGCTCTAAAACACAAAAAATATGTGCGCCCTCAAATGCCTTTTTTATTTCCACCTTTCAATGGCATCAACTGTATTTTTGTCCTTGAAGCCTCAAACAGCCATGCCCTCTTCATCTTTTGTTTATTCTCAATTCGTGCCCTAAACTTTGATACAAATGTTAAAAGATGTCAACAAAAAAAGAATGAAGATGAACCAAAATGCACTCCTTGTAGATTGTGCCCTTCATTTTATTATGTAAGAGATAGTTACAAAATGGTTGAGGTAGTTACAACCAAACATTAGTTAATACATAACTAATACTATTCACCTAATTACAAAAGGTAAGCCGTGGAATCTAATATGTTGATTGTTGTTTTTTAAGTTTCTCTTTTCCATTGTTGGTTTGAGATTAAAACATATAAATAACATCAAGTTCGGCTTCGGTGTGGAAGGAAAGGGGAAGCAAGTTGGGAGGAAGGCCCGAGAACCACAAGGAAACATCCTGGTTCCCATGAAACATGATCATGCTTCTCCTCTATGGAGACATGTCCATGTGCTGGAGAACATTGTTGGTGGTGGCTCTTGAGCTTGGATATGCAACCATTGCATTATAACATTAAGTCCTCATATACCCGACTCAAAACTCATTTAAATGGGGATTTGAAAGTGTACCGAGGTTGAAAGGCCACAAATCTTGGTATACTTGAAAGAGGAAGTTGACTTGAAAGATACAAGGGTTCGATCTAGAACATTTCCTTTGTAAAGGAGGGCTTTAAAAAACCACTCATACATTCAAATCATCCTTTCATTCAAACTTAGACTCAAACACTTGAAACTCCTTCGGATTAAAAAGCCACCTCAAAGAAAAGACCAAAAGAACCATTGGAACAACCTTTCAACATGGTTATTTGTACTGCTACCCTAACCACATGGGTTGCAGGGTTTACTGCATTAGATTTACGCTGCATTGACTTTATGTGCATTTGTACATCTTTTTTAGTTAGTCATTGTTCCTAAGGTCCTTTTACCCTATAGCACTTTCTACTGTATTTGGGTGTATTCTCAAGTCCCACTGACCTACTTTTGGTAATTCGTGGACATTAATATAATTTATTTCTTTCCTTTTTAATGCAACTGAGATTTTCAAAGACATTTCAGACTGTGTATGTGTTTATATATATAAGCTACCCAAAAGATTTATGCTTCATCTAAATTAGCCTTGCTAAAGTCGTCTCAAAATATCAAATCACATCCAAGGAAATCAACTTGATGACGGTTGATTGAAAACCAAGACACCCAAGAGATGTACAAACTCAGCCTGACATACAGACAACCTTTGAAAGCTACTGCACCATTCAATTTTCTTTGATCAGATTTTTTCCCATAAATAAATGGTCAAAATTATGCAATTAAGGGAAATACAAATTACATTTATAAATAAGTTATTATATACAACAATAGCTGATGGGTTGGGAAAAATAGATTTATGACACAATTGGAATATAAAAATAAGAGATAAAATTTGAGTAAACTACAAAAGGTACTTTTGTACAAACCAGAAAAGAGAGTTACTTTTGCATATTTCGATGACAATAGTGAACAGCTTTGAAATCACTGTAAGTGAACTTACACATTGTATGTCAAATACATTTGTTTCTATTGCAGGAACGGGCAGGGGGTTGGTGGGGCGGAGTATACGCACCTTAAGCATGTTGTAAGTGGTACAAGACTCTTCATTCTCTGTGCTCAATGTGCTGCCAAGGCGCTTTGGATCAGACCTTCAACAAAACAACATATTTTGGCATGTAAGACAGAATGAACTAATCAATCTGAAAGCAAAGATTGGGTGATAGTTAAATAATGTATTTCTAAGAACCCAACACATTTCTCTCATTCTCCAAACCTTATTTCCCCATTTGCAAGAGGAAGGGGACAAAACCAAATGCCTTTGTTTAAATTAATTGTTGTCAGCCATTGTCATTTGGAGGAACTATGTAATCAACTACAGAACTTACAGAAATACAATATGTAACTTATAGAGAGAATTCATATTACATGAATAGAAAGGGGACTTTAATGCAACCTTTACTCTCAGTAAATGACAGAACATCACATATCATTTTCACACTACTTACCAAAATTCACCAGCAGATGTTCCACCAGTGGCATAGCTATGAGAGGAATTAACTACATCCATGAAGTATGTTCCAATTTCCTGTGAACATAAATTTCATTAGTGGATACCATGAACCATTAGGAGGTCCCATTATTTCACTTCAAAAACACAATTTTAAACATTAATCCATCCGTTCACTGCAAGTAAAGTTATACATTTGCACATTTGTTGACAACGAAGATGGGTGTTAAAACAATGTAAAAGTACATACTTTGTAACAACTAAGAATTATTTCTCCTACATATGTACAACAGCAAGATCAAACGCTTTACACTTCCTTGTTGAGTACTTCATTTAATGTTTTTACTTCGACCTCCAACCAAAAAAATATGTACTTTTATATATTGCACTCAAGGTATGGCATACACATACATTCCAAAAAGTAATAAGGCACACAATGATATATCTTCTGAAAGTTACACAAATTTCAGTCCCTCAACATGATTCCAAAATACTTGGCATTTCACATAAATACAAATGCTAAAAATATGCAATGTTTTAGTATGAGAAACCAGATCTCCAACACAAAAGCTCTGACAAAAACATAAAATTAAATACAAAATTGTGAGGCACTTATTGAACCAACAAACTAATTTAGATACTTATGATTCTTCTTACATTCAATAAAACTTATAAACATGAATACCACCTTGAATCTTTTTGGATATTCAAATACTTAAATTTTGTACTATTGTAATGTCCCCAAATGGATTTTAGGCCAATCCCTAACCCCAAATACACATTATAGACAAGATATCAAATTTTTATTGTGCAGATCTGAATTTTATCTATAAATGGCGACTAGGGCTAGATAAGAAAATGCATGAAATATGTCATAAACCCACTAGATCTTTAGCCCAAACAAATCAGCAATATTTATAATGATAGGATCATGAAAGAAATACCCGAATAGAGCTCCAAATCAGGCTGGAATAATTTTATAAAATCTGCAGACAGGCTGCCCTCAGACACAGCTGAAAATAATATTTCCTTGACTCCAAAAATTCTGAAAATTTGTTTGCAAGTAGATAATGAATAATCAGAATAGGATCTTCAATCAGATTCGAAAAATATTAATTCTGGAATTTATTAGGGCAGAAAACACAGCAGAACTTGTAAATTCAATAACTTGCAAAATACTCCAAATTTTTGGGCAAATGATAGCTCAAACTGAAGCTTGAAAAATAAGCTTTCCAATGAACCCAAAATCAGAATTTTTCAATGGCGGGAAGGCATCCAAAATGGATCTGCAATTCTGGAACAGTGTAGATAAACCCTAGATGTGAGTGAAAGTTGGAAAGACAATTTCGCCCCACTTAGGAAAGGCCCAAAAACACCTCAAAACTGATCAAATACTTCAGATCTGATCTCTCCTTGAATTTAAGCTTGAAATCGGTCTTCAACAACCGCTGGAAAACTACTGGAAATCAGCTAACTCTTTTATGCACTATGGAAACCCCAAGGTGGAGATTCCTCACAAACTAGAGGAAGGGTTTTTGTCCTTCTCTAGGCTCTTGGAGGGTTTTCATCCTCAAGAGTGGAGATGTAAGCAACAATGCTCAACATACAATTTCAGAAATGAGAGAAAATAACAAGTCATGCTTCTCCAAGCAAGTCTCATTGCTTAAATAGAAGAATTGGGCCTAATGGCCACCTCCAACAACCAATCAAATTTTTCCTCATTTAATGTTTTCACCCACTTGCTTTCTCTCCCTAGGCAAGTCGCATTTGCCTAGAATAAATCATTTGGCCCATATACTTTTTCTTTATGTTGCCCTTTTTTATCACTTACTTTTGCTCCATAAGCAAGTCGCACTTTTCCATGTATAATTTATTTTTTCCAAAGTGCTTTTTTCCCTTTTGTTTACTTTTTCTATTTTTAAGTTAATAATAATTTATTATAAGTGCATATGATATTTTATTTTATTTTATTTTGCACTTTATAATAAAATATTAAAACTTAAGTCACCCTTATTTTCTTCCCTTAGCCGTCGGGTAGACAAAATAGGCTAAGGGTCTTCAATTGGGAAGGGGATATTACAACTATTTCGCAACTCATTGTTTGACAAAAGATAAAGCTATATCATATAAAAAGAGCAGTTACAACAAAAGATGCAAGAGGAAAGAACTCGATCACATGGATCGTGGCCTCAAAGCTATTAGAGTGTAACTACAAAGAACCACGAGACCAAAACAACCAATAAGGAGATTCATTAGATACATTTTTGCATGGCCAACATTATGAACACCATCATGTATGCTAAGGGGGAATCGGTTGTCATGAGCACGAGTGATGGGAAACATTCATTTTGAACAGTGTCAAGCATCCTGGGTTTGCTTAAAGAATAGGCTCTGTAGAGTGAAGTATGCAGTTTCCTTATTTTCTTCATTTTCAGCCCCTGTTATAGTTACTCGTTGCTTGGAAGGGCAGGTTGGATGTGTTGACTTCATCATTGTTGCATTAAATCTTTGTTCGGCATCTTTCGGTGAATATAATTGCATTGATAACGTCCATCATTTTTCTTCTTTGTCACAATTTTACTCCGTCGTTCCACACATGTTTCAAGAGTGTCAATTCTTTTCATGCTATTCAAGAATCATCTGTGTCAACTTAAGAGAGTTGTTTCCATAACAGGATTTTGCACTTCTTTGATCTCTATAGTTTTCCATTTTTCACAATGTCAATAATTTTCAACAAAGCATTGTGAACATTCTCATTCCGAGATTTGCGAGAATGGTGGTGCAGGATAATGAATGGATGGGGACACTTGCGTATCGCAAAGGTGCAAGGAATTGGTTTGGGCATTAGCGAAATGGGCTTAAAAGCGAGCTCCATGAACAAAGCAGGGAAAATCATAATTAGGAAGGCTTTGAGCAAGCGACAGCTTTCAAAAGATGGCTATGAATATTAACAAAATCGGGATCGATGCCAAGCTTCATGAAAGAAGGATTAAGAATTGAAGAAGATTTTAGTCAACAAAATTCTTGAATGGTCCTCGATACTTGCAAAGAGTTGGATGGAGAAGAGAGTTTTTCACATGAGGTGTAGAAACAGGGGTTGAGGCCATTGCCTTATCAAATCCCTTTCCTAAGGCTAGGTACATTAAGAATGAGAATGGGAGTCCTGAGATCTCGTGCTCATGGGAAATCTTCCTACATGCTTTGGAAACTTCATTATCATTTACTTGAATGGGTGATGGTTGATTATTCTTCATGTTGGGAGGAGGGTGCTCGAGTTCTATTGTGTTGTTGTTGAAGCAAGAGTTCTTTGAGTTCTTTCCTTTGTATAGAAGCTAACACATCTCTCGACCGGGAGTGGATTGGACTATTCTTTACTTGTTCAGAAACCCCTATTTTAAAGCACATGTGACCTCCTTTGTAATGTTCCCATTTTACTAAGAGAAAATATATTAATCCGGTAGGTGAATTCCGAGTTGGATTAGATTGTAGTAGGTTCAGAACAATTTTGAAATCTCTCTCGATACAGTCCTCTCCGAATTTATTGTAATTCATTTGTCTAGAGCATTTTCTTACTTCGTCATGATTCCTTAAACATGGCTAGCAGCTCGGTTTGATAAGATCCCAAAATGTTTGGTAGAATAGTCTTGTGAATCCATCTCGTCCAGGGGGTTTTCCAAGGTCAAATGAGAAAACCACCTCATGAAGTTGTTTTGCAGTTAACAGGTCTCATGAGTGTGTAATATCCCCTTTTCCAAGTTAGTTCGACTTGAATACCTTGGGGTCCATTTCTACTTCCCATGGGCTTTAAGGGAGAAAATAAGGGAAGTGCATTCGTGTTATAATTGCAATTTGCTATTTTCAGCTTTGTAATATTTTTGTAAAAAGGCAAATTGTTGATTATAGCACTAGAAATAGTAGGTTGGTGGCTAAGGTGCAAAGTGTCAACTTCAAAATAGAAAAAGAATGTTTAAAAGGGGAGGTCGCCCCTCTTTAGGTGGGAAAATAAATGTTAAAAAAGAAATAAAGAGTCTCACATGGAGCGCTCCACAAGGAAAGAAAGAAAGAAAAGGCTATAAAGGTAAATGTTGGGGCAAATTCACGTTTTTTTTGGGTCTGCCACACTCATTTCCACTGGCAACCCAAGGATCATCAATGGGTTTCTATGGTTTGATACTTTTTTGGAAATGTGGGAGCATTGAGCAAGTATTTCATTTTCAGTCCCCTTTTTGCGAGGCGAAAACCCTCATTTGTGCATTTCATTTCAGTTTTCTTTTATTGGTGGCTTTATTCGGGAGTCACAAGTGAGCTTCATATTCAGAATTTTAGAACAGCCAAGGCTTTGATCCACTGAGGTTGTGTGGACACAAATTCCAGCTAGTGGCACGATTGCTTGTTTTTGGGGCTGCCACACTCATTTCCAGCTAGAGGAGCAACCCATTTGAGATTTTGAGATCATTTTTATGAAATGGGTTTCTACATGGTTTGAAAAATCTGAACTTAATTTTGTTTGATAGCTGCCATTTTTGTGGTCATTTTGAGCTATCATTTGCATTGTATCTCCAAGTATTTATGAAGATATGGAATTGTAATGTCCCCTTTTTCAAATTGAGGCCTAAATATGGACTTCTTGCCATTCCCTTTTCGTGGAAAAGAAGAATAATTGAACAAGGAAAGGAATTGCATTTCATTTCAGTTTTCTTTTATTAGATTTAATGTTTTCTTTTTCAGTTTTCTTTTATTAGATTTAAAGTTTTCTTTCAAGTGTTTTCCTTTATCAAGGGAGGCAGGTGAGAAATACTAAAATCTGAACTTTACCTAGGTTAGGTTTGGGAGACATTAAAGAAGCAATTAAAAGATAAAATGAAGCTTAAGAGGTCGGTCCTCTTCTAATTCACCTTTGACACCAAGCAAGGAATATAAAAGGGATTGAAGGACTTCATTATGCGAACATCATCTTTGGCACATTTTATATCTACGTGAAATCGTAACAATTTTTTTGGGCAAGTTACTCAATACCTTTCCACTTGAGGACGAAAACCCTCTTGTGTGGCATCCAAGGAAGACGGAAACCTTCCTTGTGGCTTGGTGGAGAATACGAAAACTCTCCATGTGGGTGAATTGAAGACATCTCTTGAAGGATTGCTTGTTGATTTGGGTTAGAGACATCAAGAAGGATTGCAAAAGCTTTACATAATTTTTGGAGCTCTTCCCTAGGGGAGCAACTAGGGTTTGAAGTTGGTTTGGTGCTTTCTAGGGCACAAATTTCATATCTGATTTTATATTCTGAATCTCCATAATTTATAAGGCCGGAATCTACATTTTGGTGATTTTTGGAGGGGTTTATCTACTATTTTCAGCCTTTGTTTGTGGTTGTCCTGTTGCTGTCATAAATTTAATTACAGCAGTATATCTTCGCTGATTTTCTCCATTTGTTTGTTGCCAATTGGATGGATATTGATTGTCGTAATTGAAATAATTATTTAGAAGTATTTTTCTAGTAAAATAAGAAGAAAAAGAAATGTTCGGACAAAGCTGTTGTGCATGGTTATTTGGTGAATTCTAAGCTCTTATACAGTTTGCCCTAGGGTTTTAAAGAATATTACAGCTGTATAAAAAATCAGATTTTACTTCACTTCCAAGGATTTGAAGCCTTCATTGAATTTTCATTCACCCTTAGTAAGCTTTCCTTAATTTTTAATCAAGCTCATATGCAATTAAAAATAAGGATGATGAGTTATTACGGCCAACTTAAGACCGATGCATGTGTGGTTTCCTTCTTTTTCAGTTACTGAGAGACATGAAAAAGGACGCTTTCCTCTTCCTTCTTCTTTTCCTCCCAAAGGCAGCTTTCCTCTTCCTTCTTCTTTCCTCCAAAATAAAAAAGGGATATTACAAGGATTTTTGAAGTTTTAGCAATTTTTTTAGACAATAATTAACTCAACAATCTGTATTTTGTTGTTGAAGCATTTATCTTGCATTATTTCATCAAGGGTTTCAAGTTGTTGATACAATTTTGAAATTTTGTGTGAGAAATACTAAAATCTGAACTTTACCTAGGCTTTTAATCTTAGATCTCTTAGCGTTATTTTTGGGACCCAAAACAGGTGCATGCTGCCCTAATTTTTGCATAAAATCATATTGTTGTCATAAACTTTCAGGTTTCCACATGTGGTTGTCATAAATTCCAGCAATGTTCGATTAGGGTTTTGCGGAAAATCCAAATTCCTCAAATTTGAGCCCGAAAGGGACATTACAGAGTGAATCATTATCCTTTGTCCACAAGATAGATGGAATTTAGTGAAGCATTTAAGACTGAGCAGCAGCAGTCCCATCTCTATGAATGGGCTCTTTTAATAGATCTCTTCCATGAAGGATTTCCTTTTCTTTAAGATGTCTTAGATGTTTTCCAGTTCCCACATTTGGAGGTTTATTGGTATGAGATCCTCTAGGGCTTTTTTTGCCCTTTATTCCCTCTGTTATGAATGACTATACTTGAGGGTGTGGAAGGGAATTTCATCTTGGACACTTCCTAGTGACTAGTAGATTATTTTTTTCTTTTTGCAGTGGGATACCCTCATTAGATAGTATGGTTTGGATCTTTTGTGACTCAGATGCCACCAATGCTTTAAATGGGCTATGTGAGGGAAGGAAGGCTACTGTGTTTGATTGTGATTTCAGACATACCTTCCAGATATCAGCAATTCGAAATTTGCTACTGTTTAATTTTGAGGGTCATATGATTGCTTACGTGACTGATTTTTAGTTGTATTTGCAAACTGATACACCTGTGATTTTGGCTAGGTGGGAGCCTTGCAATCTAAATGTTGTGGTGGGATTTGATCCTCTTGTTTGGGACAGATCTTTGCTAAATTATCATGTTCGTGTTTTTTTGGAAATATTTTTTGTGAATATATGAAGTAGCTTTTCAATAAATATAAAATTACTATGTTCATCCGGCAGAAACTTTCTAAAGATAGAGATGCTAGACTTTTAGAGGGTATTACCATTGCTCGAGGGGCTAAACCAATACTCATTTGCAATTTGTTGATGATTCTACTTTAATGGGGCAAGCTAAGGTTACAGAGGCTAGTAGATTTCAAAAGATCCTCAACACTTTTACTGAAGCTACAGGTCAACTAGTGAATGAAAATAAATCCAAAATTATTTTCTTTCATTTTCTCTCAAAGGCAGGAGAATTTAATCATGAAGCTTAATTTTGTCAAAGCTTCTCTCCCGCTTACTTATCTTGGTATCCCCTGAAAGATGAGTGTCGGAAGGATTGATCTTGGTTGATTCAGCGAGTTAGAGATAAACTCTCTAAATGGACTAATAGGTAGTTATCTTCTAGAGGTAGAATTACTCTAGTCAAATCTGTTCTACAAGCTCTCCCTATTTATGCCTCTTCAGCATTGAATAATCTTGTTGTAGTTTTTAAGGTCCTTGACCAGCTTAGTTACCAATTCCTATCGAGTGGTTCTAAGCTAAGTTGCCGCATTTGAATTCGTGTTCGAATTCGCCGATGATTAAATTCGTGAAAAATTCGTTGCTAAAAAAATCAGCAATAAAATTTGTGATTAAATTCGACTAAAAGGAATATATTGTTTAAATTAAATATAATAAAAAAAAATTAAAATATACTTTTATAATTTAATATTTAAACCTATATAATTAAAAGTATATATAGTTAATAAAATATAGGTTACTATCCTAGACAATATTCATATTTATATATAATCTTTTTTTTAAACATTCATCAAATCTAAAGTAAACCTAAAATAATAAACCTAAATAGTATAATATTAATATAATTGCAAGTGCAACTATACACAACATATTTTTACGGTAACGAAACCGTCCACGGAAAACATGCCTGCGACCAAATCCGACGCAGCAAGCAGGGCTTTCGAGCTGAAACCGTCAACGAGAGCAAGCAAATTGAAAGGAAATTGTTATATTAATTGCTTCACAAACGCTGCAGATCTATGCGTGACCTCAAAAATGATTTCCGCACAGGTTTTAATAGATTTCTGAACGGTGAACGATTTTTTATTGTATACACTGATTTCTGTACAGGTTTTAAATTTGCTATTTGTTATGTACGAATGTATTGGCGAATTTCAACAATTTTTTTGCCCTGATTTGAGATTCGACGAATTTCGAATTTAATGCTTTCAGTTCGGCGAATGCAGCAACTTAGGCTCTAAGTAGAAATGGAAATGAGCTTTGGTGAAATGGGATACTTTATGCCATCCTAAAGTAAGAGGTCTTGGGTTCAGATCTGCAACAAAGAATGTTAAGGCTCTTCAAGCCAAACTCTATTGGCGACTTCTACATTGGCCGAATGAATTATGGGCTTATAATTTATGGACCAAATATGCAGAAGGTAGGTCCCCCGGGGAGATTCTTTGTTTAGTTTTCATCTTTCGAATCGTGGTTCTCCTATCCTTTCTACTTTAAGGGTTGGTGAGGAGATGCTCAAGAAGCATCTCTACTAGATTGTTAAGAATGGTCAGAGAGCTAACTTTTGGATAGATTCTTGGGATGGTCATCCTCCACTCGTCGAGTAGTTTCCTCTTTGGAGACCTATTATGGAGAGTCTCCATTCCAAGAACTAGATCAAGGTGGCACATTATTGCAAACTGTTGAATAACATGGCAAAAGTAGGTATAAGCTAGATTCCTCCTGATGATTGGTCCATTCAGTTGGTAGACAATCAAAAGTGGGACATCTTTTCTGTAATCCAAAGGAGGTCACTTTCTTGCTCGCAAGATGAAGATAGTATTGGTTGGGGTATTCGGGGAACATACATTGTCATTGGAGGTTATGATGCTCTTCATATAGCCACTCATCCCCTAAAAGACATCTTTAAACCTCTCTGGTCTCAAAACCTTTGGCCAAATGTCCGCTCCTTCATATGGCTATTGTTACATCGCAGAATACTCACATATGAGCAATTGTTGAAGCGAGGGTTTCAACATTCCTTTAGATGTGAAATGTAACACTAACATGTGAGCAATTGTTGAAGTGAGGGTTTTATGGTCCCTTTAGATGTGAAATGTGTTGGGGTAGTGAGGAATCTATTGATCATCTCTTTAAAGACTGGTCCAATCACAATCAACCTTTCACACATCCTGGAGAATTTGTTGGCGAGGAGTCGGAAATATGGTGTCATGTCCTTTTTCGAGATAATTCCATTTGAAGACCTTGACCCATTTTTCTTCCTCATGGGTCCAAGCGAACAAGCTAGAGGAAGCCAACAATGTCATCATGTGCTTAATTTCATGTTTATTTCTTTAATTGGCATTGTATTTGTTGGTGAGCCTAGCACCCAACAATAAATTGAAATAAAAGATATTGGTGAGCATGTAGGCTCCAAAAAAAAAAATAATAATAATAATAAAGCAAGTCTAGTTGTGGTCGGCCTCATTTGAGAGCCCCAAGACTTGGCGTCACCTTCTTATTAAAAATAGAGGTTGTTGGCATTAGTTTGGGATATGTTTTGGTGATTATTCATATTTTGGTGAAAGTTGGCTAGTGTAGCCCTTTTACTCTCTCTCTCAAGGACGAAACCCCTTGGGTTGAGGACCTCATCCAAGGACGAAAACCCTTGGTTGGAAAATTTGTGAAGGACGAAAACCCTTCATGAGATTTTGTGTAAGTTGGTTTGAAAGGCAATAAAGTATCTATTTCTTGCATATTTGGTCTCTTTGGTGCCATATTATATTTGTTTAGAGTGGAGCGACCCACCTTGGAGTGGAAATTTGGTATGTGTGATACTAATTTGGCAAATCTGAAATTACTAGCTTATTCTTCATAATTTATAAGGCCAATATCTTGAGTTTCATGAATTTTGGTGCTTCCTAAGTTGAATTGTGAATTTTTAAAGTAACGCTGCAGACAAGGGTTTCGTGAAATTCATATCTCCATATCTAGGGTATTAAAAATCAGATTTCTTGCATTATATGATTGTTGATGATATATCATAATTTTAGAGACTTAAGTGAAGTTGATTGGAAGGGTTTTGAAGGCACGAAGGTGGGGTTGAAACCCCAAAACAGGTCGCTGCCCTAGAAAAGGGTTTAATTTGCAGGTTTACAGGTTTATAACAGCAGCTCTAAAAATCTGATTTGTGAGCTTTTAGCCATTTCCTGAGTCCCCCAAAAAGGGACATTATAGTGGTATCAAAGTATCATCCTCCTAGCTTGTGAAGCATGGAGAACAAGTCACAAGAAAGGATAAAGGATATGGATAGGCTTGCCCTAGCCATCCAAAATATGCAAGGTGGTGGTTTGCTCAAGGAAGAAAGGGTTTCAAGGATTGACAACTTGACAGCAGCATATCGAGCTCTTTCGGAAAAGATGTGTGATGCCCTTTCCTTTGAGGATTTTTTGGAAATAGAAAATCATAGAGTTGGAATTGGCACAAGGCATAATGCCGAACCTCATCAAAGGACCGTGGCAGAAAGGTCTCAGCCATTGAGGGAAGAAAACCCTCCATTGTGAAGAAGCAAGTCGAAGAGCATGTGGCGGATCAGCTACAAGGTGGAGAAGTCATGATGAAGATCGAAGATGCAGCTTCCTTTTATAGCCACCCTTCGAGGGGACAAAAGAGGAAGATATCCACCTACTAAGGAGGAAGAACCATCGCAGCAGCTGTTTGGGGTGATGGATCAGCCTTTGGGAGCCCTAGAAGCACCCACCGCCATTGCCAAAGGTGAACCCTTGATTGATTTTCCTTACAGCCCTATGAAAGCACAAGAGGAGGGAGAAATGGCTAAGCAAGAACCAAGAAAAATGGAAGGTAAAGAATTTTTAATTGTTAATAATATTCCCTTGAATTCTAATGGTTGCATGTGGAAAAATACTAAGGGAACTTGGGAGCATGAGCAAAAGGATGAGGGGAAGCTTGAGGAACAAGAGGATGAAGTGAATAGCTCAAGCAATTCTCATATGACAATAGAAGATGGAGTCGTTGAGAAAGAAGATTGGTGGTCAAGAGATCTAAGGCCATGGCGCTAACACCCATTGTTGTCCCGGAGAGTCAACATTATGAGGTAATTAATGATCATTGTTTGGTTAATGTTGATGATATTTTAGCATGTGATGAATCCAGGGCTGAAAAGAAGGGTGATGAGCAAGAAGGGGAAGCGAAAGGGATGGTTGGAACCCATTTCCCAAATAGACATGATAACAATAAGCTTGCTGGTCTGTTTATAACAGCAGTCAATAAAGAGCAAAATGATGAAGAATTAGACTTGGGTAAGAGCCACAAAGACATCCCAAGCACATGTGAACAAGGTATGGAGGTAGTGCAAAAGGGGAAAGCACCAATTATAGGAGCAAAGGCAAAAGGAAATGAATATCTTGTTGACAGTCCAAGGAACAAACATATCTCAGATTTATTGCTCCCTAGTTCGTCATTACATGGAGCTAATCATCATAATCAGTTTGACACAAATGTGGGAAAAATGGAGAGCACATTGAGTAGTAAGGGGTACTTACACCTTTTCAAGAAAACTCCAAGTTATGCATGCATCAAGACAAAGGTCGCTTTATGCACAAGGACTGAAATTGGATTGTTAAGAGGTAACCCTCTTCCCAAGGCCCACGGTATGCATGCAAAGGTAATTACTTCCTCTTTCCATTTGGTTTGTAATCCATCTGGTATACATGTGTTTGAGGGAAGAATTTGGGGTCACAATGATGGTTGTGTTGATGGTATCTCAACAAGTCTTATAAGGTCAAGAAGATTGGAAGAATCTCTCCATGAAGCACTTGATGAGGTGGCTGGACTGTTCCAAACAGCAGTCAAAAGGAGGTCTTTGGATGGAGTTCACAACCTTAATAAGAAGCCAGAAGTTACCCAAGACAAGCACCAACAAATTTGGAAAGAATGCAAGAAAGAAAAGATCCCATTCGGTGAAGATATCATGCAAATGAAGAGTGCTGATCCAAACTCAGAAGTTCTGAATCATAAGGACATCATGGGCAGTCCATGGTATGTGAGTATTTCATCTCTCTTGCTGGCCAAATTGTCATTTCATGTATGTTGCCATCTCGCACAGCTGGTTAGGAAGGATGTCTCATGCTTGTTATGTTTTCCAATGACACCATTAGTGAGATATCATCATGATAAAGGTATGGGTGTTGTTATGAGACTTGAGAAAGGAAGAATCACCCATTTCAAAATTAGTACTTGGGGTAAATTCATCTTGGTTTGTGTCGGTGTAAGGAAAATGTCAAAAACCACTCTTGGGAAGGTAAACCTAGTGGTTCTATTCCTAATGGATACTCCTTGCAGCCCTCTTTTGCTATGACATTGTTGCATGGGGACCATCAAAAGAAGGATCACAATTCTGATTTTTTTATCAATAAGGGGCTGACCCATGGTTCCATGTATACTTCACATACTCGTATTTATCAAATACTCAGCAGACCCAAAAAAATTGACTCAATGAAAATTGCAAGACTCGGACAAATATTCGGCAATATGTGACAACTTAAAAATACGCAAATTTCTTTAAAAAACATAAATTTTAAGCAAAATATTTATTAAAAAAGTCTCTCCAAAAACTCGTGAGTATTCGCGAATATTCGCAAAAACAAGTATTCACAAATATTCGCAAAAACTCACAAGTATTCACGAATATTCACCAAAGACTCATGAGTATTCGCCAAAAACTCGGTTACAATTGACGTTTTGGCGAGTTTTTCGTGCAAATACTCAGCCAAGGAAAAAATGGCGAGTACTCACTGAGTATGCATACTATGGTTCCATGTATGAGAAAAAGGTAAGGAGGATAAGGAGAAAGGGCAGCATTCTTGTTTTGGTACATGACATACATACTTATCAACCATTCCGGGTGAAGAGTCTTCTTCTTGACCAAGTAGCCACCATGCTTGTAGCTCATGGTACCATATATAATTTCATGGTAGGAGAATTTGCAAGGAAGATTGGGCTGAGTGCAGTTGGTTACAAAGGCTTCATGACCACCATAACTAAGGGGATAGCTCTTACTATTTCCATGGATAGGTACGAACTTTGCATTGAATTCTTTGTTTCAGCTGGGATAGAACTTATTTTTGGGATACATTGGATTCAGTTTTTGGAGGAATTCACGGTAGCAAAGCAAGGGGAATTTCATTATTATTCTCCTTTTCATATATCAGCTCATGGGAAGAACATAATTACAGCTGGGCATGCACAAATTCAGCCTCCAAATAAATTTATAAAGGAGAATTTAAGTTGTTGATCATGATGGTGAAAGTTGACAAGGTTAAGCAAAGGGGAATTGAACTCTACCCCTTACCAGCAGTCCAGAAAGGCGGTTCATGGCTGAGTTTGCAAACTCAAGTTTGGCAAGCAACATCATGGGAATGTATGGAGAGAAAGTCAAAAGATGCATGACTGATTTTTCTTTACCAGCTCTCCTATATTTTATTTCAGTCATCATATATTCCCTTCCTAAAGGGAATTGGTGAGTTACTGATTGTGGTAGTGATAGTATGGATGCATATCAGCCAAACAGAGAGGACAAGGGGTTTGATAGGCACGAGAGGAAGTTGATCATCATGCCTACAAGGCATGAGAGAGGATGGACAGAAGATCATTTTTTCTTGAATAAGTTTGTTTCTTGTGCAGGTACAAAGAAGGAGCAGCTGAGATTTATTTGGGATCTGGGTACTTGCAATTGCTTGGGGACAAGCAATTTCGAGAGGGGAGGACTGTCATGTCCCTTTTTCGAGATAATTCCGTTTGAAGACCTTGGCCCATTTTTCTTCCTCATGGGTCCAAGCGAACAAGCTAGAGGAAGCCAACAATGTCATCATGTGCTTAATTTCATGTTTATTTCTTTAATTGGCATTGTATTTGTTGGTGAGCCTAGCGCCCAACAATAAATTAGAAATAAAAAGATATTGGTGAGCATGTAGGCTCCAAAAAGTAAGAAAAAAAAATAATAATAATAATAATAAAGCAAGTCTAATTGTGGTTGGCCTCATTTGAGAGCCCCAAGACTTGGCACCACCCTCTTATTATAAATAGAGGTTGTTGGCATTAGTTTGGGATATGTTTTGGTGATTATTCATATTTTGGTGAAAGTTGGCTAGTGTAGCCCTTTTACTCTCTCTCAAGGACGAAACCCCTTGGGTTGAGGACCTCATCCAAGGAAGAAAACCCTTGGTTGGGAAATATGTGAAGGACGAAAACCCTTCGAGGGATTTCGGTGTGCAAGTTGGTTTGAAACGCAATAAAGGATCTATTTCTTGCATATTTGGTCCCTTTAGCGCCATATTATATTTGTTTAGAGTGGAGCGACCCACCTTGGAGTGGAAATTTGGTATGTGTGATACTAATTTGGAAAATTTGAAATTACTAGCTTATTCTTCATAATTTATAAGGCCGATATCTTGAATTTCATGAATTTTAGTGCTCCCTAAGTTGAATTGTGAATTTGTAAATTAACGTTGCAAACAAGGGTTTCGTGAAATTCATATCTCCATATCTAGGGTATTAAAAATCAGATTTCTGATCTAAAACAACAATTTATAGAATGTATACTTGACAAAATTAATGCAGATCTGAATTTATTAGGGAAAATGCGACTTGCCTTAGAGATTAATGACATTCAAAACTGATTTAAACTTGATCAAATCTTCGCCAAAAATAATCAGAATTTTCTGACCAAGAAGAAGAGCTAGAAATTTATTATAAGTTTGCAGAAAATCAACTTACAGACATGGTTGGAAAAGAGGTTTCCAAAGCCCAAATCCACTAAAACAAAGTTGAATATGGCCTCCAAAATTATGACAAAGATGTTGGTGATGAGATCCAGGACAGTTGTGCCCTAGAATGTGTCAAACTCCACCCACAAGGGTGTAGATAACCCTAGATCTGGCTGAATTTGAAGGTAGAAATCTGCCCCAACACTTGTGTCTTCAAACCCTAGCTGGAAACCATACAAATCTGCAACTTTGACCTTCAAATACTGCTGGAATTCAGAAATAAATCATTGAAAATCAATGGAAACCCCTGAATAGAGCTTCCTCTCACAAAGGATGAAGAGTTTTCGTTCTTCAACCTTGGGAATAGAGGGTTTTCATCCTCTAATGCAAACACTTCAAAGGATTTTCGTCCTTTGAAGTAAAAATGGAAAGCAAATAGCTCAAAAATTTCAGATATAGAAAAATATTGAAATGTCCCTCTTTCTCGAATAATAGTATCGAAGACCTTTGGCCTATTCTGTCTACCCGACGGCCAAAGGATGTGAGCAAGGGTGACTTAAGTCACAATAAATTTTTATAAGTGCCTAAAGAAAATAAAATAAAATTATTAAAGCACTTATAATTATTTATTTGGCTTAATAAAAGGATGCACTTATAAATCAAGTTGTAATATCTAGAAAAGTGCAAAGGGGGTCTAATGTTATGTTTTTATCATTCCTAGGGAGTTTGACGACTTGCCTAGAGAATGAATATTGGCCCTTTTGGATGTATAAGGCCCATTTTTAATTTTTATCCTCCCTATGAGGAAAATGCGACTAGGCTAGATGAGAAAATTGGGACTTATGTTTAGAAATAATCACTAATTGTGATTGGTGATTTTGGAGGTCCTTTTGGGTCATTTTTCCTTTATAAAGGAAAGGTCGACTTAGAGGAAGGATATCTCATACTCATTTTATCAAACTCTGAATTTTATCTAAGCTTTGTGCTTGTTAAAATACTCTAGAGGATGAAAACCCTCTTAGAGAAGGAGAGGAATTTCCACCCAGGAAATTCCATTGAGCTTGCAAAGAATTTCAGTATTTTCTAGCTGATTTTGTGGAGTTTTCGCATGAAGGGCTGGAGGGAATATTTTGTAGCAGCATTTCCTTAATTTTATTGAGTGGAGCAACCCATCTTTTGGTGAGTTCGTGGTGTTTAAGGATCATTCCAGGCCTGATCTTAATTGCCTCCATTTATACTGCATTTTTGGGCTTCAAATGTATTAAATTCAGAATTTTTGGAGGAAATACAGAGCTGCTTCAGTCCCTGATAATCTGCAGCATTTTATCTATAAATATTCAGTCTTGTGGAGCTTAAATATGGTACTGTTCTTTGCTATTATTCTCCTTAATTTATTGCAGCCTTAAGAAACTGAAAACAGTCTTGTTTGGCATCGTTGTTGGTATTATCTTTCTATGGTTCAAGTCGCCATTACTGGCAATTAATTGCAGCAGATTCAAACTGAGTTATATTGTCTCCTCATCACTTGTTTAGAGCTGTTTTAAACTCCCAGAAATCTGTTGTCACATTGGAGTTAGGGTGCATCCTTGTTGTCATGAATATTCATATGGGTCTCTCTATAAACTAGTCGCTTGATCCTGATAAAATTCATATCTGCAGACATAAGCTTTGGATTATTTTTTATTGACTTGCATTTTAGTGTTGGAATTGCTTCTAATCCACGCAGGATTCAAAGAGCCTAGTCGGGGACATTACAAATATGTAAAAGTGATGCCTTCTCCATACATGGTGACTTGCTTTTATAACTTTTCTTGGCACATTTGCCACCTAAAAGGGCCAATCAGCTTTTTTTCTTTATTTAATATTTTCCCCTTTATTTAATATTTTTACCCTTGTTTTATGTCCCTATATGGGTCGCATTTTTCCTCTAAAGGAAAATATAAATAAAGCGACAATTTTTTTTTTTTTTCTTTTATTCTTTTATCATCGATAAATTATTAAAGTGCTTATAATAAAATTATTATGCACTTTTAATTAACATCCATCCCTTAGTCGGGAAACAAAAAATAGGCTAAGGGTCTTCGACCTGTTATTTTCGAGAAAGGGATATTTCAACCCTCTCTTCCCCAAATTCTTTGCCCTCAAGCAATTGCAAGCGCATATGCCCTTAAAGTGTCATGTCTAAGATGTAGAACATGTTGTAGTGCTCCAAGAGTCTAGATCCCATGCTCACAAATGTGAGAGTTCTTGCCAAAATATGTAGTTCTCACGATGCTCATAAACATGAATTTGGATCAAGGGGTCAACACGCTCCATATTGCAAACTTCATTTATTTATTTTATGCTTCTCATGAAGGAAACAAATCTGAAATGGTTTAATATGCAACAATAAATATGACATGTTACCATTCCTTTCATACCTTGGAGTATCATCAAGATCTTCATTTTTTTTTTTTTCCTTCATGACATCTTGGTTTGGCTGTACCAAATTCTTAGCATTCTTGTCCAAAATGGGTTGAATATCATCACAATAGAGCTGTTGTAATAAAAAAGAGGATGTATCTCTTACCACATAATTTGCATCCCATGCTCGATCTGCCTCCTTTAAAACAAATTTCCATACTCTTGGCTATCACAACTTGAGGAGTACCATTCCTCATATCTGATTTTTCTCTACTAATCAACAATTCATCATCAAACAATAAAATATTTTTACCTTGGGTTGCATGCTCCTTAATTTCCTTCTCATTCCTTGGCACATGCCCCATGATTTCTCCAAACCCTTGTGTCTTTATGTTGTTGTTTGGAAAATCAGTCAATGGATCTAGTTTCTTTGTTGAGGCTCTTCTAATTAAAAATATATAAATATTTAAAATATAAAGATATAGTGACTAAACTATATAAATAAGCTGAAATAAAACCATTTGAGATTTAAATAAGTTGAAACTTGAACTCATAAACATCAAATACATTCCTTAATATCATGATTCATAATATCAATATGTTAATGTAAGTTACATATGTCATATTTGAATTTTGAATTTGAGACTCAAAATTAAATAAGCTGAAATAAATTATAAAACCATTCTAATTTATGATTGATCAAGTGACAATAGTTGATATTCATATCATTAATCTCATATTCAAATACACCAACAATTGTCTATTGTCAATATTAAAAAAAAGAGGACAAGTATCAACCTAAAAATCAGAATCAACATCTGAAGCAACATCCATGAACTCCTCCTCGTTGGAACTATCATCCTCGTCCTCAAAGGTAAGCCCAATCAATCCCGTTGCACAAGTATTGTCCTCTTCAACCTGCCTCGGCTCCTTAGGATCTACATCCCACCGTAATGTTGGAGTCTCCTTGACTTGAGGTGTTTGCGATCCATAAGACGCAAAGCACTGTGTACAACTACAAGCTTCTCCGCTCTCGCAGAGGTAAGCCTATTCCTCTTAACAAGAGTGGATCCAACCATATGTAGACCAATTCCTCTCAGAGGCAGAGGAGCTAGAAACCTGGGAAAGGAGGCGAATGGCAAGTGGTCGCAGCAGTCCTGGAAGCCCATACAGTCGCCACCAACTCACTGGCTTCTCCTGTGCCAATGTTACCCTGTCCGGCTTTGTTGATGTTTTGTACCCATCAAGTTCAGTGAAGTTGAGCCACTCCAACTGATCTGTGAAGCCTCCTGTGGACTATACATTTTTTAAAGGCCTTCATAAGGCCCTTCTTCACCTCATCATCATCCAAAGGGATAACTCTACCTGGCCTCTCCACATACCATTTGGGATTCAGTGCATACGCAGCCATATGAAGAGGGGTGTTCAACTTCTCCCATCTCTTTGAATAATGGGTTGTATATGTTCATTGTAGAACTCCAAAGTGGGGTCCCTCACCCGAATAGTTGCCTTCATTTGCCCAAGCATGTTGTCAATGCACTCATAGATCTCACCAAGATTGGGGTTGTTAGAATCCCCATATTTGATGACACTAAAAACTGGAGCTATGATTGATATGATGTATTTCATATCAACCCAAAATGTTTCCCTCAACACCACGTCCTTCACTCTTTTCCCTTGCTCTGTCTTGGACTCACGCCACCTAGTCCAATCTGTGTCATAATCATAATTTGCAGGGGCTCCTGCAACTCAGACATCCTCTCCAACAAAATAAAATAGGATGCAAAGTGGGTGTCAATTGGTTTCAGAAATTCCTTCTTGAATTTTTTTGAAAAAGTGCCAATGATGTGTGGTGATTGCATATGAACTTTTGCACGTCCTTGGCCTCATTCACTATCTGGTTGACCCACTGAATCTTCCCTATGTCTTTTAGTGCATTGTTCATGGCATGCACACAACATGGGGTCCAATAAATATGTCTATACTCTCGCTCCACTAGCTTGCTGCTTGCTCTGCACACATAAGCGCATCCGTGACAACCTGTACAACATTTGAAGGTCCAACCTCCTCAATGGCATCCTTCAAAATCTGAATACTGGAACTCAACATCTTTCCGCTTCCCGAACAATCAATTGCTCTCAAGAAGTACGGTCCATCTTTGCAAGAGACAATGATATTGATGAGAGGACGGTGTCTAATATCCGTCCACCCATCCATGATAATGCTACAACCATGTGACACCCATGTGACCTTCATCTCCTCCATCAACAGATTAACCTTGGAATAGTTTCTATCCAAGATTGTTGTCCTCAGTTTGGTGTCTCCAGGAGGCACATAACTTGTACCTACTTTTGCAACCTTAGCCATAGCCTCCTTGTAATAAGGAGAGCGAGCGGCATTAAATGGGATCCCAACAACATAGAAAAATTTCCCAATAGCATCATCTGCCTCTTCCCTTGCCTTTGAATCAAACATTTCTACAACTAGATTGGGGGCTGCCCCCACGACCTTTCTCTTCCCTCTGCTTTCCACTTCTGACATTCCAAAACTAGAACCAGCCAAAGTATTACTATTTTGCCAGTCCTATGAGAGCTCAAAGGAGTATTAGCCGTAGTACCACGAACTTCTAGAACATTGTCGTGGTATTTCCATTGAAAATTCTCACCATCTCAACTCTCTCTGCTCTAGTGAAAGGCCCTTACAAACGCCAACCCCCTTCCTGTAAGGTGCAACAAGTGTGCATTGGTCCTGGTGATGCTGCCATGCCAAGTCAGTGCACATATGTTGCACTTCCATAGTTTGTTCCCCCTCCAGACTTGGGGTTCTCAACTATCTCAGCAAATTGTTGCAATGGCTTCTTCTTATCAAATGGTCCAATGGCAAATCTGGACAACATTTGAGAGGGGCAATTGGTAGCACTACCAACTGAACTACCAGTTGTCGTTGCCACTACATTTTGTCTCCCTTCTCCACTTTCCCCATTGTGGCATCACCAACACTTCCACCTATCTCAAGTTCTTGTTCAACCCTCTCCTGCTCTGATTCATACTCATACTCAGAAGAAGAACTCATGGTGATGATTGCTGCAATGAATAAAAAAAACAACCATAACTATATGATTGATTGATTATGTAATGAATTAATTTTTTAAAAAAAGTATAAGCAATGATCATAATTTTAATTTTAATTTATAAACAATGAAAACAACCACAAGTTACAACCAAACCCTATGCAATATGTTTTATTTTTAACTTTTAAAATGTAATTAAAAAAAAAAAACTAACCAGTATGCATTTTGTAAAATCCTACAAACTATAAACATGATTACATTGTGAATGTAGATACAAAAACTAAAAACAGCCCTAAAAAATGCAAATATAATCTAAATTTTAAAATGGAATTAAAAATGTAATTAAAAAAACTTAACCAATTATGCATTTTGTAAAATCCTACAAACTATAAACATGATTACATTGTGAATGTAGATACAAAAACTAAAAAACAGCCCCTAAAAAATGCAAATATAATCTAAATTTTAAAATGGAATAAAAATGTAATTTAAAAAAAAAAAACGTAACCAGTTACAACCAAACCCTATGCAATATGCATTTTTTAAAATCCTACAAACTATAAACATGATTACATTGTGAATGTAGATACAAATGCTAAAAAACAGCCCCTAAAAATGCAAATAGAATCTAAATTTTAAAAAAATAGAGACTTTAACAAGTATTGTAAGCAAATAAAATTATAAATACCTCTTGCTCTTGCTCTTGCTCTTCTTGCTCTTCTTGGTGTGAATATGGAATGAGCCCATAATGTCATTTTATAACATAGAATGACACTTTTAGGGTTAGGGTTAGTTTAGGTATGTTTGTTTTAAGTTATAATTACCTTTCAATTAAAAAAAGGGCATTTAAAGTATTAAAAATGTGATTTTTATTAAAAAGTGGTGCACATGTCGGGGGATGTCGGGGCGTCGGGACGCGTCCCAGGACATACCTCGACCGTCTCGGGACATTTCATTTACCCCCCTTCCTCTTTGGAAACATGGGGAAACGTTTCCCCACATCCTAACATCCTCAAAATGTCCGGGAAGTCTGGACTTGTCATTTTTGGGGGACGTGTCCCCGCGTAACACTACATATCTCTCACCTTGAAATTGAGGGCCATATTCTTCACCCCATACCTCTATGTTCTCCGTATCACTTGGTGGATCTAACTCAATCCTGGTCAGGTCTCTTTCAAGGAATTTGGCCCTAAATATTAGAGGAGGTTTAATGGAAGTCCTTAATTGACCGGATGAGCTTCCTTCACCATTATTTGTTGCTCCCTGGTTCGTTGATTTGTTGATATTGTGTCCATGTAGAGCCTTAACCAATTCCATAATAGATCATGTCAATGCATCGCGCATCTCCCTGTGAGATTCCTTCAAGACCTTTCGCAACTCCTTTGGTTCCTTGTAATTACTTCTTGCATAAAACTCATCTTATCTCTAGGAGGAACTCTCAAGATCTAGATCATCCATTGTCCCTTTCTACATTCAAATCCTTTTTTTTTACCAAGAAGAAGCGTTGGTCTCTGATACCTTTGTAAAGTCCCAAAATGGACAATTTATGCCCCTAAACGGAACAATAGCAAATCTAATCTAACAAAGAACTTATAGAATGTATACTTGACAAAATTAATGCAGATCTGAATTTATTAGAGAAAATGCCACTTGCCTTAGAGATTAATGACATTCAAAACTGATTTAAACTTGATCAAATCTTCGCCAAAAATAATCAGAATTTATCATAGATGCAAGAACACCAAAAAATATAAATTTTCTGACCAAGAAGAAGAGCGAGAAATTTATTATAAGTCTATAGAAAATCATCTTACAGACACGGCTGGAAAAGAGGTTTCCAAAGCCCAAATCCACTGAAACAAAGTTGAATATGGCCTCCAAAATTATGACAAAGATGTTGGTGATGAGATTTGGGACAGCCATGCCCTAAAATGTGTCAAACTCCACCCACAAGGGTGTAGATAACCCTAGATCTAGTTGAATATGAAGGTAGAAATCTGCCCCAACACTTGTGTCTTCAAACCCTAGCTGGAAACCATACAAATCTGCAACTTTGACCTTCAAATATTGCTGGAATTCAGAAATAGATCCTTGAAAATCAATGGAAACCCCTTAATATTGCTTTCTCTATAATGTCCCCAAATGAACATTTTTCAACCCAAACGGATTTGAGGCAAAACCCACTCCCAATGCTATATTATAGATTATACACCAAATATTTTAAATGCAGATCTGATGTTTATCCCTGATTTCTAAAACTGAAAATAGACTGAAATAACAAAACAAATATGAACTTCTCCTTACAATAAAATACCCAAAAATTGCCAGAATGAACAGCCAACTGAAAATTAATTTTTATTCCTCAAATATTCACTTTTCCACATACCCACAAGGCCAAAAATGGCAATTTGGGTGATTAGAATCAATTACAAGTGAAATCAGATTTTTCTAACCCTTAACCTATGTTGCCAAGAAACGGAGATAAAACGCAGAACGGCTCAAAAAACTAATTCTATTATTAAAAAATAAAATAAAAATATATATATGTATGCATAAATTAAAAAGGAAAAATGAGAGTGTGATTTAGAATGGACCCAAGAGGTCATTATATAGCTTTTAGGAAGTGTGTTTCAAGCAAGTCTAGGTAGTTATTAGGGTTAGGGTTATTTAAAGCAAAGGTTTTTATTTTTATTTTTAAAAAGTTGTTTTTAAAAAAAACAAGGCTGAAACGAAAGGAAAACGTTTCGGAAATGTTGAAAATATTTCTTCAAACGTTGGAGAAAACGTTTTTTGTCCCCCATCTGGTATGCATAGAAGTCCTCAAACGTTTCAGAGAAAATGGGCCCTTTAGGCTTCATTCCACGAGAGCCCTTAACTAATTCTATAAAAATAAAATAGGGCTGAAAACAGCTTCAAGTGGATATTAATTTGTGTACCAAAATGATAGAAATGTTGAAAATATCAGGACCAAAAAATGTTAAGATCTTCAACAACAACCAAAAATGAAGAATGCTCCCAATTCCCAAAATGGGTCTGCTTGGGCATAGAAATATGCAGATTTGATTCCTTTATAAATTCTCATGTTTGGCTGGTCCAAACACACATCAAACACCAACAACTCATATCTGATTTATGCCCAATTGATCCTTAGAGTGCAATCAGCCCAAATATGCCCAAATCTAAAAATACTTCTCCCAATCATTGAAAACAAAAATGCAGCGCAATGATGAACCCCGGATGGATCCACCTCTCAAAACTAAGGAGTTTTCGTTCCTCGATCTCTGAAAATTTGGAGATTTTCGTCCCCAACGTTTCCTCTCCTTGAGGGTTTTTGTCCTTAGGAGATTTAAGAAGCAAGCTCAAAGCTCAACATGCAAATTCAAATTTTTATAAAATAAAAAGGGATGCCTCTTCAAGCAAGTCGACTTGCTTTTATAGATAAACTTGGCTAATTAGCCACCCTCAACTTCCAATCAACTTCCTCCTTCCACATTTAATTTTTTTTTCACTTTGTTTCATCCACCAAAGGGGTCGCATTTTCTATAGGAGGAAATAAACATTAGAAAGTGACTTTTTCCTTTTATTATTTTATTTTTTTATTTAGCCTATAATAAATTAATATAAGTGTTTTTATAATATTTCTTTTTTTATGCACTTTATAATAATTTATTAAGACTAAAGTTCCCCTTTTATTCATCCCTTAGCCGTCGGGAAACCAAAATGGGCTAAGGGTCTTCGATGGGTTATTTTAGAAAGGGGGCATTTCATCCTCTCACAAAGGATGAAGAGTTTTCGTTCTTCAACCTTAGCAATAGAGGGTTTTCGTCCTCTAATGCAAACACTTCAAAGGGTTTTTGTCCTTTGAGGTAAAAATGGAAAGCAAATAGCTCGATCAAATTTAGAGATAGAAAAATATGTAAAAGTGATGCCTTCTCCATATATGGAGACTTGCTTTTATAACTTTTATTGGCATATTTGCCACCTAAAAGGGCCAATCAGCTCTTTTATCTTTATTTAATATTTTCCCCTTTATTTAATATTTCTTTACCTCTGTTTTACCATTTTTTTTATTCTTTTATCACTAATAAAATATTAAAGTGCTTATAATAAATTTATTATGCACTTTTAATTAACTTATTAGGATTAGTTTCTTTTTTTCATCCCTTAGCCATCGGGAAACAAAAATAAACTAAGGGTCTTCGACCTATTATTTTCGAGAAAGGAATATTTCAATCCTTCTATGTAAAGACTAACCCACAAAAGGCTCAAAATGAGTTATGGTGCCCATAGCTAAAAGCAACAGAGGTCTACACAACATATCAGCTAACTTGTTAGTCACACCTTTCTTATCCTTCATAACTAAATAAAATTGTTATGAGAATCCCATCCATTTATAGTGCTTAGCTTGTTGAAGATTGTTTTCAGACTTGCAAATATTGATGAGGTTGATGATATATATGAATAATAGTTTCCTTACCCGGAGATAGCTCTTTCATTTATTGACCGCTTGAACAAGAGCATACAATTCCTTATCATATGTACATTAATTAAGAATTACACCATGAAACAACTGTGAATGATACCACACTGGGCCTACCTCCTTGATGTAGAGTAACCCCTAGTCACTAGCATCCATTTCCACCTAAAAAGGTAGTCAGAAGTTAGGAAAAGCTAAAACCGAAGGATTGTTAATCTTATGTTTAAAAATCTCAAATGCATCTTGTTGCTTCTTGCCCTAAGTAAAAGGGACGAGAATTTCATGATGAACTTCTATAGATCTTGAATTGCACCAACAAAACTCCTTGTGTAACATTAGAGGCTTGGGCCAATTCAAAATGGCCTCTATCTTGGTTGGATCAATCCTCAACTCCCCATCTCCAACCACATGCCCCAAGAAGACAAGTGATTGTTGAGAAAACTCACACTTCTTCTCATTCAACACCAATTGGTTCTCCTTCAAAACTTGTAAAACTTATTTTAAATGAACAACATGCTCATCAAAAGTCTTACTAAAAACAAGAATATCATCCAAATACACAATGACAAAGGAATCAATAAATGGCCTCATTACCTCATTCATCAACCACATAAAGGTAGCCGGTGCATTACATAGCCCAAATGGTAGAACCAACCACTCATACAACCCTTGCCTTGTCTTGAATGTTGTTTTCCAAATGTCCTCTTCCTTAATCCGCACTTGGTGGTATCTAGATTTCAAATCAAGCTTAGAAAAGTACCTAGCATATTGATCTAGCAAATCATCAATCCATGGAAGAGGGTAACTATTTTTATGGTTATCTTATTAAGTGCTCTTTAACCAACACACATTCTCCATGTACCATCTTTCTTAGGTACCAAAATAATAGGAGAACCACATGGAGAAGTAATAGGATGGATTACACCTTGATTAATCAAAGATTGTAATTGTTGTTTTACCTCATTATCGCATCCTTCAAAGACTCCCTATACGAACCGAGTTTTGGAAACGGGATCTCCGATAGCAATGGATTTCATGCTCAATTGGCCTAGAAGGTGGCAACCCCTTAGGCTCTTAGAAAACATCCTTGAACTGTTGTACCAACTCTTTCATTTGCTTTTGCTCTTTATTAGTAAACATACTGCAAGAGATCTTAGATGCAACAACTTCCTTATCTTGAATATCTCTCAAAAGAAGCAAAGCAAACTTCCCACTAGCATTAATAAGCTTCTTAGCTTCAGAGGAACTTACCAAAGAGATTTTGAGTTTCCTTTATAGGCTGAAATGATGTAGCTCTTACCATCCTTTACCAAGCGGTATTGGTTGGCTCTCCTCATTAAGATAGCATTCCGGATATACAAGTAGAGGGCTGTCAAACACTACACCACACACATCAAGAGGCACAACATCCACCGTAGCTTCATCAATGAAATGTGCATTAATACCAAACTTAACCTTACATTGCTTGGTGACCTTGATGTCTACACCTTTCTTCACCCATCCCAAGGAATAAGAGCTGGATGATTGTAAGTCTCTATTTTCAACTTATCTACTAACTCTTTGCTTATCAAATTAGCTTGAAAACAAGTATCAAAAAGAGCATCCACTTTTGTTTTCTTCATCTGAATTTTAATATGAAAAATCTTAGCAAGTTCACTTTCTTGAGCACTAGTACTACCCAAACATATCTCTTTGTTGATGGAGGTACAACACAAAGTTTCATCCACATCAGAGTTGTAACCTATCTTCTCTCCTTGGAGAGTGGCCATAGCATTTTTTTCTTTTTATTCTTGAATGGGTGCAACTTTGGATGAAGCTTCCAACATTTTTCCTCAGAATGAGTGTCAACATTACATTCACCACAATGAACTTTAGTATCCTTGTTAGAAACGAAAGTAACATTTTTCTTACCTTTCCCCTTTCCTTTACCCTTTTCCTTGGACTCACCTTATTGTTTTGGAGCACTTTGAGAGGTAGACAGAACCTTTCTTCTTGTCCATCTCTAAGTAGTGAGCTTGAAAACAAGCCTCACATCTGTAAGCTTGGCCAAGAGGACAGGCCTCCTCAAATGGCTATGGAGTCCACCGACATACTTCATCAAGATGTCTCGATCCGCTATATCTTTTCCCATTTGGACAACCTTCTTGTTGAACTACTTGTGTACTCCTGCATGCTTTGGCCTTGCTTTTGCCTGAGATATTGCCAATACATGGACCTCTCTTCCTCATAACAAATAGGATAAAACTGCTTCTTGATTAACATCTTAAAATCATCCCACTTAGTAATAGGAGGAAGCTTCTTAACAACAATGTTACGTGGGGACGCGTCCCCTAGATTTTAGTGACGTCCCGGACGTCCCAAACGTTTCGGGGACTCGGGGACTTGGAGGGGACGTCCCCAATTTTTTTAAATCTTTCAAAAGTTTTATGATGTTTTTACTTTTAAAAAGATGAATTATAATCTTGAAAGTACCTAAAATACATTAAATATAGTTTAAATCCCTAAATGTCATTGGAAAAAGTTAAAATATTGAAATATTATTTTTTATGTATTATTTTAAAATCCATCCCCCTGCTGTCCCCAAAATTAGGGAAATTTTTGCCATCCCATAAAATCCATCCCTCCTCACTCCCCGTCCCCCGTCCCCTAAGACTTAGGCAACTATGTTTTACAACCAATGTATGTACATAACATTCAAACCAAGTTAGAGCATGATTGGTTAATTTTAACCTTGCAAAAGAAATATGTTGGCCTTCATTAATATGATGCAAACTGAAATATACCTCAAGTTGAGCTAGCCAATGGTCTAGCTTCTCAAGATTCACATCTCCATCATAGGGTTGAATCTCTATCTTTGCCTCAACCTTGAAAGGAGGTGGGGCCAAGTTGGCATGGAGTGATTCTTCCTTCTTCTCATGCTCAGAACAGTCCTCCTTGTCTTGCCCTTAGTGATTCCATAGAAACACCAAGCTTTTCCATGAGAAGTCCCATGATGGACTCCAACCGGTCAAGCTTACACATAGAAAGAGAGATGTTAGCCACATCCTCTTCAAGCTTATGAAATCTCTCCTTTGTTGTTCGGCATCTTCATCATCAATACGGGCCATGCTACAAAATCCTTGCTTCCACTTTCTTGTGAAAAAAATTGTTTCAAAGGGTGTTAGGATACCTTTTTGGCATTGTTGGCTTTGGTGACGGGCATTAATAATAAAATGCAATGACTAACAATACCACACAAAGAACAATATTGATAATAACCAACTCTAATACCAATTTGATCTATAAGCTAGGTGGATATTCCACACTAGACCTCACCAACACAGACTTTTGTGAATCGTAGCTTACAAAGAGACTGTAATCTAACTTTATTGCATACAAAATAGAGCTATGAGGAGCTAGAAATGAATGTGCACAACATTAAACACACATGAGAAATAAGAAATGTTGCAAACACATGTGAACAAAAAATTATCCTGGAGAAACCCAAGGAGAAGGGGAAAAACTCTAGTGGATGAGGCAACTACACTCCCCTTTCACTATGTAATTCACAAATTCATACAAGATACTGCCATTAATTTCCTTTATGGACAGAGCTTCACTCTCTCTCTCTCTCCAAACTTGCACAAGCTTGCTTAACACTTCTCTAACAACTCCCAAGAACAATCTGTCACTGATAGGAATATCACCAATAAGTTTGGGACCAATACCCCACTTGGTAAACCATGCCATGGGAATCTAATTCCATAACTCCTCTTCCACTCCATGATAACTGACACCCAAACAAATGCCCTTTGCCTAAGCTGCTAAGAACTCCAAGAAACTGATGGTGGAAGTTGACATGTTGCAACCTTTCAATTCCACGTTTTTCTTGAACGCGACCAAACTGTCATTGTCTCCAGACTGGCAGGTTCAAAACCATTGCGGAGGTTGCAAAACTGCCACTTTACAAACAGCAGCAGTTTTGCAACCAAAAAGGTCCTTTATCTTCCAAAGGCCATAACTTTTGCATACAAACTCAAAATCGGGTGCCATTTTTTTTGAAAGTGTATTTTTCTAAGAGGAATCCAAATATGTCATCAAAACATATAGGTTCTATTGTGGTTTTACAAGAAATGTCTTTTACAAGTGTTTACAATGCGAATTACATGAATTGGGCATATCTCAAATCCAATTTTGGATCACCCACTCAGCCAAATGATGTGGTTTAGCAAGAACAAGGTTGCAAGTTAATGCAGGGATAGAGTAAAGAAAATGCAGAAGGTTAGAGAGTGATTCGAACACCGTGTACCCACGGGAAGCTCAGAACAGCCATACTTAACGATTTCAACAGCAACCATACTCACCAAGCACGTTCGGACTATTTAGGAACCCATCCTGTAAAAAACAGGTCATGTAAAGTAGTTCATACCCATCCAAATGTGTCCCACATTATACAAAAGAGCAGATTCACACAGATGCAAAGAAGCGAGCATTGAAATTTTGTCTTTGCTAAGGCTCTTCTTATTTGGATCTCTAATTGGGCACACCATTGATAGCGTACATAAATAAACCCCTGGGGTTCATGTAAATGATCCTAGTTCCTAGTTTTGAGTTATATCATCTATGTGCAACTTAGCAGATTAGTGGAGTTGTAGAAGCAAGTGGCAAATCAAAGCAAGCATTGGAGAAATGTTGGAAAGTCTCACAATGTTCTCGGGAGGCTTCATTGAAGCAAATTGGCTTGTAAATCTTACACAGAGATGGCAGCAAGGAGGCACAGCCCCACTCTTCTGCATTTTTCCTACAGTGTATTTCTCTAATCTCTTGTGTTGATTCTATTTTCTTGCATATTTCAATTTTTTCTGGTTTTAGTTCGTGGCATGCGACTAATGAAACAAATTCAGCACTTAAGCATCATATTTCTAAGGAATAAATCTGTTTTTTTAGCAAAGCACTTAAGAGAACAGAAAACATAATTCACTATATCAGATTCATATAAGTAAGGATTTGTGTTGTCAACTTAACCATGGAATATCTATGCTAATCAAGGCTCAATAAGAGGTATAGAAGAAAGAAAAGGATGAGTTGCACGCTAAATTGCTTAAAACAATGGGAGCAATAGGTAACGTAGATTTTGGTGATGGAATAAGGTTCAAAATCAGTAACATCACAGGATTCAAGCTAATTTGTGGAGTGAGCAATGGAGACCAAAGTGGCATTTTACCATGATAAAAGATGGTCAAAAGGATGAATTGCCAAAGTAATGAAAAGTCAATGAAGGATACAAATGGGGTAAGGTGGTGAACAAGTATATTTCACTCTTCTTCTGCTCCAAAAGGTGAAATGGTATGGATTTCATTTATGCTCAAACTGAATATGTATAGATTTCGTGTATGCTCAAACTGAATTTGTATAGATTTCATGTATGCTCAAACTGAAAATGTAAGGATGGTAATATGGTTGAAGTTGGAGAATTATACAGCTATGTTTCAGAGATTTTGTGGCAAAATGTGCTTCATCTAAAGTTTTCCATGTGATTGTAACTTACTGTAGATCTCTGAAATTGTATATCAACATCAAGTTGTCTACATAATAGACAGTTGGGATTGATGGACATATTTTCCTCACAATATCCTGTCCGTGTAAGTATGTACTAGAATGTTTGGAATGTGGTTTATCAGTCTCAAGTAGTGGAGAGAGGAAAATGATCTCATCCATTGAGATTGATAGAACCATTTCAAGCTCAAGGAGCCAAGGTGGATTTTTTTGTTGCTAAGGTGCATTAGATGAAGTGTTCATGTGACAAGGTGTTCAGATAAGATAAAGGTGCATCAGACGAATTGTTCATGTCACAAGGTGGTTTTGTGTGGAAGCAATCTATGGTGAGTGGAGGCTAGTAAACGCTATAATGAGTGGGAAGCTGGTGGCATTCAAAAGTGGACATGGACCTAAGGCATGTCTGAGGCAGAAATGACACCTGAGGCATGCTAAAGTAATGACAGATTTGAGAGGCACTTGAGAAAAGAGGTATGTTTCGGGTCATTGGTGATGGGAATTCCATCACTAGAAGATTTCAAAGGCTAACAGAATGATCATGCTGCAACACGGGAATGTTACAACCACTGGGGACAGATAGTTCCATCCAAGGCGGGCTGATCATTAAAGGTGTACCTCCAGAAATTCAATTAGGCCACCATAAGTGTGTTGTGCGGTAGGGGCATTCTAACAGACTACCATTGTTATGGTGCACAGTATAGGCATGCAGATACAACACTATAGTTTGGTGTGTGGTAGATATCCAGAGATACTTCAAGATTGGGGAGGATCAGTCATTGAACGTTCAGAAGATTAACACATGGATACCCTTCAAGGATATACTATGGCACTATATTTTTGTTTAGCCTTGAAAGTACAATCAAATTAATTATATTGAGATTAGCTAAATCAATATCATGTTTGTGTTAGAATTCATCACTGTAACAACAAACATGTGAAGAACGAAACATTCAAGACATGTCAACATATATTGCACATAGAAATCACAAAAAGTGAACCCAATATTTAGCACCACTTCCTAATATACTCTACAGCTGCAGCAGCTAGTTACCCATGTACTTTTGTGCGGTGGAATGGTGAGCATAGAGACACTTTGCAATGTTTTCCACATTGACAGCAAGCTTACACATTATTTAAGTTCATATCTGACTTAAGCAAACTCTTTGAGCCCTGTATCCTACAAAAGATCATATTATTGACATATTGACTAAATCATTTGGATTGCATTCAATCTAGTCATTATGGGGGATTAGCTATATTAGATACTATACAATATCATTAGAATATTATTAGTATTATTGTTATCATATCAATAGATTCTTGTTAGTTTGTTAGAATTATATATTAGCGTTAATATTAAGTAAATATTAGTTACATGTTAACTAATAAATGGTTGTAACCACTTCAACCATTTTGTAACCATCTCGCACATAATAAAATGATCAACACAGTGAGTAACATATGCATTTCGGTTTCTCTTCATTTGTTTTTTGTACATTCTAATCTTTCTCATTTTTTTCTCTCCACATATTCTAACATGTTACAACTAGACTATGTTAGGGTTTTGTTATTCTCATGATATGAGAAGGATCTCATGATGTATTATAAAACCGGTCTGTTTCAATGTAATATAACAAGCCCATGAATTAATCTTACAAGGAAAAAAGTAACTCCAGCTACTAGTTTAGCACTAGTGGCAGAATGTAACGACCCGTTACACCAAAACCTCAAAGTGTTAGTCAAATCCGTACATGAGGATCATATCATCCCACCACACTTCCGTAGAGCCCGACCTTGGGCTGGGTCTGCGCCCGCACTCCCATACATGCAAGCCCCGCTTCACCGACATTTAGGCGCCCCATGGGCCCCGGATACATGGTGTAACCAACCGAGCGGGATTCAAAGAAGGGTGGAAGCTTCGATACCAAATGTAGAAAACTGTTACACCAAAAGCTCAAGGTGTTAGTGAAATCTGCACATGAGGATCATATCACAGAACCTCCAACTACGTCAGCATCGTCTAGATGCTTCAATGCCTTCTATTAGCAGGCAGCTTTCATAACTAGTTCTGCCTATTCCTAAAGAGGCTTCCACCACTAAGCAAGTTTCATCCACTAAGGCAGTTGCCACTTTTCACCCTCAGTCAAGTTCCTGATTGTACACAACATGTCTCAAGTAGGAAAAGGAAGACAAGTAACTTCAGCGACTAGTTTAGCAGTGGTGGCAGAACTTCCAACTACATCAGCATCTTCCAAAGCTGGAAGACCTTCTAGTAGCAGGCAGCCTTCATAACTAATTTTACCTGTTCCTAAAGAGGCTTCCACCACTACCACGCTAGTTCCATCCACTAAATCCAGTTGCTACTTTTCACCCTCCATCAAATTCATGATTGTAGACAAGGATGTTGATTAGTCATAAAAGCATGATAGACATGGGCTTAAATAAAGATTTTGTCTTATCGTGGCATTAACAAATAAAACATGTGACATTATGTTTGCTTGGAAGCTAAGTAATGTAGTTGACTATTTTAATTTTTGGTTATAGCAATAAATTCTTGTAAAATTATCATGATGTGTAAAGCGTGCAAGAGTGACTAATAACATCAAGAGAGTTCAGTACCAATTCAAATAACAACGAGTCATTTTTTTAAATAATAGTTTTATTTCTCCTCAAACAGTTTCTTATTTAAAACACTTGAAAAACTTTAAATAGTTAAAGGCATCAAGAACATGATATAGCAGTATAGTTTCTTGCAAAGACTTTATAGATCAATCAAATACAAGATATCCTATGGAATCCTGATAACCTAGAGAATACAATAGTCTCTATTATACTTCATTTGCATCCTTAAGATGTACTGAGCTTCAAATGAAGACGAGGGGAAAAAAATTGATTGACAGGAAATGCAGAAAGATTTTGCATGCATGTGAACTTTCTTGCATGTAGGCATATGTCAAACTATTTGTCATGATGTGAGCTCATGGGACATCTTATTACATGTGCATGCATACAAAACTAAGCATTTGTGATTTATTTATAATTACCTTATAAAGTGGGTCACCCGTGACTTCATATCTCATTTGGGATCCAATAACCACTGGGATATGAGTATTAGCATGAAAACCAGAGATGCTATCTGCCTGTAATTTACAATCAAGAAAAACAAACCAAGTTTCCATAAGCAACAATAGATTTTCACATTCACTTCAATAACTAGTATGTGATGCTATGTATATTCTAACACCAAAAGATAACTAAAGCATCAAACCAAGTACCATTACAAGAGAAAAAATGAGGAGAAAAAAGTAGTGGTTATTTATCATTCCCTATTTTGTAAAAATCACTACTCAGAAATTTATACATATATTGTTTTAATGATTTAAAGATTCCAAGAGAATTGAACATTAGTTTTCTAGCACAAGATTACATTGGATAGAGAGCTCCGTAAATCATCCGAAATTATGCGAGAATTGTTGAAGCTTTCTAAAGAATCAGATTTGATGTGGCACATTACAAAGACGAGTTTGTGTTGACACGACCTTGTGCTGATATGTTCATGCCAACACTAACTCGTCCCAAAGAAACATGCAAGAACAGAGACCTATTTGTCCTTGATCAAACTTGCCCCAAACCTATTTGTCCCGTAGCTTGAATTGCTTTTGTATGAGGCAACATGAAACAAAGCACCCAAGTTAGAATGTGGATCAGTTGTGATGTTGTCCACTGGGATACCTTGTCAATCGGACTCCTTTGTGTTGAACCTTGAGCATGTGTTAGCTAAAAGAGAACTTAGGGAGAATGATGAATAGGCAATTCAGACGTACACAGAGTCAGATTTCAATTGCAGAATGGAGAGGAAGGAGAAAACATCAAAGAACAAAGTAATGTAGATGCAAAACAAGGGAGATAGGTGTTTGGTCGTATGACATAGCCTTGTATGCTTGTAACATTGCATTTCTTGTTGATCGTGGACTAGAAGCTTGACTCCACTTGCTAGATTTTCCTACATTGGGTTTCTCCAGGGTAAATCTATGTGTTTACTCACGTATGTGCTGATTTTGCTTTCATTTCTAGGTTTTCTCATCCAATTCTCAAATCTTCATGTAATTAATGCAATATGGTCATTCTTTGATCAAATGCATAGACATATTCTGCATAAATCAATCTTAAGACTAGATAAGATCTGCATTAATGAATTAGTTATTGGTCTAACTGAGTTATTTATGGATCACATACGGCCAACAATAGTTCTCTTTTCAGTTGTTTTGGCAAAGCAGAGGATGAGAAAACGCTTCTTGCAAATAACTCCTTATCAAATAGTGGTACCAAAAAGGTTCTTATTGAAAATGAAAAGAACAATGATGTATATCATGTTCCCGTCTAAGCACTAACCTACTTTTGGTTTATCAAATCATTCAAATTGGGAAAAAGCTAGAACTCTTACCTAACAAATTGTGGAAAAAGCTAGAACTCTTGACAAAGAGAGAAATTGTGCAAGTTCACCCAATTCCATAACAAATCAGAAAACATTTCTCTTGCATTGCCAAGTACATGTGGGTGTCAATCACTAGGGTGATTTATTGAAGCGAGGCTTTGATTGTTTTCTTGAAAATTTGCAGACTATGACGATTTTTGTCATGATGATTCTAGACTTTCTAATGTCGGTGCACATAACAATGAACAAGAAGATTCTTTAGCTGAATTTGAAAAGCATACTAATGGGTTCCGCTCCAAAGATACTTTAGAAGATGGGTTACACTCGGAAGAGAGCTAGGTGCTCTTGGTCAAGGTATCAGCATGCCAGCTAAGAAAGACATCAAACTGATGGGAATCAGGCTTGGTGATCTGGAACATAAGAGGTATCTGGGGACAACACCCTAAAAGAGAATCTAGTTGCGTTGTACACATGTGCAAAGTAATATGAAAATATATTTAGATGATCAAAAGAAAGAAGATGATAGAACTAGTTCAGAAAGTTTTATTAATGTGTGCATTTTGTAGATGGCTTACTCTTGAGGGAGATGTATGGTTGTCTTCTACTATATAATGGCTATCAAATGCTAAAGTTATGTATACATGTATTAAAAAGTTGTGAAGGCTTAAAGAACTGTTACAGAAGTCGCAACGGTTGAACTTCCATGTGTGACTCTTTGCCCCCGCCAGTTAAGTTGAACGATGTCAAAATTTGACAATCAAAATTTGGTCCATATGGCATTGCCCCACACCCCACAAGGGCAATGCCCTCAATGGGAACCCCTACACACGTATTGGGGGCTCCACCCCATCCAAACAGAGGCAGCAATGCTGTCAGTGCCTAGGGGTATCATGCATGTGAATTGACCTTAGCATGGCCAATAGGTGTATGGTTCCCTAATGAAGCCATCGGTGAAGACTGCATAAGGTTTTGTACACAGGGATGGCACCATGTCAAATCTACCCAAATTGCACTGTGTCGTCGTAGAGGTGTGTGCAACATCTTGTGGAGATGGATTGATGATCTTAGAGATAGCATGAACCTCTAAATGTGATTCTGAAGTAACAGGAACCTCTAAATGTGGTTCTGAAGTACTACAAACTATTGAACAAATCCGCAATTACCACAAGTTGTGAGAATGGGCTTGGCAGTATCAATGGAACTACTTTGGGAGAATCCTCTTGGATCACTTGGACATCTAGAGACGATAGCAATGAAGGTATACGAAAGTGATCAACAACATTCAAATGATGACACTGCTAATAACGAGAAATAGGACTTTCACATTAGCAAGCCTCGTTGACAAGCTCATTATCTTAGGGGGCCTAACTTGCTCCCTACCTAGGCACATTCATTAGGCTCACATACTTTTCTATGATTGCTTAGTTTTCACTCCATTACTATTTATAAAGGAGATACAAATCTGAAGTATGTACCTTCTATATGCCTAAATGAATATTGGTCATTCTTGATCATGATTGGTTTGAGGCTAAGTCACAAGGTTCGAGTTCGAGTTCAAGTTCGACAAGGATAAAATTCAGTTGAAGTTCGTCATTAGATAAAGTTCGAAAAAAAAATCGCCATTAAGTTCGACTAATATATAAAATATAAAAATATAAAAATAAAATAATTATAAATATTTAAATAAATATAAATAAAATTAAGATTAAAAACAAATAAATTAAAAAAAATCAAGGATAAAATATTAATAAATATTAAATATGTATTAGTAAAGATATATAAAACATATTTTAAAACTTATTAGCATCCTAGTTTTAAAATATATTTAAAATAAGTATTAGTTTAAACAATAAAAAATATATAGGAAAATATTAGCAAACTATTCAGAGATAAAAAATAGTATATTATATTAGCATACTATATAAAATACTTAAAATACATATTAGTTTAAAGTTTTAAACAAATAGAAAAATTAAACTTTGAAAACTTTATACAGATCGGAAGTAACATATAAAATAAAATTATAATAGTGAACGAATGAAAAAAACAAATTATAATAAATCGAAATCTTGGAAAAGTTTGATGAACTCGTGGTTTGTGTCGCGACAGACACGCATTAAAAACCTTGCCGCTCAACGTGAACATCCACGCAGCTCCTGTCACAGTGTCACCCGTGACTACCTCCAGAAGCCCTCACCTGCAGAAGCCCTCAACAAACTGAACAAATTTGAACGAATTTCAAGTTTCAGGGTTTTAATCGCCGAATTTCGAATTTTTATGTAAAAATTCGGCAAACCTTGTGACATAGGTTTGAGGTATGTAATTTTTATGAAAGAAGGGCATTGTTGGTGGGGTTATAGTATTGGCACCTCTTCCTTGAGCATTGGGCATATCGATGATTCTTTAAAGATCTTCTTTCATTATTGCTTCATGAGTATTTGGCATAACTAAAGTAGATCTTACATTCTTGGGGTACATTTGTAATGCCTTGATTTCATTGAAACTTCATATATTTCTTCCTTTTATTGATGCATAATGGAACCCATCCCTTTATAGCCTTATTTTTGATGACATTGTTTCAAGGGCGTAGCACTTGGGTGTGCATTGTAATGAGTGTGTGCACTTTTTGGGGGGTTCGTTTAAGTTCCCAAATAACCTATTTTGCATGTTTTGGAGCCATTCAGGCTTGTGAAGGAAGATCCTCTGGCAGAGGTGAAAGGACAAGTTTGCTGACTTGTTTTTGCTAATTTTACTTGTTTGTTTGTTGCCCTCAAAAGCCCTATGCATCATTTTGGTATCAAAGTTGAGTATGTTAAGAGAAGATAAGAAGCAATGAAGACAAAGAACCAGATCAAAGAATCGGAGTGGGAAAAGGAGATAGTTGATTTGAGAAGTGATTTGAAGAGGCTAGAAATTTTGGAGAAGTTGTGTTTACAGGTAAGGAATCAGAAGTATATTTGGAGGTTGAAGAGAAGAGTGAAGTGGCCTATAGAGCTACTTGTAGAAAGAAGACAACAGATGAAAGTTATGAGAAGAGGAAAAGTGCATGAAGAAGCACTTGAGAATGAGATGAAGGAAAAGAGGAAAGTGTCTAGGAAAGAGGCACTCTTTGAGACATTTTGGTCTCTTATTTTATTGACTAATGTTGTGTTTCAATTCATGTGTACAGGTATGAAGAATCTTGGGAAGAAGATCAAGGATAAGGTATTGAAATTTGCAAGAAATGGAGCAACAGAAGTATCCATGAAGGAAAATGAATGTGATGAAGAAAGAGAGTAGGTTATGGAAGAGGTTGATCAACATGTCAATGAAGAGGTAGAAGAAGAAATAGCCATCTTACAAGGAAGACTACTCATTCATATGGCAAGCAAGTTGTTACTAAACATGAAGACATTGTACTCATGGCATAGCATCAAGAACAAGCTTATGAAGATCAGCTACAATTGGAAGATCAGAAAGAAGAAAAATTTTGCATTACACAAGTTCATAGGGAAAGCTCTTTTGTTCCCTAGGAGTATGATGCAGAAGCATCAGTCTATACTGCTTCCTCATAGTCAAATTTCATTTGAAGCATGTTTGGAGGGTCTAGGTAGGTTAGTAGGTGTGTTTAAAGGAATTTGGAAGACCTAAAAATTCAAATTTGAGCTATGAATGAGTTTTCCCGCCAAAACTGATTTGAATTTGTAAATAAGGTATTTAGACCTTTTGGCAATTTGGGGTTTGTTAGTGGGTTGGTGAGTGTCTAAGATGAAGTGAGAATGCATTAATAAAGTGTATCAAGCCTTCTTGAGGGTCATAGTCATTTGTTCAAGGTATTTGTTATAAAGGTCTACTTGTAAAGTCTTAACTCATCCTTGTAACATGAGTTGTGGATTGGTTAGAGCCTAGTTAAGTGAATAACTAATTGAAATAAGTTATGTATTCGAATGAGGAGGTTTTGAAGCATGAAGGGGGTGATGAAGGATATTCAACGAGGAGAAGGGGAGAAAATGGAAGGTGATACCTTGTTTTTATGAAGAATGGACTGTGGATGCATCAACACGGTCAATAAGTTTGTAATAGAATATGAAATTCAAGCCCCCTGTTAAAAATGATGGATTTCCATAATTGAATGTCTTTCTTCAGTGATATTAGAAGGTGTTTTGTTTATTGTATGATGTGGAAGATTGAAATAATGAATTGTTAGACCAAACTTTGTACTCAAGTCTGAAACAGGGTGGAGAACACCGTTCTAGAAGGTAAAGTTGACCTTTAATCCATTTTCTTGTGTTTTATTGAAGAAACTTTCCTCGGGAAGATGCATAGGGTTGGCGCAGGCTTATTTGCGAAATTTTGTGGTTTAAATCAATGTAGAATGGTTTTAAAACTCATTTTCATTCCTATTGTGCTCTGCTAAAACCCTTGCTAGGGTTTAGATGAGTTCACTTGTTTGAAGGTCTTAAACAATGTTTGAAGGTCTTAAACAATGTTTGAAGGACTGAGATTGGTGACAAATCATCTGAGGTGTCTATACATTAAGATTATTAAGGTTTTGAGTCTTGGTATACCTCCAAACTCCTGATATTGCTGACAATTGCTGTTGGAGGATGATTGTCCTCAAGGACCAAGTTATAACCTAGCACGGAGGATTGAGGGTTTAAACATTGAATGAAGAGTTGAAATTTTGATGGAAGCATCTGAGAAGTCTCCTTTTTGGGATTATTAAAGTTTTCAACCCTGGTTTGTTTTCATTTGCTAGATATCATTGACAGTCGTGTTCTAAGCGTACAGTCCTAATAAGAGACCTAATTAGTGAAGGATAGCTTAGCAAAACAGAGGTTTAAACATGGAGATGATCAATGAATCTTGATAGTCACCTGTAACAAGATAATGGGTATCTAAAAAGCCCACAAGTTTGGTTTGGAACCCCCTTAATCAAATTTTAAGCTTGAAAAACCTCTTGGACAGGGCTAGAAGGAGGAAAGGCTAATTGCTTGAGACCAAGTGAGAGAGTAGGCCGTCGCCCCGCCTTGTGAGTTAAGCCATAAAATTTTGCATACAGTTTGGAGAGCCAAATGGGTACTCAAATCAACTTTCTCTTTACCTTGGGGCTTTATGGATTGCTCCCAAACAGTTTCCATGGATGGAATTGACTTAAGAAGGCAAATAGGGCAGTTTAGAGAAATTTGACAAATGATGATGATTTCCTTTGGTTTCAATCACTTAGAAGATTGATAATGCATGTGAATGATGGGTGAATGATGTTCTTTATGTTCTAACACAATCAAGCTCCCAAATAACCTATTTTGCATGTTTTGGAGCCATTAAAGCTTGTGAAGGAAGATCCTCAAGCAGAGGTGAAAGGACAAGTTTGGTGACTTGTTTTTGCTAATTTTACTTGTTTGTTTGTTGTCCTTAAAAGCCCTCTGCATCATTTTGGTATCAGAGCTGAGGGTGTTAAGAAAAGATAAGAAGCCATGAAGACAAAGAACCAGAAGAAAGAATTAGAGGGGGAAAAGGAGATAGTTGATTTGAGAAGTGATTTGAAGAGGCTAGAACTTTTGAAGAAGTTGTGTTTTCAAGGAAGGAATTAGAAGTATAGTTGGAGGTTGGAGAGAAGAGTAAAGTGGCCTATATAGCTACTTGTAGAAGGAAGACAGAGGATGCACCACCCATGCATGAAACAACCTTGGACTCCTCTTCATAGTAAAAGGGCCCTTCTTTTTGCTCACTAATGTCCGCTGTCATAAACAGACTAGTAAGCGGATTATCCTTGTTTTTATTTAAGGGACTTTGATCACCATTTCTTCTTCCTCTTCTTGCTTAGCACACATCCCTACATCCTTTCATTCATTACCAACCCAAGTAGCATTAGAAACAACAAAAGAATGGTCATTGATTACCTCTTGGCTGCCCTCATTTTGCGTGTTCATGCGAACTTGCAAATCAAGTTTCTCTTTCCTCTTTGACTCATCTCCCATGATCACTTTATCATCATGCATGCAATCATCAAAAGGCAAAGAAACCTCTTCAATCAACAATGAATCTTTACCTTGCTTATTTTCATCCGGTGGCTCTTCTTCCTTCACTTCCTCTTGAATCAAATCTGATTTTTCTGTGCAATCACCAAGTCCCATGCAAGCATTAGATATCAAAAATTTATCATCAAACACCAAAGGACTCATACCTTGGAGAGTTGATCCTTCTTGCTTCATAGGAGACCTTGCTAACATATATGCCTTCACCTTGCTTGAACATTGATCCAAAACACCTTTGGCTAAAGTATGAGCAATACATGACTCCTCTTGTCTCAAACCTTCCTCAAGCATGGATAGCAATGGTTGTGGGGGATCCTCATATTCATTCAACACTAGGTACAAGATAGTTTGCAATGAAACCATTATTTTTGGGAGTGATCATCATGTAGAATAGCAAAGAATACTTCAAACATGTGGAGAATAGCTCCAACTTGATTGTCAAAGAAAGAGCAACAACAACTAGGCATACATACCATTTTTCCAAGCATGGAGAGACATAAATGATTTAATCCAACATACCCAAAAGATGGCCATGCAACCTCCTTTTATAAGATAAGGGTGCACAATCAAATGGCCGACCTTTTCCCTTTTGGAGGGAAAACTAATAAAACTTAATTAAAATATTAAAAGACTAGCTTTATGTGCACTTTATTATTTTCTAATTAAATAATAAAAAGTAACTAACCTATGTGCACATTTTTAAACTAACTCAGAGACTCCCCTGTAAGCGCAAAGGCATGCCAAGGGCTGCAATGCATACAACAGACATCTCAGAACAATCCCCAAGCTTTATCTTTGAACCCACTGGGAGAGAAAATGGGTTGAGGGTCTTCGGTTCTTCATCATATTAGCCATTTTCGCCAAATACCCAGATGCCCAAAATTGTTTTATTCGTAATGTGTCAAGATATTCCCAAGGAGCCATATTAGGGATGCCCAAAATTCTTTTATTCTGCTGGGGTTTCTCATGGAAATTTGTATTTAATTATTTTGAGCCCCGTTTGAGGCAATTTGTGCTCCGGTTTAACCCTGTTGTGATCGTACATATCATTATTCCCATATACCAAGAGGGTTTTAACCAGAATGAATCTGGGCTTTATTTGTGACTTTCGCAACGCTTTTGTGTTTTTGTGTTTTCCGCGTTTCGCTTTTCTCGTGAAATTTCTCTCGATCAATTCCTTTGCCGGTTTGGCCTCGATTCTTGGCCTCGAGTATCCGGAGAGATCACATGCACGTTGTGCAGGCCGTAAGGAATTCGCCATCGAGGTCCGGGTTCTCTCTGGAAAAGACGAAGTCGTGCACCAAAAAGCTTCTTCGGGCCGGGCTGGCCGCATTTTTGGAAAAAGAGGGCTCAAGTGGATCATGGGATTTTTGGAAGCAGCAAGCAGGTGGGAATTTTGTACCTGCCTAACCAGGTACTTTTTCCCATGGAAGCAACGCCACTTAAGTCACAATGGGAAAATTAGAGGCAAAGAGTGTGGAATTTCTTACCCGCCTCACAGGTAAAAATTCTCATTGTGGAATAAAAGAAAAATCACTTAAGTGAATCATGGATTTTATTCACGTCACCTGCAGGTAAATAATCCCATTATGAAAGTCAAACGACTTAAGTGAATCATGGGATTTTCAGGGCTGCCTTGCAGGGTAAATAATCCCATTGTCATCTGACTTTTAAAAATAGAAATCTCTTATGCCAAAAAGTGCGACCCCTTTAGGGAAAGAAAGGCAGCCTTAAATTAATTAATTTAATTAATTTCTTCTCCAATTTTGGCGCCCAGGCTTGTGGAAAAGTCAACAAAGGAAAGTGGACAAAAGGAAGTTGGAAATAGACAGTTCTAAAATTAAATAAATATTATTTATTTAATGCAGCCCCTTCATGTCAAAAAGTGCGCCCCATTTGGGAGAGAAATAATATTTTTTTAAGTATTAAATGATTAAATTAATTCTATTTTCAGTGGCTAAGGTCAAAGCATACTGTGAGGCTTGAGTTAACTGGAAGTAGAAGTCTAAAATTAAATAAATTTAATTTATTTAATGGCAGCCATGAGCATGCACAAAATAGCGCCCATTTCAAGAGTAAAGCTTATTAATTAATTAATTAATTAATTGCCAGGAATAGGAAAGACATTAATTAATTATAGAATCATGAGGATTATATAAGCAAGGGCTGCCATAAGGATGAATTAATTAATTCAAAGCAGAGAAGTGCAGCCCAGACAAAAAGTGCGCCCCATTTGGAGAGGATTTTTGCTCAAAAGAAGGTGAAATTAATGCTAAAAGCTTCCAATTTTGGCGCATTGTGTCAAGGAGGTTGATTTGTGTCTGGATAATTGTTTTGCATAAGTGATACAAGTGTGCTCAGTGAAGTTGGTAAAATTCATGCTTGCTTTTTGCATGCAAATAAAACATCAAATTTGGGGCAAGCAGCTTGAATTATGCAGATTTTTATGATTAAAATCCACTATTCATGTTCGTTGCCATCTTTGTCTGAATTAATTGCAGAATTCATTACAGGTGTGCTTTATAAGAGAAAGGGAGCTTAAATCAATGTCCAATACATTGAATATATCCTCCGAATCTGAAGAATTATCCAGATCTCGCACTGGGCTTTGAAGAATTCTACCAATAAGAAGAAAAAGAATTGTTCAGACAAAGATGGACACAACCATGGCAAAGAGGGATGAAAAAGAGAGCACAACGGAGTCATGCATCACTTCCAAATTTGCAGACATCGAGACACAGATCTAGGTCCGGAACCTCTTTCCGAATTGATTGACAGATCCAGAGCAGAAAGACTTCCCTCATGCGTGCAAAGCTTAAAAGCAAGTGGAATTATTCGAGCCGCAAGCAATTTCCATACACAACCAAACTTTGCCGAGTTCGTTATGGAGTGTGCTAGGTCTTACCATCCATCATCCAGATCACCCGAGATGCTACGGGAAAACAATAATCCGTTGACGCACATTCATCAATTATTGTTTCAAGATTCCAGCACGAAAGGTGGTGACTTCTATTAGCATACAGATGCCGCTACAAAGCAGTGGGAGAAGCATAGAGTCGATCGCGTGAACATAATGAACAACAGATACATGAAGAAGCCCAGATCTCCTTCCAAGTTCCCAAGAACTCTTCCGCGGTCCAATTTGGTACAAGAGGTAGATGATATTGCCAAATTGTTATGCAGGATAAATGGCGAAGCAAACACTCACACCTTCCGCACATGGATGTATGCTTTCATCAGACCATCAAATCAACAAAGTGGATTCAATAATCAATGGTCGGAAATCATTAATGACAACATGGTGAGCAACTCCTAACGTGAAGCGTACTTTCACTTCAAAATGACTTCCTATTTGGTATACGCAAAGAACCTTCACAAGGCATCTTCTCCAAGTTGGATAGATGTGGTGTTCTTTCCAAGGACCCCATTTTCGAGTTGCTACCCACAACTTATTGTACCTGCGTGCAAGAAAGATTTCAAAGTGGTCAATGATGGATTCTTCTACGAATTCATTTTCACAGCTAAGCTGGACAGGACCTAAAGGCCAACAGGTGAGCAAGGAAGCGTGGGAAGTCAGGTCCAGTAATCGCGCTCTCTTCATTCAGCCATGGATTTCACATACCTCAGTGGTCACCGGCTTTTCTCGGGAGAACCGGTTAAGCCGCCAGATATCCGAATGATAGATTGATCACCATGGAGCCGAGGCACAACTTGTGGAGATGCACGACCTTCAAATGAAAACGGCACAAGTCTACGGCTTCTTCCCGATCACCGTGGGTCATTATATAGCCAGAGCATTCATATAGAGCTCGAGGAATGGAAGGAAATGTTTCTCGAGTACGAGCAAGAGTTCTTCCCAAACACGGCTGAACTTCGATCCATTCGGGAGTAGCCAGAAGACGATCTCCCAGAGTACGCACATGTGCCTTCATTAGAAGATTTGGATGAAGTGCAAAAGTGAGTACGAGGTTAGAAAGAAAGATTTCAGCAAAGCTATCGCAAGCACGGCAAGTGTTCGACTTTGATTAGCATGGATACTACGGATCTTAAAGATGATGGGGCCGTGTTACTTGACACATACCATCAAATGGGAGGAGATAGAGTCACATTTCAGAGAACGTAGGGGGCTGCCATACGATTGAGGAAAGGTCCGCCATTGCTCGTGAATACTTCAAATTGGGTCGACGACTTAAGGGATATACCGCTGATGAAGCATCGATGAATCAAGTCACGGCAACTTCGCGCGCAGAGATTCCTCAAGAGGAAGCACGGAGGAGAAAGCAGCAGAAGGCCCGAGAAGATGAAAGTGCATAGAAGGTCTCAATCAAAGGAGAAGATCACTTCCACGGCTATGACGTTAGTTCCGCTTCTCCAAAGATCCAAGATTTCACCGATGTTGCACTCAAACAGACACGCCATTCCTCATCAATCCGCAACATTCATCTTCTCTCCTCAGCCACTCCTTCAAAGAGACTGCTCAAGAAACGCAAGCCGCAGATGGCAGAGTTTGAAAGAGCTTTGTCTTTGGATGATTCAGAAGATGGCAGCCACAACACTGTAGCAGTTTCTGATGGAGAGGAATCAGAGCGGGAGATAGTAGTACACTCAACAACTTCTCATTCTCCGAGAAGTAATTTCTCAGAATGGTTGACTTCGCAGTTGGTTCCAGAAGCTAGAGTGGAAATGAACTTGGAGGAACACGACTTGCAACTGCTCCAGAGTCTAGGCGGAAAAGACATAAAACCTAAAGTGCTAAGGTAACTTCAAGGTCGATCATCGAGGAGTCAAAGGCAGAAGTTTGCCGAGATGTCGGGCCTCGGCAGGAAGGGAAGAAAGAGGATGAGCTCACGGCAGAAGACATAACAAGAACAGAGTACCATCGGTCAAGCCACCATGTATGATCAAGCAGATACACAGACATCGATAGATGCTCTATTCCTTAGGCTTCGACAGAGAAAAGGCGGAGAAAGTTGAACTTCAAAAGAAGTGTATCTCAGCTTGTGCGAGATCATCGCAAGGTGTGCTAAATCTTCCACTCAGCCCATTTTAACTCAAGAGCAGTGAGTGATCATCTGATGCAGGAGATGGAAGATGCAAGCAACTAGGTGAAAGCTATCGACGAATGGAAAAGTCTGATCATTCGTCAAGCTTCTGTACAACTCGGAGAGGTGCCAGCCCGCCTAAAGGTTATGAAAGATGCAAGCAGATCAGCTGAAGCAACTGGTGACAAGCATAGTAGATATGAACACAGTTGCTGAGAGTAACCTGAGTACTTTGGCCGAAATCAATAAGTGACGAGAGAAGTGTTGTCGCAGAATGAATCATGTACTCTGGACGGATCACTTGAGAAGGGGAAGCAACTGGAGTTTGCAGTATCTTTCCGTTTGGAGATCTGCAGAATTATGCTGAAGAGGATGCAGGCACTTGAGAGTATGGCATCATCTTTACCAGACAATATCATTGCTTTCACTCATGAGGAAGTGGTCGGAAATGTTACTTCATACACACGGATCATTCCTAGCAGAGTGCCTAATTCCCTGGAAGGGTCTCTTCTGATGGTGCAAGGGAGAATTGATGGAGCTACTAAGCCTTTCACGATGAATTCCATCAGCACAGATCGGTGGCACCGCAATGGATATCGAGGTTCGGGCCGAGCTCGAGGATGTGGAAGCATGTATCAAGGTGTTGAATGAAGGATTGTTGCAGTTCAAGATGGAAAAGGAAGTTGTGGCTAAGACAGATGGGAAGATGTTGAATTATATGTTCGACAAGTATATTCAGTATCAGAACAAAAAGAAGATATAAATGTTACAACTTGGCTTACTTTCTTCTTCTATTCTTTCTTCTTCTATTTTCCACGTTCCCAGATGAAATTGTAAAACTTTAAAGTTATTGGTTTTGAAACCATTGCTTTAAGTTATGTGGAACGATTCTATTAGTTAAGTGATAGATGTGTCACTTGAGGAGAAGTTAGAGGAGGATGATCAGATGTCATCTTTACTTCTTGTTTATGTTTCAGTTCAGTTGAGTTTCCCATTTGTACTTTCCCTTCTACATTCTATAAGTAGAAGAAGAACCTTCGGGTTAATGATCAGAATTTGTAAGCAACATTCTTGTGTTCCAGACTTTGTGTCAAAACCCCTGATAGCCACTTGAAGCAAAGGAATATAAAGGAGCAGGTTTCCGGAGAACTTTGTGTCATGGTGCATTTTGTTTCTAGCTTTCTATCTTAGATCTTCTAATAAACTTTGTGTTATTTTAGATCTAGATCTAGAGTTGCCTTTGCTTATAATTTTGTGTGTTGATATCTATTGGTTTCTTCTATGTGCATGCAATCAACTCTGTTATCTATTGATTGGGATGCACATCTTCCCATTTCTTCCCTGTGTTTTATTATTTCCTTCTTCTATAAATATTTCCTTTCTTAAACAACTGCTTACTTGTTGCAGAACTATACAACTATGGTTCATGAGCTGAATAGTTAAAGTAAAACCCCATATAGATACGATTTTCATTCTTCTAAATTCTGATTTTTATAACAGCTGAAAACAATTAATAATCAAACCCCAAACTGCTGCAATTTTCAAAAATTCATATCTTTCTCAAAACCTTCTCCGATTTGGGCAAATGAGATGATGCCCGAATCGGACGAAAATACAAGGAAAAAGATGATCTAAACCAAATTTGAATAGCAGTTACCAAACTGAAAATGACCAAAAGAGCAAGTCCAAACATAGGGCAAAATAAATTACTGTTTTGCACATAAATTAGTTCCAGACACTATCATCACTCCCAAAACCCCCAAATCTTGTCACACATACTCACAAAGTTATGCTAAATCAGATCTGCAACATAAATATATTTTTGGGGCATCAAATCATGCATAAACCACCTTTTTCTAAGTCGCTATAGCTGGATTTATTCCAGCAGTGACCAGCAAGGATAAATAAGCAAAAATGATGATTCTTTGCATTCAAACTTGGCACAATAAGTTGGAAATTAATTGCAAAACATAACAGATCTGAAAACCAACAAGTATGCTCCCAAATCATGCAACAATAACTAGATTTGCACCATAAATAAATGTGCTAGGGTTAGGATGATTTTTCAATGCAAATCGCCACAATATGGTAGTTTCAATCATGCATAATATTCACCAACCAGCTCTCAAACCAAGCGCTAGGGTTAAAAAGAAATATAAACCAGCATTAAGCACAAAAACCCTTCAATGAGCCTTCAAAAATTAGATCTACTTCAATTCCAAATCGAATGTGAGAGAGAAAGCACAATGAAGAGCTAGGGCATACATCCCATTTCTCCAAGCATGGAGAGACATAAATGATCAAATCAACATGAGGTGAAATGACCCCCTCACATCCCTTAAATAGACTTCCCAAAGGGATCGACCCACTTGGAGGGAAAATACACTTTTTAAATTTGCAATTACAAGTTAGATAGCCAAGTGGCCCCTTTCCCTCCCATTACATAATTAAAACATTTAATATGCTAAGACTATGTGCACTTTATTATTTTCTAATTAAATAATAAAAATAACTAACCTATGTGCACATTTTTAAACTAACTAGAGACTCCCACTTGTAGCGCTAGGCATGCCAAGGGGTTACAATGCAAATAAAAGAGATGAACAGATATATTAGTAATGCCCCGGAAAAGGGGACACTACACCTTTGCATCATTTTGGTATCAGAGCTGAGTGTGTTAAGAAAATATAAGAAGACATGAAGACAAAGAACTATGGAAGAAAGAAATGAGTTAAAAGGATATAGTTGATTTCAGAAGTGATTTAAAGAGGCTAGAACTTTTCGAGAAGTTGTGTTTCAAGTAAGGAATCAGAAGTATAGTTGGAGGTTGAAGAGAAAAGTGGCTTATAGAGCTACGTATAGAAAAAGATAAGAGGATGAAAGTTATGAGAAGAGGAAAAGTGCATAAAGAAGCACATGAGAATGAGATGAAGGAAAAGAGGAAAGTAATTAGAAAGAAATTGAGGCAAAGAAGCACTCTTGGAGACATTTTGATCTCTTATTTTAATGACTAATGTTGTGTTTCAGTTCATGTGTACAGCTATGAAAAATCTTGGGAAGAAGATCAAGGATAAGGTATTGAAATTTGCAAGAAATGGAGCAACAGAAGTATCGATGGAGCTCAAAAGAAAATGAATGTGATGAAGAAAAGAGAAGGTTATGGAAGAGGTTGATCACCATGTCAATGAAGAGGTGGAAGAAGAAACAGAATATAATGATGCCATTGCAATCATACCAGCAGAAGAAGACAAGAAGGATGTACAAATAAGAATATTGCAAGCAATGAAGGCATGAAAGAGGATGTGACCATGCAACAGGCCTTTGAGAAGGTAAATATAATTTTGAATCTTGATTCTAATCATGCATATGAGGATGATATTGCTGACGACACGTGGTTGAAAAGAAGAGAAAAGTTAAGTTTTCAAAACAAACAATAGATCATGGATATAGGATGCCTAAATGGCTTAAGAAACCAGCAGTTGATACGCCGAAAAGGCTTTGAAATGAAGAATGCAAGTTCCAAACAAGTGGTGATCGAACCTGAAAATTCAAGTAGAAGACAAGAACAGAGCAAGAAGTACAAATCAGACCTCATGAGGAAACAAACCAAGCACAAAGTGACAAAGAAATTATGGCAAAGGAAGAGTACAAATGTAATACAGGAAAGAGAGGATGAAGATATCATGAGGAAAGAGCAGAGTTCAGAAGGTGAAGAAGCACAAGTAGGTCCCAAATATGATGAGGACAATGAAGAGTTGGATGAATTTTCTTTGAGAGAGGAAATGAGGATGTTGGAAGTGATGTTTGAATCTTCTAGGAGGTTTGATACAGCAGATGAAGGGTCAAATCAGATGGATGAGTTCATTGAGGAGTTTGAAGAGGAGCAAGAAAGTTGTGAAGGCATTCAAAAGAAGAAAGATGCATGAGAGATTCAAGAAGAAGATCAAGATGAAATGCAAGCAAAGACAACAAGGGTTGTTGAAGCTCATGTTTTTCAATTTGAAATTGCTTTTAGTGGTGAATGTGTAGGTATACCAGTTGAGGAGGTGATGAAGAAACAAGTGAAAACAACTGATTCATGCAAGGAAAAGTTCTCATTCTCAGTTTTTGAGGGCATGACGCAACAAGCAGGACAAAGTCAGAGAAAGGAACCTGATTCTATAGCCATGGACAGTCAAAATTCAGTTTATTTACAGTTGGAACAGAGGTGGTGTCTAGAGCAAGAAAGAAGGAAGATCACATGCAATGCAAGCATAGCCATATTACAAGGAAAACAGCTCTTTCACTTGACAATCAAGATAGTACACAACATGGAGATCATTATGCAGACCTTGTATTCATGTTATGAAGTCAAGAAGAAGCTCAAGGAGGTCAATTACAATTGGAAGATCAGGAAGAAGCAAATCTTTGCTTTACAGAAGTTCATGGGGAAAACATTGTTGTTCCTCTGGGGAGTATGATGCAAGAGCATCAGCTATTAATGTTTTCTTGATTCAAATCACTTTGTAGACATGTTTAAGGGGTTTAGGTAAGTCAGTAGGTGTGGTTAGAGGTCTTTGGAAGACTTGAAAATTCAAATTTGAGCTATCTAGGATTTTTCGTAAGACCTTGTTGGCTAGATTTTCTGCATAGCATCAAACCTAGGCAGTCATGAGATAAATCTCCCTCATTTAACCGGTGAGGCTCCCATGTCAGATTTGTCAATAAAAATGTGTTATTATCTATCAGGGGTTTTACTTTAACCACTTAGTTCATAAACCATAACTAAGAAGTTTTGCAGCAAGTAAGCAGTTGTTTAAGAAAGGAAAGTTATAGAAGAAGGAAGTAAAGAAAATACAGAGAAGAAATGGGGAAGATGTGCATCCCAATTAGTAGATAGCAGAGCTAATCGCATGCACATAGAAGAAACTTAATAGATATGAACACACAGTAATTATAAAGCAAAGGCAACTCTAGATCTAGATCTATAATAACACAAAGTTTACTTTAAGAGATCTAAGATTTAAAAGCAAGAAACACAAGACACCGTGACACAAAGTTCTCCTAAACCTCGCTCCTTTGTATTCCTTTGCTCCAAGTTGCTCTCAAGGGTTCAAAGACAAAGTCTAGAACACAAGATTGCTGCACAAATTCTCGATCGATCATTAACCCAGAGGTTCTTTCTCCTACTTATAGAATGTAGGAGGGAAAGTACAAATGAAAACTCAAACCGAACTAAAGCATGAACAACAAGTAAAGATGACATTTGGCAATCATCCTCAACTAACTTCTTCTTAAGTGACACATGTATCACTTAACTAATAGAATGGTTCCACATAACTTCAAGTAATGGTCAGAAACCAATAACTTAGAAGTTTTACAATTTCATCCGAGAACATAGAAAATAGAAGAAGAAAGAATGAAGAAGAAGTCATGCCACTGTAACATGTCTACATCTTCTTCTTGTTCTGATATCTGATATACTTGTCAAACATATAATTCAACATTCTTCCATTTGTTTTAGCCACTTCGCTTCTTTCTTTGTCCCGACCGCAGCAAGCAACCCTTCATTCAACACTTTGATGCATGCTTCCACATCTTCCAAGCTCGGCCCAAAAACCTCGCAATGTCCGCTCGCAAAGTGTCACCGCCACCGATAGAATTCATCGTGAAAGGCTTGGTAGCTTTATCAATTCTCTTTTGTACCATCAGGAGAGACCCTTCCAGGGAATTAGGCACCTCGTTAGAAACAATCCGCACGTAAGAAGTAACGCCTCCGACCACATCCTCCTCCGTGAAAGAAATGATACTGTCGGGTAAGGATGACGTCCTACTTTCAAGTGCCTGCATCCTTTTCAGCAAAACTCTGCAGATTTCCAAACGGAAAGATACTGCAAATTCTAACTGCTTCCCCTTCTCAACTGATCCATCCGGTACAATTTGCTCCGCAATCAATACATCTCCCGGCAGCTTGTTGATCTCGGCCAAAATACTCAGCTTACTTTCTGCAACTGTATTCATGCCTTCTATGTTAGCCATCAATTGCTTCAGCTGATTTGCTACATCATCCATAACCTTTAGGCGGGCTGGCACTTCTCCAAGTTGTACAGAAGCTTGACAAATAATCAAATCCTTCCATTCACAATAGTTTTTACTTGATTGTCAGATCCTCCATTTCGCATAAGATAATCACTCACCGCTCGAAATGGGTGAATGGAAAGTTTAGCAACCTTGGCTATGATCTCACATAATTAAGATACTTGCCTCGCAACTCTTCTTTCGCCGCCTTCTCACTTTCAAGCCTAAGGAATAAAGCATTTATCAATGTCTCGCGTGTCCTACTTCAATCCTTTAGTGGTGGCTTGACCGAGAGGTACTTAGGTCACTATCACATCTTCCGCCGTGAACTCCTCTTCTATCTTTCCTCCGCCGGAATTCATATCTCAAAGAAACTTCTCTCCCGAATCCTCGATGATCAACCTAGAAGTTGCTTTAGCAACTTTAGGCCTTCTCTGTCTCTCCCGCCGATCCCGGAGCACTGCAAGTCGTGATCCTCTAAGTTCATCTCCATTCTTGCATCTGGAACCAACCGCAAGCCAACCATTCCGAGAAATTACTTCTGGAGAGTGAGAAGTCGCTGAGTGCACTACCATCTCCCCGCTCTGCATCCTCTCCGCCGAGAAAGTGCCATAGTGTTATGGCTGCCATCCTCTGAATCATCCAAGGACAAAGCTCTTTCGAACTCGCCATCTCGTAGTTTCAACGTATCCTCAGCACGGGTGATGAATGGTGTCACTCGATTTCACCCGAAATCTCATGACTACCCTATCCGAAAAAATTTCGTACTTTTTAAAATAATGGGTCATTTGTTGTTTTTATTGCCCGAAAGTTCCCAGATTGGCCAAGATAATCCTAAAGTGCCATATTAGCCTTTTTCGCCAAATACCCGGATGCCCAAAATTGTTTTATTCTCATTCGTCGTCCGGGATTTTCTGGGGAAATTTGTATTTATATTTTTGAGCCCCATGAGGCTATTTGCGCTTGCTTTAACTCGTTATGAGCAAATATGTTATTATTCCTATGTGCCGAAGAGTTTTAACTTATTTTAAGTTTTGGGGCTTTATATGTAACTTTTGGCAATTTTCCGTGTTTTGTAGTGTCCCGTTGCGTTTTCTATAAAATTTCTCTGGAACAACTCCTTCGCCGGGTAAGCCCGATTTTTGGCCTGGAGCAGCTGGAAAACATATACGCACATTATGCCCGGAGGAAGTCGCCATCGGAGGTCTGGATCACTGGGAAAAAGTGAAGTCGTGCAGCAAAAGCCCCTGCGGGGATGGGCGCATTTTTGGAAAACAAAGGATTTAAGCTGCGATGGGAAAAATATAAGCCGCAGGCAGGGTGGGAATTGTATGCCTGCCTGGCAAGGTACTTTTTCCCGTGTTATAAAAGTCACTTAAGCTGCAGTGGGAAAAATAGAGGCTGCAGGCAGGTGGGAATTTATTACCGCCTCAGCAGGTAAAATTCCCATGACATAATAAAAGGAAAGTGACTTAAGTGAAATCATGGGATTTTAGTGCCCGCCTACAGGTAAAGTAAAGAATCTCATTGCAAAAGTCAAATCACTTAAGTGGATCATGGATTTTGGTGCCCACTGGCAGGTAAAGAATCCCATTATTGAAAAAAATCTTAAAAATAGAATTACATGTGCAAAAAGTGCGCCCCTTTGGTGATGGATTAAATGATTAAATTGATTATTTTTAATAATCTTTCTTCCTTAGAAAAGTGCGCCCAAGCTTAAGGAGGTCAAAAAGTCAAAGAAGGAATAAAAGAAAAGAGTTAAAAGCATTAAATTTAATTTATTTAATGGCTGCCCTCTTCCTCTCAAAAAGTGCGCCCATTTGGGCATTATTTAATTTTTTTAAGGCATTAAATCATTAAATTAATTTCTATTTTCGGTGGCTATGGTCAAAGCACACTGTGAGGCTAAAGTGAAGTGCTGTGTGGAGGATTAAATTGGATTAATTTAATTTATTGGATGGCTGTCCTTAAACATGCTAATTTTAAAAGAGAAAAGCATGATTTTTAATTAATTAATTGCCTTTAATTGTTAGGGCAATTATTAATTATAGAATTGTGAAGGTTATATAAGCATGGGCAGCCATATGGGTGAATTATTCAACACACAGTGAAGAATTGCAGCTAGGTGAAAAAAAGTGCGCCCCCTTTAGAGGAAGGATTTTGCTCGCACAAAGTGCTAACAAAGGCTAAAAGCTTCCGATTTGGCGCATGCTTTGGAAAAGGTTGATCTTCGCTCCGCACAATTGTTTTCACAGTGTTAAAGGAGCTCAGTGTTGATTGAAAGGATTCATGCTCTTTTATGTGCAAATTAAACACCAATTTTTGGGGCAGCAGGCTTGAAAAGTGCAGATTTTTATAATTTAAATTCACTATTCATACCCCGGTGGCCATTTTTGTCTGAATAAATTGCAGGAATTCATTACAGGTGCTTTATAAAAGAAGAGGAGCTTTTATCAATGTCCAATACATTGCATATATCCTCCGAATCTGAAGAATTGTCCAGATCTACACCAGAGATTGAAGAAATCCGCCAAGTTAGAAGAAAAAGAATTATTCGACAAAGATTGATAAAGCCATGGCAAAAGGAGATGAAAAAGAGAGCACGATGGATTCATGCATCGCTTCTAAACTCACAGACATGGGAGACACGGATCTAGGCCCGTAACCTCTTCTCGATTTGATTGATAGATCCAGAGTGGGAAAGACTTCACTCATGTGTGCGGTCAAAAGTAGCGGAATTATTCGAGCTGCAGCTTTCCCATGTTCTGACCCAATTGCGAGTTTGTGATGGAGTGTGCTAGATCTTATCATCCTTCATCCAGATCAAGACGTGATTTTGCGGGAAAGACAATTCGTTTGGATGCGAGAATTCTTCAATTATTGTCTCGAAGATTCCAAAGCGAAAGGTGGTGACTTCTATTAGCATTCGGATCTTGTGATAAAGAGGTGGGAGAAGCATAGAGCCGATGTGTAAGCATCATGAATACCGGTTCATGAAGAAGCCTAGATCCCCTTCCAAGTTCCCGAGAACTCTTCCACGATCCAATTTAGTGCAGAAGCGGATGATAACGTCAAATTGCTTGCAGGTCAATGGTGAAGCTAATGCCTACACTTTCCGGACATGGATGTATGCTTTCATCAGACCATGAAATCAACAAGGTTGATTCTATGATCAATGGTCGAAATTATTAAGAAGAACATCGGTGAGCAACTGCAGTAACGTGAAGCGTACCTTCAGCCTTCAAGATGACTTCGTACTTAGTGTATGCTGCAGCTTCACAGGGTGTCTTTTCAAAGCTGGATAGATGTGGTATTCTTTCCAAGGATCCCATTTTCAAGTGCTACCCACAGCTTACTGTACCTGCGTGTGAGAAGGACTTCAAAGTGATCAACGATGACTTCTTCTACGATTTCATCTACAGGTTAGACAGAGACTTGAAGACCCGCAGGGTAAGCAAGGAAGCATGGGAAGCAGTGTCCAAGATTGGCAATGTATTCATCCAGTTTGCAGATTTCACATACCTCGTGGTTACGAGCTTTCTCGGTGAACCAATGAAGATGCCTGTATCCGAAAGTGATGATTGATCGCCATGAGCCGAGCAAGCAACTTATGGAGTTACACGACCTTGATGCCGAAGCGGCACAAGCCTACGGGCTTCTTCCCACTCACGTGGGATATTACAGCCAGATCAAGCATTCACAGAGCTCGAGGGATGGAAGCACAAATGTTGTCCGAGCATGAGCAAGAGTTCTTCCTCGCACGGCTTAATTTCGATCCATTTCGAATAGCCAAAAGAAGAAGACAATCTCCCAGAGTACGCACATGTGCCTTCGTTAGAAGATTTTGGATGAAGTGCGTATGAGTACGAGATTAGAAAGAAAGATTTCAGCAAAGCTATCGGCAAAGCAAGTATTTAACTTTGGACTAGCGCGGATACTCATGCGGATCTTAGAGATGATGGGAACGTGGTACTTGACACTTACCATCAAATGGGAGGAGATAAAGCTCTACCGCAGATAAGAATGGCGGCCGAGTAGCATAATAAGAGAGATCTCGAGCTGTTGGTGAATACTTCGAATCGTGGACTTGGCAGCGAAGGGATATTGCCTTGATGAAGCATTGATGAATCAAATTACAGTGCAACTTCGGGCACAGAGATTCCTCAAGCGAAAGCATGAAGGAGAAAGCAGCAGAAGGTCCGAGAAGTTGAAAGTACATGTAAGATCTCAAGAGAAAGAGAAGACCACTTCTACGGCCATGGCTTTGACTCCGACTTCTCCAAGCACCTTAAGATCACCAACTATTGCACCGCAAAGCAGCCAGGATGCTTCCATGCCTTCATCAATCCGGCGACGCTCATCTTCTCTCCACAGCCCACTTCGTTCATCACCCGCTCCAGCAGGAGGTGTCAAGCCGCAGATGACGGAGTTCGAGAGAGCTTTGTCCTCGGACGTTTAAGATGGCAGCCATGATATCTGTGGCACTTTCGATGGAGAGGATGCAGAGCGAGAGATGGTAGTGCACTCGGCGACTTCTCATTCTCCTAGGAAGTAATTTCTCGGAATGGTTAGCTTTGCATAGCTTGGTTCCGGAAGCAAGAGTAGAGATGAACTTAGAGGAACATGACTTGCAGCCTACTTCGTGATCGAGCGTAAGAGACAAAGCCTAAAGTTGCTAAAGCAACTTCTAGGTTGATCATAAAGGATTCGGAGAGAAGTTTGCTTTGAGATATCAATTCCAACGGAAGGAAAGGTGAAGAAGAGCTCACGGCAGAAGATGTGACGGTGACCAAAATACCACTCGGTCAAGCTACCACCGAAGGATCAAGGCAGACACGCAGACGTGGGCCGGATGCTTTGTTCCTTAGGCTTGACAAATGAAAAGGCGGAGAAAGAAGAGCTGCAGAAGCAAATATCTCAATTATGTGAGATCATAGCCAAGGTCGCTAAACCTTCCGTTCAGCCCATTTCAAACACAGTGAGTGATCATCTTATGCGAGAAAATGGAAGATGCAAGCAATCAAGTAAAGGCTATTGACGAATGGAAGGATCTCGATTATTCGCTCAAGCTTCGTGCAACTTGGTGAAGTGTCACCGCCTTTAAAGGTTATGAACGATGCAAAGACATCAACTAAAGCAACTGATAGAAAGCATGAATGAATACAAATAGAGAGAGTAACCCGAGTATTTTGGCCGAGATCAACAAGTCACGGGAGATGTATTCGTGCAGAACAAATTGCACTGGATGGATCGGTCGAGAAGGGAAGTTAATAGAGCTCGCAGATCTTCCGTTTGGAGATCTGCAGAGTTTTGTCAAGAGGATGCAGCGCTGAGAGTAGAACATCGATTCTGGCGGACAAGTATCATTTCTTTCACCGAGGAAAGAGTGGACGGAGGTGTTACTTCATACACATGGATTGCTTCTAACGAGGTGCATGATTCCTGGAAAGTTCTCTTCGATGGTGCAAAAGAGAATTGATAAAGCTACCAAGCCTTTCACGATGAACTCTATCAAGAGGGTCTGTGGTGACACCGCAGTGCATATTGCGAGATTTGGGCCAAGTTTGGAAGAAGTGGAAGCATGCAACAAAGTGTGAATGAAGGATTGCTGCAATTGTAATGCAGTGGGAAGCAAAGAGCTAAAACAGATTTAAGGATGCTAAACTATGTGTTCGACAAGTATATCGATATCGAACAAGAAGAAGATGTAGATGATACAATTGGTATGATTTCTTCTATTCTTTCTTCTTCTATTTTCTATGTTCCCTGATGAAATTGTAAACTTCTAAGTTATTGGTTTCGCAACCATTACTTGAAGTCATGCGGAACCTTTCTATTAGTTAAGTGATACATGTGTCACTTAAGAAGAAGTTAGTTGAGGATGATCACAAATGTCATCTTTACTTGTTGTTCATACTTTAGTTCGGTTTGAGTCTTCTATTTGTACTTTCCTCCTACATTCTATAAGTAGGAGAAGAACCTCCGGTTATCGATCGATCAGAATTTGTAAGAAGCAATCTTGTGTTCTAGACTTGTGTCGAACCCCGAGAGCCACTTATTGCAGAGAGGAATACAAAGAAGCAAGTTTCCAGGAGAACTTTGTGTCACGGCGCATCTTGTGTTTCTTGCTTTCAAATCTTAGATCTTTTAAGTAAACTTTGTGTTATTTTTAGATCCGGATCTAGAGCTCCCTCGCTTTATAATTGTGTGTTCAAATCTATTAAGTTTCTTCTATGTGCATGCAATACACATCTTCCCCATTTCTTCTCTCGTATTTCCTTCACTTCTTTCTTCAGTAACTTTCCTTTCTTAAACACCGCTTACTGCTTGCTGTAACTTCTTAGTTATGGTTCATGAACTAAGTTGTTAAAGTAAAACCCTAATAGATAATAGCACATTTTTATCGACAAATCTAAGATGGGAGCCTCACCGGTTAAATGAGGGAGATTTATCTCATGACCGCCTAGGTTCGATGCTACGCAGAAAATCTAGCCAACGCTTTTGGCAACTCCTGGGAACAACTATCTTTCGCAGATCGAGCTTTTCTATCAAGATCGGAGTGTTTTCCACACAAATCTCAACTCGCCGAACGTCCATTCACCCGATCCGTGAAGGCGCAAGGAAGGACTCGATCATTTCTTTCGATGCAGAGCAATTCAATTTCAATCATCCTCCTCAAGTTGGGGCCCACAGATCTAGTCTCTCACCAGAAGGAGAGTGCACACCCATCCAGATCCGGATCGTATTCAAGCATAATCCGGCGGCTGGAATTATCCATCAAGTCTACACAAGGAGGAGACGTGCTCAAGCCTAACATGGCGCACCAAATTGTACTGCTCCATGGGGGCGGCTTTGGACCTCTCAACTTGGCTCCACCCATGCACGATCCGCAAAAGGATCCGTAAAGAATTTTCCAAAATTCTTTCGAGATGGAAAGCAAAACCCGGATGATCATTTCATGCCTTCTTCATATCGTGTGGTGTGCTCGCAATAGAGCACATGAAGATGTCTCGATCAGCTCTTCATCAAACTCTACACGACTTGGCCGAGAATGGTTCTATCGGGTGCTCCTCGCACCATAACCAACTCGGGCAACTATGCGTGAGTAATTCATCAAAAGATTCAAGCTCGCAGAGGACGCCAAAGACGTTGATCACCCAACCGACGCATTGAAGAAAGAGCCAAACGAGAACACGCGGGACTTTATTGCAAGGTTCCAGAGGATTTTGTATAAAATCCCCACTTTCGCCGATTGAGCGACGAAAATCAAAAGACGCGTTTTTATAAACGCTCTATCACTCAAGTCGATATCAGCTAAGAAGGGCAAGACCGGTGAATTTGCTTGAAGCACAAAATACTGCCGTGGAGGTTGAGGACGACTTGATCATGGCTGGAAAACTCAAACAACCATCTAACAAAGGTGATGTTGCTTCTTAAGTACTTCAGATCCGCTGTTGCAGAGATTGGCTAATGACATGCCGCAGATCAAGAAGCAAATCTCTCAAGCAGGAATGCACTCCCTCAAGATTAGCTCCTACCAGACCTTCAATGGTCAAAATCAAAATCAAAACCGAAATAGACTTTTGTCACGCACCACAACGGTTTAATAGAAGCCGCTCCAAGGAATAACTGGAAACTAATGAAGAGGATCTTGGCATTGATGAATCATTCGATGATGAAGACTTTATAGATCCCGCTGGCGACTCCAATATTGGTTACCTGGACTATGAATCTGATGATGGCTATTATGAATCTTTTGAAGATTCTGATGGTCACACTTTTACGGTGTTTACAAGGTCTCAGACGCGCCAAAATGCCGAAGCATCCACAAGCGGCCGGAAAGAGAGAGAAGATCCGGCCCAGATGTTACTATCTTGAAAAGAGGTAGCACTCTTCCTTCTTCATTAGCGCCTAAGGATAAATATTCAAATTCTTTCAATTCCCAAAGAAAGAACTAATGCACATCCTGCGTCAAGCAAGTCAAGCTTTTGACATAATTGATCACATCAAGAGAAACAAGGTCCGATGTCGAAGTCGAGTATTTGAGGGCATTTCCTGATCAGCTGAGTAGATTGGTCAAGTATGTGCAAAGTAATGGTCCCAGCCCAACAAATAATACTTCACGAGGTATCTTGTCAAATCCAAAGAATACTCCTCTTACAAATAATACTGCTGCAAGTTCTTCTCCTTCTACCCTTCTCCCGCTACATCGTAAAGGATCGAGCCATTCTATGTATCTTTGCTAATCAACGGACATAAGCTAAGCAATCGTGCATCTTAGATTCTCGGAGCTTCGACAATGTCATGCCCGCAAAAGTTGCTGATGCCTTGGGTCTCACATTGACAAAAACCATCGGAAGATGTTATTCCATGGAAAGGCAAGTTCTCTCTTGTGGGGCAAATCAAAGATGGCAGTAAAGGTGCTCGCTTCTTTTCCAAACAAAAGATTGAAAATGACCATCCTCAGTAGCAGACATTCCACTTCTTATGGCATGTCATTGAGTAGAAATTTTTGTAAAGAGTCGGGTGGAGAAGTCAAGATGGATTGGTCTTGTGCGCACATACCAATCAAAGAAGTAAATCAAAAGTGGAACCTGAGAAGAAATCTAAGTACACAGTATCAAAATCTGAGGATCCTAGATCTCAGATCTTGTTTCAGGAGTCGGATCACGGAATCTATTATCTTGAAATGGATAAAGAGGAAATTCAACCAGTGATTCAAAATCACATCAAATTGATAACAAGGTTTGGACTCGGAATTTGATGGTAGCTGCTGCTCATTTGGATCCGGCGCAGGCGTTGTTCTTATCTCTCCTCAAGGGAAGGTGCAAAGCGCACTCTTTCAAATTGATGTTCGAGAATACTAACAATACAAACTGAATATGAAGCATTGTTGTTAGGCATGGAGCAGGCAAGAACAATGGGAATCAAGTTACTACACGCAAGAGGAGATGCTGAGCTGATTGTAAAGTAGATAAGAGGCCTCTATCAAGTCAAAAAGACAAACTGCGGCACTACAGAGATCGGGTCTATTCTCGCTATCCTGGATTTTTCAGCTTTCTGTATCTTATATTCCGAGAGAACAAAATTCAAGAGCTGATTCGCCTTGCAGAATCGCAGCCTTGTTGAATCCGGATCAGCCCCTCGCATTCTTTGGACAGGAGACTACAAGGTGGAGATGGTCTTTCGCCCAAAGGTTCCCGACAACGTCCAAGAAGTGGCAAGTTTTTAACGATGACACTCAAATTGCTGCGTTTCTCCAACATAAGGACAACTTTGAAGAAATCTACTATGAGGAAGCAATTCACCTCCTAGGCGGATCTCATTTTGTCGGAGAAATGGAAGCGGACGTCTCGGGAGGTCAGGAGATTATCCAGCTAAAGGGAAATAAAATTCCCAAAGGCTTGGTATCTCTTGAGGAAATGTTTGATAAGCATGATCAGATGCTTAAGAAAAATGAAGAAAGTGGGGAAGGTTATTCCTCCGACACACAATTACTAAATTTGGGAGCTGGCAATGATCCCAAATTAGTAAATCTGGGTAAGTGTTGCTCAGAGGCTGAAAGAGAAGCTTTTACTGAGCTTCTTAGGAAATATATGGATGTTTTTGCCTGGTCTTACCAGGATCTAAAAACATATCAGCCTGCAGAAGTTCAACACTACATCCCACTTAAATCAAAACAAAAGCCTTTCAAGCGTAAGGCTGGCGCACAATCCTACTATTTCAAGGACCATCTTTGCAGAAATCCAGAAGTTGTTAGATGCAAAGATTATCTATCCCATACATCATTCGAATGGTTGGCCAACATAGTTCCTGTAAGAAAGAAGAGCGGCGAGATTAGGCTGTGCGTGGATTTCCGCAACCTTAATCAAGCTTCACTGAAAGACAACTACCCCATACCCATCATGGATCACACCCTGCAAGTGGTCACTGGATCTGAGATGCTTTCCATGCTTGATGGCTTCTCAGGCTACAATCAAGTCAAGGTTGCGAGGAAGATCAATACAAGACGGCGTTTCATCACACCTGGGAACCTCGTGCAGAAAATGCCGTTCGGCCCGATCAACGCCGGTGCTACATTTCAAAGAGCTATGGATCTAGCCTTTGCTCATCTCAAAGATATAAGCATAGTTGTGTACTGGATGATCGACGCTCTTTTCCAAGGATAAGCACGCACATTTCAAACTTGGAAGAAGTTTTCATACGAAGGCCGCAAGCATGGTATTTCCTTGAATCCCAAGAAATCCATCTTCATTGTGGACGGAAGGAAGTCGCTAGGACACATTGTTTCTAAGGAAGGAACAAAGATAGATCCAGAGCGTGTCAAATCCATTCAGACATTGCCTTTGCCCACATCCAAAAAAGGAGTTCACTCTTTCTTTGGAAAAGTGAATTTTCTTAGGAGATTCATTCCTGACTTTGCTGAGCTAACCCGTCATATTTCGAATATGATGAAGAAGACACAGATTTTAAATGGAGCAACGAAGGGAAGGAAGCTTTCGAGAAAATCAAAGACCCCCGTTAAAGCACCTGGTCTTGGTCTCACGACTCAAAGAAAGAATTTATTCTTTACTGTTACTCTTCCGAACACACCATGTCAGCAATACTGATGCAGAAAAATCAAGAGGACGCAGAAGCTCCTATTGCTTTCATGAGCACGCCCTTAAAGCCTATGAGTCAAATACACTCCAATGGAAAAGCACGCATATGCGAGTGGTGAAGGCATGCAAAGCATTCTGGTATTATATTCTTTCCTCACACACCGTGGTCTTGGTTCCAGATATCGTAGTTAAATCTATCCTTACTCAAAGAAGAGTTAGGATTATCGAGAGGCACATGGGTGACAAAAAGTTCAAGAATATGACTGGATATTAAACCAACAAAGCTGGTTCGCATGGAAGAGGTCCTGTGGTGAACTAATGATGTGAGAGATGAAAGCATCGCACAGAAGCGGATCAGATGGGATAGATGAAGATTTACCTACAAAGATCTTGTTTATAGATCTGGTAGAGGAGTGGTACAGTAACATTGCTTACTTTTTGACGTATGGAGAATGCCCAAATCAACTTTCCAGAAAAGAGAAACAAACTATCAAACTGAAATCCAAAGATTTTGTGCTTTGGGATAATGGTTTGTACAAGAGAGGAATTGATGGCGTATTTCTCAGATGCGTGGACAAAGCTCAACAGGATCAGCTACTACAACAGTTTCATGACATGGCTTGCGGTGGTCATTTCTCAGCCCGAGTCACTGCACACAAGATCCTCAGAGCAAGGTATTACTGGCCCACCCTTTTTCAAGATACTGCAGATTGGGTAGCTAAATGTCAAGCGTGCCAACATTTTGTTGGGCGTGTGAAATTGCCTGCATTACCTCTAAAACCCATTGTGATAGAAGAACCTTTTCAACAGTGGGGGATGGATTTTATTGGTATGCTTAACCCGGCTTCCAGTGCCGGCCATCATTACATTCTAACAGCTACTGATTATTTCAGTAAGTGGGTAGAAGTTATTCCTGTGAAGAATGCCACTTCCGCCGAGGTGTGCAGTTTTATAAAAGAAAATATTATTGTCAGGTTTGGCGTACCCAGCAAAATTGTAGCAGACAACGCTCCGAATCTTTCTTCTGAGGAGTTGGTGGAATTCTGCTACACTTATGGGATTCAGCTAGTTCATTCCTCAAACTACTATCCACAAGGGAATGGTCAAGCTGAATCTAGTAATAAAAATTTGGTGACTATCATGCGTAAGCTTCATAATGTAAAATCAAAGGAATTGGCATAAAAAGTTGTTCGATGCATTATGGGCAGATAGGATCACACCAAAAAGGGCGATAGGCATGTCCCCATTTCATTCAGTTATATGGTAGAGACACTGCAGTCGTCTCTTACCTTGGAATTGCCTCGCCCTACGACTTCTAAAGCCCTGGAAGATTCCACATTCACGGATGCTATTGATAAGAGAATCATGTACTGATCGAATTGAGGGAAGTACAAACTCAAGTTGCGTAGATAGGTTGTGAGCAGCATCGAGGAAGGTGAAAGTCATCTTCGATAAAAAAGCCGTGGAAAGGAAGTTTGAAGTTAATGACTGGGTCCTCTTATGGGACAAAAGAAGAGAAACAAAAGGCATGCATGGAAAGTTCGATTCACTATGGAAAGGGCCTTTTGTGATCAAAAAGATCGCTTGAGCAGATAGCTTCATTCTTGCTCACCAGATGGAGTTGAATTACCATTGCCTTTCAATGGGCAACACTTCAAGATGTTCTCGGACATGAAAAGGTGGTAAAACCGTATGTACATAAATAAATCCTTGTTTGTTTTTCCCTTGTTTTGTTTTTGTTTTTTGTGTTATATTGTGTTGTGTTTGTTCGCCGACCCGTGCCCAAAAGATAAGATACGAAACAGAGATGTTGGGATCTCATCTTTTCCCCTTTGTCATTCGACAGAGAAAAAGATGTCCACAGACGAGCTAATCTGGTGTCACTCAGATTTCACCCGAAATCTGCGACTACCCTATCCGAAAATTGTCGTACTTTTAAAATAATGGGTCATTTGTTGTTTTTATTGCTCGAAAGTTCCTATATTGCGTCAAGATAATCCTCAAGTGCCATATTAGCCTTTTTTCGCCAAATACCCAAATGCCCAAAATTGTTTTATTACATCAGTCGGGATTTGTCTCATGGAAATTTGTATTTAATTATTTTGAGCCCCTATGAGGCTATTTGCGCTTCGTTTTAACTCGTTATGAGCGAATATGTTATTATTCCTATGTGCCGAGGAAGAGTTTTAACTTATTTTAAGTTTTGGGGCTTTATATGTAACTTTTGGCAATTTTCCGTGTTTTTGTGGTGTCCTGTTCGTTTTCTATAAAATTTCTCTGGAACAACTCCTTCGCCGGGTAAGCCCGATTTTTGGCCTGGAGCAGCTGGAAAACATATACGCACATTATGCCCGGAGGAAGTCGCCATCGGAGGTCTGGATCACTGGGAAAAAGCGAAGTCGTGCACAAAAAAGCCCTCGCGGGATGGGCGCATTTTGGAAAACAAAGGATTTAAGTTGCGATGGGAAAAATATAAGCCGCAGCAAGGTGGGAATTGTATGCACCGCCTGGCAAGGTACTTTTCCCGTGTTATAAAAGTCACTTAAGCCGCAAAGTGGGAAAATAGAGGTCGCGAGGCGGGTGGGAATTTATTGCTCGCCTTGCAGGTAAAATTCCCATGACATAATAAAAGGAAAGTGACTTAAGTGAAATCATGGATTTTAGTGCGCCTTGCAGGTAAAGAATCTCATTGCAAAAGTCAAATCACTTAAGTGGATCATGGGATTTTGGTGCCCGCCTGGCAGGTAAAGAATCCCATTATTGAAAAAAATCTTAAAATAGAATTACATGTGCAAAAAGTGCCCCTTTGGTGATGGATTAAATGATTAAATTGATTATTTTTAATAATCTTTCTTCCTTAGAAAAGTGCGCCCAAGCTTAAGGAGGTCAAAAAGTCAAAGAAGGAATAAAAGAAAAGAGTTAAAAGCATTAAATTTAATTTATTTAATGGCTGCCCTCTTCCTCTCAAAAAGTGCGCCCATTTGGGCATTATTTAATGTTTTTAAGGCATTAAATCATTAAATTAATTTCTATTTTAAGTGGCTATGGTCAAAGCACACCTTTGTGAGGCTAAAGTGAAGTCTTTCGTGTGGAGGATTAAATTGGATTAATTTAATTTATTGGATGGCTGTCCTTAAACATGCTAATTTTAAAAGAGAAAAACATGATTTTTAATTAATTAATTGCCTTTAATTGTTAGGGCAATTATTAATTATAGAATTGTGAAGGTTATATAAGCATGGGCAGCCATATGGGTGAATTATTCAACACACGGTGAAGAATTGCAGCTAGGTGAAAAAGTGCGCCCTTTAGAGGAAGGATTTTGCTCTGGACAAAGTGCTAACAAAGGCTAAAAGCTTCAGATTTGGCGCATGCTTTGGAAAAGGTTGATCTTCGTCTCGCACAATTGTTTTCACAGTGTTAAAGGAGCTCAGTGTTGATTGAAAGGATTCATGCTCTCTTTATGTGCAAATTAAACACCAATTTTTGGGGCAGCAGGCTTGAAAAGTGCAGATTTTTATAATTTAAATTCACTATTCATACTCCGGTGGCCATTTTTGTCTGAATAAATTGCAGGAATTCATTACAGGTGCTTTACAAAAGAAAAGGAGTTTTTATCAATGTCCAATACATTGCAAATATCCTCCGAATCTGAAGAATTGTCCAGATCTACACCAGTATTGAAGAAATCCGGCCAAGTTAGAAGAAAAAGAATTATTCAGACAAAGATTGATAAAGCCATGGCAAAAGGAGATGAAAAAGAGAGCACGATGGATTCATGCATTGCTTCTAAACTTACAGACATAGGAGACACGGATCTAGGCCCAGAACCTCTTTCTGATTTGATTGATAGATCCAGAGCTGGAAAGACTTCACTCATGGGTGCGGTCAAAAGTAAGCGGAATTATTCGATTGCAGCTTCCCATGTACGACCCAATTGCGAGTTTGTGATGGAGTGTGCTAGATCTTATCATCCTTCATCCAGATCAAGACGTGATTTCATGCAGGGAAAGACAATAATTGCGTTTGGATGCAGAATTCTTCAATTATTGTTCAAGATTCCAAAGCGAAAGGTGGTGACTTCTATTAGCATTCGGGATGCTTGACGGTAGGTGGGAGAAGCATAGAGTCGTTGTGTAAGCATCATGAATAGCCGGTTCATGAAGAAGCCTAGATCCCCTTCCAAGTTCCCGAGAACTCTTCCACGATCCAATTTGGTGCAGGAAGCGGATGATATCGTCAAATTGCTTTGCAGGTTGAATGGTGAAGCGAATGCCTACACTTTCCGGACATGGATGTATGCTTTCATCAGGACCATTGAAATCAACAAGGTTGATTCTATGATCAATTGGTCAGAAATTATTAGCAGCAACATCGGTGAGCAACTGCGGAACGTGAAGCGTACCTTCAGCTTCAAGATGACTTCGTACTTAGTGTATGCCGCAGCCTTCACAGGTGTCTTTTCAAAGCCGGATAGATGTGGTATTCTTTCTAAGGATCCCATTTTCGAGTGCTACCCACACTTCATCGACCACTGCGTGTGAGGACTTCAAAGTGATCAACGATGACTTCTTCTACGATTTCATCTGCAGGTTAGACAGAGACTTGAAGACCCGCAGGGTAAGCAAGGAAGCATGGGAAGCAGTGTCCAAGATTGGCAATGTATTCATCCAGTTTGCAGATTTCACATACCTCAGGGTTACGAGCTTTTCTGGTGAACCAATGAAGATGCCTAGGTATCCGAGTGACAGATTGATCGCCATGGAGCTGAGCAGGCAACTTGTGGAGTTACACGACCTTCAGTCGAAGCGGCACAAGCCTACGGGCTTCTTCCCACTCACTGTGGATATTACAGTTGCATCAGCATTCACAGAGCTCGAGGGATGGAAGCACAAATGTTGTCCGAGTATGAGCAAGAGTTCTTCCCTGCACGGCTTAATTTCGATCCATTTGGAATAGCCAGGAAGACAATCTCCCAGGAGTACGCACATGTGCCTTCGTTAGAAGATTTCTGGATGAAGTGCAGAAGTGAGTACGAGATTAGAAAGAAAGATTTCAGCAAGCTATCAAGAAAGCAAGTATTTGACTTTGGACTAGCGCGGATACCTGCGGATCTTAAAGATGATGGGAACGTGGTACTTGACACTTACCATCAAATGGGAGGAGATAAAGCTATACTGCAGGATAGCAATGGCGGCTGCAGCACAATAGAAGAAAGATCTGGAGCTGTGTTGGTGAATACTTCGAACTGGTTACTGACGAAGGGATATTGCCTTGATGAAGCATTGATGAATCAAATCACAGGCAACTTCGGCACAGGAGATTCCCTCAAGCGAAAGCATGAAGGAGAAAGCAGCAGAAGGTCCGAGAAGTTGAAAGTACACAGAAGATCTCAAGAGAAAGAGAAGACCACTTCTACGGCCATAGCTTTGACTCCGACTTCTCCAAGACTCCGTAAGATCACCAACTATTGCACCGCAGCAGCAGGATGCTTCCATGCCTTCATTGAATCCGGCGACGTTCATCTTCTCTCCGCAACCACTTCGTTCATCACCCGTTCCAGAGGAGGTGTTGAAGCTGCAGATGACGGAGTTCGAGAGAGCTTTGTCCTTGGACGTTTCAGAAGATGGCAGCCATGATACTGTGGCACTTTCTGATGGAGAGGATGCAGAGCGAGAGATGGTAGTGCACTCAGCGACTTCTCATTCTCCGAGAAGTAATTTCTCGGAATGGTTAGCTTTGAGTTGGTTAGGAAGCAAGAGTAGAGATGAACTTAGAGGAACATGACTTGCAGCTACTTCAGGATCTGAGCAGAAGAGACAGAAGGCCTAAAGTTGCTAAAGCAACTTCTAGGTTGATCATCAAGGATTCGGGAGAGAAGTTTGCTGAGATATCAATTCCAACGGAAGGAAAGGTAGAAGAAGAGCTCACGGCGAGAAGATGTGACGGTGACCAAAATACCACTCTTGGCCAAGCTACCACCGAAGGATCAAGCAGACACGCAGACGTTCTTTGGATGCTTTGCTCCTTAGGCTTCGATAAAGTGAAAAGGCGGAGAAAGAAGAGCTGCAGAAGCAAATATCTCAATTATGTGAGATCATAGCCAAGGTTGTTAAACCTTCCGTTCAGCCCATTTCAAATAGCAGGTGAGTGATCATCTTATGCGAAATGGAAGATGCAAGCAATCAAATAAAGGCTATTGACGAATGGAAGGATCTCGATTATTCGTCAAGCTTCGTGCAACTTGGTGAAGTGTCCACCGCCTAAAGGTTATGAACGATGCAAAGACATCAACTAAAGCAACCGATAGAAAGCATAGAAGGAATGAATACGATTGCAGAGAGTAACCTCGAGTATTTTGGCGAGATCAACAAGTCTGTAGGAGATGTATTGGTTGCAGAACAAATTGTGCCGGATGGATCGGTCGAGAAGGGAAGAAATAGCTAGAGTTTGCAGTATCTTTCCGTTTGGAGATCTGCAGAGTTTTGTCAAGAGGATGCAGCGCTTGAGAGTAGAACATCGATTTCGGGACGACAAAGATCATTTCTTTCACCGAGGAAAGAGTGGACGGAGGTGTTACTTCATACACACGGATTGTTTCTAACGAGGTGCATGATTCCTGGAAAGTTCTCTTCGATGGTGCAAAAGAGAATTGATAAAGCTACCAAGCCTTTCACGATGAACTCTATCAAGAGGGTAGGTGGTGACACTGCAGCGCATATCGAGATTTGGGCCAAGTTTGGAAGAAGTGGAAGCATGCAACAAAGTGTTGAATGAAGGATTGTTGCGTAATTCGTAGCAGAAGCAGTGGGAAGCGAAGAGCTAAAGCAGAGACGGAAGGATGCTAAACTATGTGTTCGACAAGTATATCAGATATCAGAACAAGAAGAAGATGTAGATGCTACAGCTGGCATGATTTCTTCTATTCTTTCTTCTTCTATTTTCTATGTTCCCTGATGAAATTGTAAACTTCTAAGTTATTGGTTTTGCAACCATTACTTGAAGTCATGCGGAACCTTTCTATTAGTTAAGTGATACATGTGTCACTTAAGAAAAAGTTAGTTGAGGATGATTGCAAATGTCATCTTTACTTGTTCATACTTTAGTTCGGTTTGAGTCTTCTATTTGTACTTTCCTCCTACATTCTATAAGTAGGAGAAGAACCTTCGGGTTATTGATCGATCGAATTTGTAAGAAGCAATCTTGTGTTCTAGACTTTGTGCTTTGAACCCCGAGAGCCACTTATGTTGCAGAGGAATACAAAGAAGCAAGTTTAGGAGAACTTTGTGTCACGGCGCATCGTGTTTCTTGCTTTCAAATCTTAGATCTTTTAAGTAAACTTTGTGTTATTTTTAGATCTGGATCTAGAGCTCCCTTTGCTTTATAATTGCGTTGTGTTCAAATCTATTAAGTTTCTTCTATGTGCATGCAATTAGCTCATTATCTACTAATTGGGATACACATCTTCCCATTTCTTCTCTCGTATTTCCTTCACTTCTTTCTTCTCGTAACTTTCCTTTCTTAAACAAATGCTTACTTTGCGCGTAACTTCTTAGTTATGGTTCATGAACTAAGTTGTTAAAGTAAAACCCCTAATATATAATAGCACATTTTATTGACAAATCGACACGGGAGCCTCACCGGTTAAATGAGGGAGATTTATCTCATGACCGCCTAGGTTTGATGCTATGCAGAAAATCTAGCCAACATGAACGAAGTGACTAAGGAGAGAAGACGAATGTCGCGGATTCAATGAAGGCATGGAGGTGTTCTCTGAAACCGTGGTGCAATAGTTGGTGAAGTACTGAGCCGGAAAAGCCGGAGTCAAAGCTACGGTCGTAGAAGTGATCTTCTCTTTTTCTTGAGATCTCCGTGTACTTTCAACTTCTCGGACCTTCCGTTGCTTTCTCCTCATGCTTTGCTTGAGGGAATCCCGCAAGTTGCTTTCGTGATTTGATTCATCAATGCTTCATCAAGACAATATCCCTTCGCAAGCCTTGGTTTGAAGTATTCACCAACACAGCTTCAGATCTTTCTTCAAGTGTATGGCAGCCTCCTATGTTGTCCGCCAAGATAGCTTTATCTCCTCCCATTTGATGGTAAGTGTCAAGTACCACGTTCCCATCATCTTTAAGATCTCCGCAGGTATCCGCGCTACCCAAAGTCGAACACTTGCTTTGGGCTGATAGCCCGCTGAAATCTCTCTTTCTAACCTCGTACTCACTTTTGCACTTCATCCGTAAATCTTCTAATAAAGGCACATGTGCGTACTCCGGGAGATCATCTTCCGGCTACTCCAAATGGATCAAGTTCAGCCGCTGCAGCAGGAAGAACTCTTGCTCATACTGACAACATTTGCGCTTCCATCCTCGAGCTCTATGAATGCTAATGAACTGTAATATCCCATGTTGATTGGGAAGAAGCCCGTAGACTTGTGCCGCTTTGATCAAGGTCGTGTAACTCCACAAGTTGCCGCCAGCTCCATGGCGATCAATCTATCACTTTCGGATACCTGGCATCTTTATTGGTTCTCCGAAAAGCTCGTAACCCCGAGATATGTGAAATCGCAAATTGATGAATACACCGCCAATCTTGGACACGCCTCCCATGCCTCCGCTTACCTTGTGAGTCTTCAAGTCTTTGTCTAACTCGCAGATGAAATCGTAGAAGAAGTCATCGTTGATCACTTTGAAGTCCTTTTCGCACGCAGTGCAAGAAGTGGGTAGCACTCGAAAATGGGGTCCTTAAAGAACACCACATCTATCCAACTTGGAAAAGACGCCTTGTGAAGCCGCAAGATACACCAAGTATGAAGTCATCTTCAAGTCGAAAGTACGCTTTACGCCCGAGTTGCTCACCGATGTCATTGCTTAATAATTTCCGACTAATTGATTATAGAATCAACCTTGTTGATTTCAATGGTCCTCGATGAAAGCATACATCCATGTCCGAAAAGTGTAAGCATTCGCTTCACCATTCATCCCGCATAGCAATTTGACGATATCATCCGCCTCCCGCACCAAATTGGACCGTGGAAGAGTTCTGGGAACTTGGAAGGAGATCTAGGCTTCTTCATGAATCGGCTATTCATGATGCTCACACAATCACTTCTATGCTTTTCCCATCTACCGTCAAGCATCCCGAATGCTAATAAGTCACCACCTTTCGTGATTGGAATCTTCAAACAATAATTGAGAATTCTCGCATCCAAACGAATTATTGTCTTTCCCGAAGCATCACGCACCGATCTCGGATGAAGGATGATAAGATCTAGCACACTCCATCACAAACTCGCAATGGGTTGTACATGGGAAAGCCGCAGCTCGGATAATTCCAACTACTTTTGACCGCACGCATGAGTGAAGTCTTTCTCGCCCTGGATCTATCAATCAAATCGGAAAGAGGTTTCGGGCCTAGATCCGTGTCTCCTATGTCTGCGAAAGTTTGGAAGCAATGCATGAATCCATCGTGCTCTCTTTTTCATCTTTCTTCGCCATGGCTTTATCAATCTTCGTCCGAATAATTCTTTTTCTTCTAACTTGGCCGATTTCTTCAATACTAGTGCAGATCTCGACAATTCTTCGATTCGAGGATATTCGCAATGTATCGACATCGATAAAACACCTTTTCTTTTATAAAGCACTGTAATGAGTTCCTGCAATTTATTCGACAAAAATGGCCACCGGAGCATGAATAGTGAATTTAAATTATAAAAATCTGCACTTTTCAAGCCTGCTGCCCCAAAAATTGGTGTTTAATTTGCACATAAAGAGAGCATGAATCCTTTCAATCAACACCTGAGCTCCTGTAACACCTGTGAAAACAATTATGCAGACAAAGATCAACCTCTTCCAAAGCATGCGCCAAATCTGGAAGCTTTTAGCCTTTGTTGCACACCTTGTCTCGAGCAAAATCCTTCCTCTAATGGGGGCGCACTTTTCCACTTGGCTGCAATTCTTTACCTGTGAATTAAATAATTCACCCATATGGCTGCCCATGCTTATATAACCTTCACAATTCTATAATTAATAATTGCCCTAACAATTAAAGGCAATTAATTAATTAAAAATCATGCTTTTCTCTTTTAAAAATAGCATGTTTAAGGACAGCCATCCAATAAATTAAATTAATCCAATTTAATCCTTCACACATCACTTCACTTAAGCTTCACAGTGTGCTTTGACCATAGCCACTGAAAATAGAAATTAATTTAATGTTTTAATGCTTTAAAAACATTAAATAATGCCCAAATGGGGCGCACTTTTTGAGAGGAAGAGGGCAGCCATTAAATAAATTAAATTTAATTAATTTAATCCTTTCTTTTATTCCCTCTTTGACTTTTGACTTCCTCAAGCTTGGGCACACTTTTTGAGAAGAAAGATTAATTAAAATAATCAATTTAAATCTTTAATCATCACCAAAGGGGGCGCACTTTTTTGCACATGTAATTCTATTTTTAAGAATTTTTCCATAATGGGATTCTTTACCACAGTGCAGCCCTAAAATCCCGTGATCCACTTAAGTGATTTGACTTTGACAATGGGATTATTTACCTCGCAAGGCGTGCACTAAAATCCCATGATTTCACTTAAGTCACTTTCCTTTTATTTTATCATGGGAATTTTACCCGCAAGGTGTGCAATAAATTCCCACCGCTCGCAGCCTCTATTTTTCCCACCGCAACTTAAGTGATTTTTATAACACGGGAAAAGTACCAGCAGTGTATAAAATTCCCACCCCGCCACTGGCTTATATTTTTCCCATCGCAGCTTAAATCCTTTGTTTTCCAAAAATGCGCCCATCCCGCAGGGGCTTTTCGTGCACGACTTCGCTTTTTCCCGCTGATCCGCACTCCGATGGCGACTTCCTCCGGCATAATGTGCGTATATGTTTTCTAGCTGCTCAGGCCAAAATCGGGCTTACCCGCGAAGGAATTGTTCTAGAGAAATTTCACAGAAAACGAAACGACACCACAAAAACACGAAAAATTGCCAAAAGTTACAAATAAAGCCCAAAACTTAAAATAAGTTAAAATCCTTCTGGCACATAGGAATAATAACATATTCGCTCATAATAGAGTTAAAACAGAGCGCAAATAGCCTCATACGGGGCTCAAAATAATTAAATACAAATTTCCCATGCAGACAAATCCCGACGCGAATAAAACAATTTTGGGCATCCGGGTATTTGGCTAAAAGGCTAATATGGCTCTTTAGGATTATCTTGACGCAATACAAGAACTTTCAAGCAATAAAACAACAAACGACCCATTATTTTAAAAGTACGAAATTTTTCAGATAGGGTAGTCGCAGATTTGTGGTGAAATCTGAGTGACACCAAGGCTCATTTGAATCTCTAATGGAGGTATTTAGACCTTTTAGTCTATTTTTGGCTTGATAAGAATAGGTGTTTAGGGTGTGTGGTGAGAAGTGCGTACATGTGTAAAAGCCCTTCATATGGGTCATTGATCATTGTTCAAGGTGTTTTGATATCAAGGTCTATTTGTTGAAGGTTCTGTGACTTATAAAGTTAAGAGGTCATGTAAGGTTGAGTTAATGAAAACTAAGTCCGATTAGTTATGAGTCAGAATGTATTCGAATAGAGGGAGAGATCGAACATGGAGATGGGGATGAAGGGGTTATATGCGTGAGAGAAGAAAGAAAATGGAAATGATACCACTGTTTTAATGAAGAATGGGCTGTGTATGCATCAACACAGTCAAGAAGTTTGTAATAGAATATGAAATTCAAGGTTTTCTGTTACAAAATGATGGATTGCAATGATTAATGTCTTTCTGCAGTGAGTATGAAGGTATTTTGTTCATGGTGTGCTGTGGAACAAGACAAGGAATGAATGGTTTGTCCAAATTCTATACACAGGCCTGTAACAGTGTGGAAAGCACAGTTTTGAGGAGATAAAGTCTTAACTTTATTCATTTTTGGTGTTGAACTCAAAAGATTTCTGCCCAAGAACCTAGAGAAGGGTAATACATACATTGAGATGACGTTTTATAACTTGTTTCTTTCAAAAAGATTTCTCAAAACAAACATTTTCCTTACTGCTTCATTCTGTCCTTAAACCCTACCTAGGGTTTATTCCAAAATGAGTGTTTTGAAGGGCTTAGTCATAAAATCAATGGCTTGAAATTTTCAACAAATCATGTTAGCAACCCCACCAAACAAGATTTTGGAAGAATTAGGGCTTGGAAGTGTTTATAAACTCAGATATCTCTGAAAGTCCTCTTCTAGGACTGACTGTCCAAGTTCTAGAGACCTAATTGGTTGAGGATATGTTATGAAACAGTGGTTTATAGGATGAGTTTGGACTTAAACTTTGCAAGATGCTAAAATAAGATAATGGGTGCTCAGAATGTCCTTTCGTTTGTCTTGAAACTCCATAAATCAAATTTTATGCTTAAAACCCTAAAAAGAATTAGAATTAAGTGTGAGAGCATGGTGGTGAAAGAGTGGGTTACCTTGTGAGTTAATGGGATACCTTCAAATATATTGAGTTAAGCCATAAAATTTTGCATACAGTTTGGGAGCCAAATGGGTGCTCAAATCAACTTTTACTTTGTCTTGGGGCTTAAAGATTACTCCCAACCAGTTTCCATGGATGGAATTGACTTAAAAGGCAATAGGGAGTTTAGAGAAATGTTGACAAATGATGATGATTTCCTTTGGTTTCAATCACTTAGAAGATTGATAATGCATGTGAATGATGTTCTTTAAGTTCTAACACAATCAAGTTCCCAAATAACCTATTTTGTTATGTTTTGGAGCCATTGAGTTAGGCTTGTGAAGGAAGATCCTCCATGCAAAGGTGAAAGGACAAGTTTGGTTACTTGTTTTGCTAATTTTACTTGTTTGTTTGTTGTCCTTAAAAGCCCTGTGCATCAAATCCTCACTTTGTTTTCAGGAATTCAAACTTATGGGTATCGCATCCATGAAAGAACCAACAACAAACAAACAAAAATGGTTTATGTCATGATGAGGAGTCATCTAGGCTATTTGATGTTCTTGAGGTTTGATTATTCGATGCCTCAAGTTTGTTGGAGGTTGTCTCTATGAGTTGGAGCATCCTCAATTGGAATATCATAGATTTCTTGGATGGAAATATCTTGATTGATGATTTCAAGTTTATTCGAAATTTTCTATGAGGAAGGAGGACTTACCATTTCTATATATGGTTTTATAATTCATGATTGGAATATTAACTTCTAAGGGCTTGAAGCATTGTTTGATATGGAACCTTTGGATCCATAGGTGTGTGATCATTATCTACATCAAAAGCTTCTTATGGATTGGTTATATATCTCATTTATTATTTCTGCTTGAAATATGTAATGCCTTGAAGCACTCATATTAGTTTGTAGCATGATTGTTGAAGATACCATCCATGACCATACATTGTCTAAGGGATTGTCATGTCCCCTTTTCAAATAAAGTTTAATAGATTAATAATTTAACTTAAGTGCAAAAGTAATGTTAATTAAAAGCACTTATGTTTTATTATTAAACTAAAAAGGGACTTTCTATTTTAAGTAACTCAACGCTTAAATAGAAATTAAAAGTCACTTTATTAATTAAAGTGAAATTCCCCCATTTGGAGCACCCCACTTTGGAGATTGTGACAGGAAAAGTATAAAGGAGGATGAAGGGGTTCATTTGTGGGGAGGGAATATACATCTATCATTTGATTTTTATGAGTTGAGCACTCTTGCTTCTACTTTCAGCTATTGAGGATGAAAACCCTCCATTGCAACAAGGTTAGAGGACGAAAACCCTCCTAATCTGCAGATTTGAGGATGAAAACCCCCAAATCTTTAGAGGTGACTCCATTACAGGGGTTACATTTGTGCTTCAATCAAGGATCTTCATTTTCAGACCTGATTTAGCAGCTAGGGCATACTTCAGGGCAGTTTTCAGAGATTCGACAGCTAGGGCACACCTTCAAGGCAGTTTTCAGAATTTCTATAGCTAGGGCAGCCATCAATTAGTTGGGACTTCATTTGGGTGGGCTGTTGGAGAATTTTGGAGCTCTCCTAGGGCTGGGCGAACACCTTGAGGAGCTGGACGACCCCCTTTGGAAGCCATTACAGCTGCAATTTGAGGTGCAGTGGGTGCTAGGGTTTGCACCAAGTCATGATCTGCCCTAGGGCATCATTTGCAACCAGCTGGAGCCATTCATTTGCTATTTTTTTGCCCATATGGTCAGTTGTTGCTTATTTTCAGTTGGAAAAATAAAATAAAATAAATTCCAGAATTGTTGTTTGTTGGTTCATTGTACTTGGGTTAAGTGAAATATCCATTTCCAGATATTTATCAAGGTGTTTTCTATTTTTACAAATTGATATATTGTGGTTGTGAATTAAAAATCAGTTTTCAGTGTTTTTGTCATAAGGGTTTCAAGGGAAAACCAGAATTTTATAGATCTGTCCTATAAGGGATATTACAGAGATCTTCGCTTATATTGCTTTCCTCTTATAACATTGTTATGTGATGGAAAGACCATCCATGACCATATATTATTTTGAGGCATTTGCATTGAATTTGTGATATTTATGTATGGGTCATTGATGATTAGTGTACATTTTATGAAATTAATCATATGCATTGTGATTATGCATTTTGGTACACATACATTAGATTCCTTTTCAAGTTCATGATTTCCTTTGAATTATTAGCTCCTAGTTGGTTAAGCATTATTGGGCCACTTTGGTTCTTGATGGATTTTGTCTTGGGCATAGGAAATTCTTCATGAGATTGTTATGTTGATTTCATCTTTATTTTGGGGATTTGTTCATGGCTCTTGTGTGTAAGAATCCATCAAATATTAGGTTAACTTCATCTTTGCTCATGGAAATTGGCTTGTTGTTCCTAAGTGATCACACAAGGATTTTGATGATTCTTGTTGTCGTGAGGAGAAAATGTGGAGATTGATCATTGGCTTTGAGCAAGTACTTCTTATGGATAATGATATGGGATACAAATATTTCATTACCAGTTTTTCCTCCTTGAGGTAAGCATCTTTGACCCTTGTGGTTGGGCATATCGTCAATACCTTCAATGACTATTCAGCCTATTGTTGATATGGGGATACAAATATTACTTCACTATGGTGACAGCATTTTCTCCTTGCAGTGAGAACATTAGGCCATTGCTGTTAGGCATCTCTTCAATGTTATTCAGAGTATTTCTATTTGTGGTAATTTAGTTGTGGCTCCTTATAATGAGCATCTTTGGCCCCTTGAGGATGGGCGTGTTTTTTATCTGTGGTAATTGAGCATATCACTTCTACACGTTGTGATATATTTGGCCACTTTGCAATTGTGCACCTTTGGCTCCTTCTAGTGAGTTTCTTTGGCCCCTTTGCAGCTAGGCAACCTTCGCCACTTGAGATGATCTTCCTCCACTCCAAGGTTTGTCTTTGAGGATTCTTCATGGACCATTTTTATTGGCACCTATTGATTTCTTTGGAATTGTTATCTAGCAATTCGAGTTGTGAAGCACTTTCGGGATTGTGGACTCTACCTATGGAGATTTCGTGCGCTCTACCTATGGAGACTTTGTATATCAAGACCTATTTTAGAGGTCTCTTTGAGTGGAAAGGATATTGGAGGATGGTACTCTTCACTTATGCTTCTCAAAGCTGAAATTAAGGGGGATGAGAGTTACGACATCTTCCTTGAGTTCCTACAGTTTGGCTTAAGAAGGATGTTAGTGCAAGTATTGCACATTGGTATAACCCTGACTTATCAGGTCAATGTCAGATATCAATTGTGCTAATCCTTGTGGTTATACTTTACGGACCCAATGATTTACTGTGTTGTGGTATCCTTGGGATTCAGGATGGGCCTACATTGTGTATCTTGGTGTGGGCCTACCACGAACAAGATCTATCTTGTTATTATTACTCAGATAGTTTATTGCTATATGTGAAATGAGACTAACCGATACTAGGTAAATGATTAATTGTGGTAAATGTCTACTTTATATACTAGGTGTGTATGCCTCATCATTCATCCAATTTAAACCATTCATTCTTTATAGCAAGTGGCTTTGGTATATCTTGGCATTCTTGTGTCTTTGGTCTTCTGTAACTTTCTAAATGCTTAGTTTTAGATTTGGGCCTACCTTGGTCAAGGTCTATCTTGTTATTATTACTCAGATAATTTGTTGTTATACATGAAATAAGACCTATACTGGGTAAATGATTAATCGTGGTAAATGTCTACTTAATATACTAGGTGTGTATGCCTCATCATTCATCCAATTTAAATCATTCTTTTTATAGCGTCTTTGGTATATCTTGGCATTCGTGTATTTTTTGGTCTTTTGTAACTATCTAAATGCTTAGTTCTGGTCAGCAAAAAAAATTTAAAAAACTTTTCTCATGTTGTCAAACTTTCGTAGTCAAATATTTCATACAATTATGGCTATTACTAATTCAAGAATTCATGTCACCAAGAATGCATACCTTTGTAACTCTTAAGTTGAAAAAAATCCAACTACTCTAGAAATGGGTGCTTTATAAATATCGAAATAATTTTGTATCCACACTTTTTCTTATCACTGTAACGCATTTATCCATTTCCTATTTTAAAAAACATTACAAAGGCATAGCTTTTGCATGGTTTGACATTTAAAGGAGGAAGTACCTTGACAGCTAACAGGCCCAAAAAGCAAGGTTTATCAAAGAGATGTGCCAGCAGTAGATGGCTTTTATTTCCCTGCATGTAACTTCTCTTCTAATCAAATACCATAAGTCACATGCCGATGAATTAATATAAAGAATGTAAGAACCTAGCATAGCAGATACGCTTGTAAGAAAACATTTGAGAAAACTTACAGTTAATGAATACAAGCGATAAAGAACGTCATTCATTCCACCAGTCTCTTCATTGAGGGAAAGCCAATGCCTTTCAATTGTGTGCATTGATATAACATTTTGGACGCGATTATAAAAATAATCAGCCATCCATATGACCATCTTGTATGCTCGGTCATTGCCAGCCAATTTGTATTGATCCAATAATCCTGCCATGATCTATAGATAAGCATACCTTAGTTTCTAGATATTACATGATTAGGTGTTCATGTCTCCTTCTAACCTTCGAGTATAATGTAAACCATGAGCTGTTGTTGGATAAATATGAACATAAATAGTGGTACCTTGTGAATGGTATAATATGGTGCCCAAACAGGTCGAATGGCTTCAAAACGATCAAACAACTCTGAAGGAAAAGCTGAAAGATAGCCTGTCCCCATTTTAAGCTGGCAATCATTAAGAGCGTTAACAACAGCTTCCATTTTGTACAATAGTGTCTCATCATGAGTACTTGCCCACATTAGTGCTGATGCACTCATGTAATGCCCTGCAGTGCGTCCATCAGCAATTAGATGAAGCCTGTGCAAACGCTGAATATTCTAATAACTTTGAAAAAAAATGTATGAAGAATCATTACGTAGTGAGGCCATTCAACAACTGCAATTGTCAGGCTGGATCAAACTATATCATTACTAATAAATTGTTACATTCAAAATGATAAATTCTCCTATTATAAAACAGCAAGTACACATAAAATTCTTAGCCAGCCAATGACAAAGGAGAATACACACAACACAACAAATCCACTGCAACCTAAGAACAGAAAACACTGTTGTAAAATGTTGCTATTATAGCAGAGCCCCCATGCAAGCCATTGCAAATCACATTACTAAATGTCTAGTAGAGAAAAGCACGAGACGACAATGATTGAAATTATTGACAGAACTCATTGAGGAAAAATGGCTGTAGAAATGAGGACAAAGCAGATTTCTTTGGGAATGCATTCGTTGAATCTGAGCATCTTGGAACACATTTCTTATTGCTTAGTGTTGGAGAATGCTTTTATTGACATTTTTTTATGTTTTATACAAGTGGTGTTTTTTTCGTAGCAGAACAATTTGTGTAGTTTTTTTATGTATTGTATTTTAACATTTATGCAAGATTCATCTCACAAGATAATCAGATATAGGAACAGTTGGCGAAGATTGGCAGTTGACCATTGAGAAGTTGATGTGTCTCAAGCTCCGCTCTCTCCAATCATCATGACTGGTCTGGATACTTACAAGCTATTGCAGAAGTTTCCACGTCAAGCAAGTTCAGACCACAAATTATGAAGGACTCTCATGGCAATGACAAAGGGAAAGGAATTCCTTTGTGCTCCAGCAAAGCCACATACTCGTATGCAAAGAGTCATGATTAGTGATCCCTCAAAGGAAAGGAAAGGAAAAGGCAAGATAAACAGTCCAATGTCCAGGCTCAACTAAAAACAAAGGAAAAAAAAACTTGAGGATGAGAAAATGAAAACAGCCCAGGAGGACTTGCAATTGTTTCTTTCTCTTGGGGCTTTTGTTCGCTCCTCATTACTATTTTTTTGTTTGGTTTCTTTGCCACTTGTGTTAGTGGCACGCTGCTCTATTTTATCTTTGTACTTTGCATCATCGGTTCGCTTCTAGGATTCTCTCTTCCTAGAACTTTTTATTGCTAATGGTTGTATCCTTCAGTCCCATTGACCTACTTTTGGTCATTTGTGGACATTAATATAGTTTAATTCTTTCTTCTTTCTCAACAGCCACTCTTATCATTGGTTAAAAAAGAACCACGACCAACCTCTAGCAAAGAAGCTGACAAGTGCCAAGGTCCATCACGTAGCAGCTATGCCAATGTCAACAAGAACAATGATTTCCATAAGAATATTCTTATGAGTATTTTTCGGCATTATAATCTAAGCACATGAAAACCAAACATTTGGTCCAAAGTCAGCCTATTGAGATTTCATATGAGCCTGAGGACTTTGTGGTGAATCTAGTACTGACCAACACAGGCAAGATAGTTGAGAAGAAAGATAACACAAAGGCAGAGAAAGAGCCATTTAATCTCGAGATTTGTCAGCTTAACGTCACTGATGATGTTCGTATAGACAAAGTTAAGAAGAACCAAGGGATGTAAATCACCCACACAAAAAAGAACAGATTCAATGCCTCCGAGATCACGTGTTGCCAACTAATAGGAGATATAAGAAGATTTAGTCATGCATTATGGCTGATCCCATAGGACTCGAGAATGGAAATTGGAAGTTGACCATTGGGAAGTTAATGCATTTCAAGCTCTCTGACCGGGATACTCATAAGCTATTGCAGAAGTCACCATGTCGAGCAAGTTCAGAGCACAAGTCATGAAGGAAACTCTAGTGCCAAAGACAAAGAGAGAGGGTTTCACTTCAATGCTCCATCGAAGCCACATGCTCCTGTGCAAAGTGTTGTGATTAATGATTCCTTAAAGGAAATGAAAAGGCAAGCCACACAGTCCAATGTCCAGGTTCGACTGAAACCCAAGAAGAAATAAACCAAGGAGAAAATATATAGTGAAGGAAAAATTGAACACAGCTCCGGTGGATTTGCAATGGTTTCTTCCTCTCAACAACCACATTTATAATCAGTGACATCTACATTGCAACCTACTACTTCCGTCTCATCTGTTACCAAGCGAACTCATCTGTGGCCACCACTGAAATCCTGCTCCGGAGAGAATCTTTAATCAGACAAGCCACACCACCTAAACCCCTGACACCTCCTGAACTCCTCGTCTCCTGTCTACAAGCTGAAAACCATTGATACCCTATGAAATATGGGAGAGGCCGCACAAGGCTAGTGTGAGTCTCAGTGGCGAAGAGGATGTCCAAAGGCCTAAGAGCGTCATACATTAGACCAAGATATGACCAGAATGAGCCATTAACATTCCAGTAGCTGATGCAGATCCATGTGCTCTATCACCTCTCCCCACGGGCCCGTCATTTAGAGGTCTTGGGTCGAGATTCCCAACTTGGAGGAAAGGAGTCCCTGATTACTGCTCTGAGGATCCAGATAACTACCCATTTCCCTGCCTGTCGTGCTGCCATAACCAGCTCTCTAGAGCATTTGAGCTCCACCACCTGTGATCTGGTGAGATCTTCATCAAGGAAGATCTTACATGGAAGAGAGAACAATAACCGTCTAGCTCTAAGGGCCCTAAGAAGATCAATTGCTGACCTAAAACGAAGAAAAAGGGTGGAGTCGGATCCTAGCCAAGCTATGTCAAGTGTCACATCAGGGATCCCCAAGTTATCCCTGAAGAAATTAGTCCTAACAACTATGGGGTCCGGGAGGAGAGAGGGAAGGGGAGTCCCCTCACTCTGAGGTTCAACTCCCTAGCACATATAGTGCGCTATTCAATGAATTTAGCTCGGACAACCTCCTTAACTGCTACTATAAGGGCGGAGTTTTATCCCTGCCACTAACTACCTATTCCATGAGTGGATTTGTGTTTCTGTTTCCTGCTTAAATGAGGCTTGTTGGGACCTGATCTCTTCCTGTTTGTTTTTGAGTTCGAGAATTTCTGCGTGTAATGTGGTGTTGGGAGGATTGGGAGCATCTTGCTCCTTGTTGGTGTTGATCAATTCCTTCAGTAGAACATTCTCTGATTCGACTGCAGCTATCATGTTTTTGAGCCCATCAACTTCCGTCCAAAGTGCTAGGTTAGCAGATTCCACAAATTGTATTATATTAATCAATTCCTGAAGAATGTTATTCTCACTATCACTGGAATTTTGTGCATCTGATTTCAAGAACCCCACAATAATCTTGGCATTGTTGTCTTCTGCAATTAGGGGTTTGGCATCCCTTCTAGGTCAGCAGAAAGAAGCAGGAGAGGGGAGAAGGTCGAATAGTTTGAATAGGGTCAAAGAAACTGGTACAAGAGGGATTCTCCTGGACACATGGTAAATTATTAGGGACTAACCACACAGCAATTTCTTCAATTAGGCCCAAAACCCGGAAGGTCGGGAAGATAATTCTCTAATTACAGAGGTATTTGTGGACTTGAACGTAAGAACCGGTAGAAAAGAACTGCCCCATGGTAGAAATGAGGCAACTTATTAATAATAGAAGAATAAAATGATTTCAAATAGACTAATAATTTAGGAATGCAAGAACACCAAATATACTGAAATTTTGGGACCCAAAACAAGAGCTGGAATTTTATTATAGATCTGCATAAAATAAACAGAACTTACAAAAAGTGGCTGAAAAAGTGTTCCCAAGCCCAAATCATCTGAAACAAAGCTGAATATGGCCTCCAAAATTATGGCAAAGTTGTTGGTGATGAGATCCGGAATAGCCGTGCCCTAGAATGTGTCAAACTTCACCCACAAGGGGTCGCTACCCTAGAATAAGGCTGAAAATGAAGGTAGAAACCTGCCCCAACACTCTTGTCTTCAAACCCTAGTTGGAGCTGCCATGAATCTGCAATATTGGGTCTTCAATCACTGCTGGAAATCTGAAATTACTTCTTGAAACTCAATAGAAACTCCTGAGATGGAGGATCTTCACAAGGATGAAGAGTTTTCGTTCTTCAACCTTAGCAAGAGAGGGTTTTCGTCCTCTAATGCAAGTGCACCAAAGGGGTTTCAGTCCTTTAGTGGGATTGGAAGAGCAATTCGCCCAAAACCAAACTATAGAATTCACAATAGCCAAAAAGATGCCCCTCCATGTGTGGCGACCTCCTTTTATGGTTGGAAGTGGCACAAAGCTCCATACAAAAGGCCCAAAGAGTTTGCCCACTTTGGAAGTGTTACTTTTTTTTTTAATATTTTATTTCCCCCTTTTTTATTCTCCATATGGTTCACTTTTTCCTCCTTGGGAATAAATAAAAATAAGATGCTTATTTACTTTATTATCACTAATAAAATAATTAAAGTGCCTATAATAAAAATTACTATGCACTCGAATTAAATTATTAGGATTAGTTTCCTCCTTTTTCCACCCCTTAGCCTGTCGGGAAACCAAGAATAGGCTAAGGGTCTTCAACCTATTATTTTTGAGAAGGGGATATTACAATCCTCCCTTCCCCAAATTGCTTGCCCTCAAGCAATTGCAAACTTAGATGCTCCAAAATTTCTGCACCTTCCCACGTGGCATCCTCAAGGGGCAAACCTTTCCAACGAACCAAATATTCCCTTATGATCTTGTTCCTCAACTTCCTTTCACGAATATCCATTATGGCTTCCGGTTCCAAAACCAATTTTGCCCTCATCATCTAAAGGGGGCAGCTCAATAGGAGTGATGTGCTGGCCTAATGCCTTTTTGAGGCATGAAACATGAAAGACATTGTGAATTTTGCTATGTTGGTAGCTCTAGTTCATAAGCAACCTTTCCCACCTTCCTTATGACTTTGTAGGGACCATAAAACCTTGGTTTTAGCTTTTCAGCTCCTTTCCCTTTGAGGGAGGATTGTCTATAGGGCTGCAGCCTCAAAAAGACCATATCTCCTACCTCAAATGTCCTCTCAACTCTATGCTGATCTGCATACAACTTTTGTTGATTTTGTGCATGTAGTAGGTTATCTTTGAGTGCCTTCATGATATCTTGGCTTTGTTGTACCAAATCCTTAGCTCCTGGAACTCTACTATCCGGAATAACAATATCAACAAAAGAAAAAGCATCATAACCATACAAGGCTTTGAAAGGTGTCATACATATCGATAGACATGTGATAGGAAGTATTGTAACAAAACTCCCCAAATATAACCACTTGATCCAAGTTGATTGTTGTCTATTACAAAACTCCTTAGGTACCCTTCTATCCATTTGTTGACAATTTCAGTTTGCCCATCCGTTTGGGGATGGTAGCTTGTGCTAGGAGTCAACTTAGTGCCTGAAAGATGAAAGAGTTCTTGCCAAAAGGAACTCATAAACCTGTTGTCCCTGTCACTCACAATATTCTTTGGCAGCCCATGAAGTCTAAAAACTTCCTTAAAAAAATTCCAGCCACTAGTGGTCCATCATACTTAGTGGGAAGAGGAAAAAAATGGGCATACTTAGTGAGTCTATCCACCACAACATAAATACAACTCTTACCTTGCACCGTGGGAAGTCCGGTAATGAAATCCATAGAAATACTCTCCCATTTTTATTTGGGATAGGCAAAGGCTGCAAAAGACCTGCTGGAAATTCATGTTCCCCTTTACTTTGTTGGCATGTGAGACACTCTTGGATGTGTTGAAGAACTTCTCCTTTGAGCCCTTTCCAAACAAATTTCTCCCTGATTTGTTTGTATGTTTTGAAGTACCCTGGATGACCTGCCAAAGGAGAGTCATGCATAGCCTCCAAAATCTTATGTTTTACCTTGGATTCGGAATCAAATAGACTCTATTTTTGTAGAGTATGATGCCATCTACTACCTTGTATCTTTCATCTTCGATTTCTCCTTCTAGGACAACACTAGCAAACTGATTTTTTGCATATTCAGACTGTTATGACAGCCCTCCAATCTGCTGTAATTTCTGTCATAGAACAACAATATGGTTTCCTTGACAATGCATCAGCTACTATGTTATTTTTCCTTTAACAAACTCAATATCAAAGTCAAAAGCTTGGATTTTGCTTACCCACTTTTGTTGCCTTTCATTCAAATCAGTTTGGTTGAGGAAGTACCTCAAACTATTGTGATCTGTCTTCACTACAAATCTGCCACAAACTAAGTATTGTCGGAACTTCACCAAGGCATGCATGATTGCCAACATTTCCTTGTCGTAAATGGAGTACCTACGCTCAACATCTTTGAGTTTTCTACTCTCAATGCAATTGGATGCTTATTTTGCATCAAAACAGCCCCAATACCATCTTCGGATGCATCACATTCAACAACAAAAGGAATTGAAAAATTTGAACAGCAAGTACCGGGCACGAACTCATTACCTTTTTGAGCTTGTCAAATGCTAGTTGGGCTGAAGGTGACCAGCTGAAAGCTCCATGCTTTGTTAAATTTGTCAAGGGAGCTATAAGTTGTGAAAATCCTTTCACAAACCTCCGTAGTAGCTACAAAGACCCAAGAATCCCCTTAGTTGAGTCAATGTGGTGGGAGGAGGCCAATCCAAGATGGCTTGGATCTTTTGTTGATCCACTTGTACTCCTTGGGCATTGATGACATGTCCAAGGTACAAAATTTCCTTCATTCCAAACTCACATTTTGATAATTTGGCAAAAAGAGATTGTTGTTCCAAAATGTCCAGCACCATATCCAAATGCTTCAAGTGCTCCTCCCATGATTTACTATAAATCAAAATGTCATCAAAGAATACTAACACAAACTTCCTCAAATGCTCCCTAAAAACATGATTCATACATGATTGAAATGTAGCGGGGCATTAGTTAACCCAAAAGGCATTACTAGGAATTCAAAATGACCAAAATGACACCTAAAGGCTGTCTTGTGGACATCCTCTTCTCTTACCCGGATTTGATGATACCCGGATCTCAAATCAATCTTGGAAAAGAACACCGCTCCATGCAACTCATCAAGTAACTCATCAATCCTTGGTATGGGGTACCTATTTTTTATTGTCTTCTTGTTCAACAACCTGTAGTCAACACACATCCTCAAGGTCCCATCATTCTTCTTCACAAGAACAACCGAAGAAGCAAAAGGACTAGAACTTGGCCTTATGAGACCCATTTCCAACAACTCCTTGATTACTCTCTCTATTTCTTCCTTGAAGACCCTTGGATGGCGGTAAGGAGAAGATATTACCGGAGTGGAACCCGGTTCTAACTCAATAATATGTTGAAACCTCTATCCGGTGGCAGCCCATGAGGCAAATCATTGAAAACCTTAGCATGCTTGTCCAAAATAGGTTGAATATCAACATGATAAACTGTTGTGATGAAAAAGATGATGTATTTCTTACCACAAATCGCAACCCATGCAATCTGCCCTCTTTTGAAGGATCTTTCCATACTCTTGGTATTGCTCACAACTTGGGAGGCACCATTCCTCATGAGTTTGTCAAATACAACTTCCTTGTCTTGCACCTTGAATTTTAACTCCATGGTTTGGTAATTTTGAGTTAATTCACCCAAATATTGAAAAGCCATTGTACACAAGTACTACATCTATCTCACCAATGCCAATGACATAAAAATCATCTCTTACCTTGTGTCTCCCTAAAGTGAGCTCAAGTTGTGGGATCTTCTTTGTACATGAGAGTGAGTATCCATCCGCTATGGTCACGTTGAACCTTGGAAGTCTTCCATCCTTCAATCCCATCCTAGTGACCAAGCTTTCATCAATGAAGTTATGGGTAGCTCCACTATCTCATCAAACGGTGATCTCTTTTGTCCATGATCCAAATAACTTGGAATGCATAGTATCTAGGTGCTCGGATAAGGTCAAGCAAGTGTGCCATCCGTGAGAACCACTCCCTCTTCCTTCACTTGCTCTTCAACTTCTTCCGGATCAGCACTCTCTTCATCTTCTTCCTCATCTAAAACTACCTTCAATGTAATGGGCTGCCCCTTTTCCAAGGCAATTGGTGGTTGGGTTCATGGAATGACCAAAATCACATAATTTTTTCCTTCTTAGCTCATTTTTGCCTATATTTCTCTTGTTTTTTTCAGCCACTCTTGGATCAATTTCCTTCTTGTTAAAGAATACCACCCATCATAAACTTATCAAATAACTCATCAATCCTTGGTTGGGGATTTTTTGATTGTCTTTTGTTTTGATCCAATCTTGAAAAGTCAACACACATCCAAAGGTCCCATGAATCACAATAACTTGTGTGATAGGGATTTATAGCCTTATGAAAAATTGCAATTTCCAACTTAAACTACTTATTACTCTCTCTAAAGATTCCTTCCTTGAAAGCACAAGAAAATGGCTAGAATGGCCTCTATTTTTCCCCATGGATATAGAGAACCCTCGATATTTTGAACAAATAAGGCTGAAATTAATTTAGTTTTGAAACCATGTCTCCAGAAAATCATACTGGTTCTAAATTCAATAATATGTATGAAATGCCCTCTATTAAGGATGAAGATATTAAAAGGACAGAACCCAATTTTAACTCAATATTCATGGAAAATGTCACGGTGGCAATGCCCATGAGCCAAAATCATGGAAAACCTTAGCATGCTTGTCCAAAATAGGTTGAATATCAAAATGATAGGACCACTGTGATTTCCTCTTGATGTATTTCTTACCAAACAATATGTGGCCTATGCAATCTGCCCTCTTTTGAAGGATCTTTCCATACTCTTGCAAATTCACAACTTGGGAGCACCATTCCTCATGCCTGTAGTACAACTTCCTTGTCTTGCACCTCAAAATTTAACGCCATGGTTTGGTAATTTTGGGTGAATTCACCCCAAAGATTGCAGCCATTTTACTCAAGCACCTACAAGTCTCCAATGCCAATGACATAAAAATCATCTTACCTTGTGTCTTTCCTAAAGTGAGCTCAAGTTGTGGGATCTTCTTTGTACATGAGAGAGAAGTATCCATCCGCTACGGTCATCCAATTGAACCCTTGGATTTCCATCTTCAATCCCATCCTAGTGACCAAACTTTCATCAATGAAGTTATGGGTAGCCCTACTATCTATCAATATGGTGATCTTTTGTCCATGAAGGACACCTCTAACTTGGAATGCATAGTATCTAGGTGCTCGAATAAGGTAGCAAGTGTGCCATCCATGAGAACCACTTCCTCTTCCTTCGCTTGCTCTTCAACTTCTTCCGGATCAGCACTCTCTTCATCTTCTTCCTCATTTGAAACTACCTCAATGTAATGGGCTGCCCCTTTGCCAAGGCAACGGTGGTTGGGTGTCCATGGATGGATCCTGCAAGCTTGAAGCATAATTTTTTCCTTCTTAGCTCATTTTTTGCCTCTATTTCCTTGCTGTTTTTTAGCCACTCTCTTGGATCAGATTTCCTTGAGTTGACTTACCCTTGTCCAAAAGTTGTTGTCCTTTGCTCACTATTTTGAGTTGTCCTTGGCTGTCCAAATGACCCCTTTTGCTGCCCCAAAGGTGCAGTCCTATGTTGTCCATAAGGCACAGTCCTAGGCTGTCCAAAAGGCAATTTTTGCTTTTTGGGACTGAAGTTTCAAGGTCCAAAGATTTCTTTATAGCTCCTTGTAGAGAGGAAGGGTTGAAAGCCTTGACTAGGCCTCTAAGTGGCTCCGCTAGGCCCTCAATGAACAACACCACAAGCCTTCGTTCACTTACATCCGGCACCATCACAACAAGTCTCTGAAATTCAGAAATATATTTATCCAATAATCCCTCTTGTTTGAGTTGAGCCAACTCTTTGAAGTGGATCTCGGATCTATTCTATCAAACCTTTTTGTTAGACATTGGTTGAATTCTTCAATTGTTGTGATAGATCCGTGCCCTTGTGTGATCAACCCATGGTACCACCATTCATGTGCTACCCCTTCCAAATGCAAAGTGGCGAATTTGAGGGCTTCCTCCTCATACATGGGATTCAAGGACAAGTATGTATCTAACTTCTGTAACCATGCTCTTGTTGAACACTTATCGGATCCATCATAAGAAGGAAGAGTTACCTTTCCCAACCTCTGTTGTATGTCTCTTCTTGGCTGCTCTGTTGAACTCTTCTATTCTTTTTGGTGCCCTTATTTTCTTCAATTGGCAGAAATCTTTGAAAGACAATCTCTCACTCATCACCCCATCTCTCACCTAAAAATCTAACGAGGGCTATGTATCTGAATATTTGAGGATTCACCCCATGCCTGATAGCTGGAAATGACAAGTTTAGGAGCCAAATACCACTCCAAAAATGATGATTCAGATGACTAAAAATCAGAATACATATCAGCAACACAGATCTGATTTTTATTCATACCCAACACCTCCAAACAATCCTCCAAGTGGGTCGCTTCAGCTGGGAATAGAAGAAAACTCAGCAACACTTTTCCCTCTTCAAACCCTTCTGAAAATCAGCTTCAAACACACTAAAACACTGCTGGAAAATGAACCAAGAAGAAGAGGTTTCGTTCTTTTCCTCAATCTCAAGAGGTTTTTCGTCTTCCTCATGAGAGAACTCTAAGGGTTTGCGCCGTATTAGAGAAATTCTGATGTAAGCACTAGGCTCAGCATACAAATTCAGATTTGTAAAATGAGAATGAGATACTCCTCCAAGCAAGTCGACTTGCTTTAATAAAGGAATAGGGCCCAAATGGCCACTCTCATACCCAATCACAATTTTCCTAATTTTTAATGCTTCTCCCACATGTATTTATTCCCAAGGGAGGTTATATTTTCCCCTAGGATAAATAAAATTTACTAAGTGTTTTTCTCCTCTTTCTATTTTCACTTTATCATTAAGTCATAATAATTAATATAAGTGCTTTATAATTTCTTTTTCTTTTTTTTGGCACTTTATAATAATTTAAATGACTTAAGTCACCTTGTATCACCCCTTAGGATCATATGCGGGTAGACAAAATGAAAGCCAAGGGTCCAAAAACCTTTTTTTTAATTAAAAGAAAAACCAAAGTTATATTATCGAAACAAAATATACAAATTACAATGTCAAGCCATGATACTCCATATTTCCAAGATATATCCTTGGAATTCCAACATATTAAAGAAGAAAGAGCATATATCAAATTAGCCATCCAATTATTGCAAGTGAAGGATCTACTCAATCTGCAATTCCGCATCTCTGGAGACCATGAGGTAAAGGACCAAAGTCCCAAAGATTATTATGATCAATGCTTGATTAGCTAAAGCATCTATCACCTTTGCTTACGATCTCTAGGAACATGTTGATATATGATGGTCTGAAATTGTTGAGCAATAACTTTAATATTATCCTATATCCTGGCAATTAACCAATTATTGGATCTATGTTGCTCTTGAAGCTGAAGGTTGATGATAACCTTGGAATCAGATTTCAACTATGAGACCTAAGACATCCGGTTTAGTTGCCTCCAGAAGAGCTTTGTGAATTGCCAAAATTTCAGCCACATTATTAGTAAATGCCCCAATTGATGACCAAAGAAGAAAAGGGAGTTCCCAAAGAATCATGAGCCACCCCTCATATCACTCTCTATCATGGAGCATAATATGCATCTTTTGCTCCATCAGGTATTTAGTTTGACAAACAAACGAAGGAGGCGCCACTTCTTTGAACATGGGAACCGATAGTCTAGTGCGTGACTTAGTCTTTACTCATGCTTTCCTCCAAATTGAATTTTTGTATTAAAGCTTTCCATTTTCATGTAAGGGGGAATCGTTCTTTTAAAATAACGGGTCTTTTTGTGTTTTTATTGCCAGAAGATGTCTGTATTATGTTAGGATATTCCCAATGAATCATATGAGCCAATTTCGACAAATACCTAGATGCCCAAACTCATTTTATCCCTCCGCCAAGTTTTGTCTGCGGGAAATTTTTATTTAATTATTTATTGAATAAATAATGCCCGTTTGAAGTAAATTGTGCTCGGTTGAATCTGTTGAAGTTTTGCATGCCAGTATTCACTCATCTCATTAGGGTTTTCACCAGGAATGAATTTAGGGCATTATCTGCAACTTCTGGCAACGTTTTTCGCTTTTATTTATTTCTTTTGCGTTTTTCTCTCCGGTTTTCTCCTCAGTTTCTCTGTGAAATTCCCCTAGGTCAATTCCTTCGCCAGTATAGTCTGTTTAATTGCCTGAAGCATCTGGAGATCATCTACCGACACAGCACCAGAAGGAATCAACCTCAAAATGCAAGCTTCTGACCAAAAAGATGAAGTCATGCACAAAAAGCCTCTCCCAGGCAAGTCGCATTTTCTGGAATTAATGAGTGTAAGCTGCAATGGGATTTTTGGTAGCTGCAGGCAGGCGGGAATTTCTTACCTGCCTTGCAGGTACTTTTTCCCATGAAGTCAAAGTCACTTAAGTTGCGATGGGAAAATTAGAGGCGGCAGGCAGGCGGGATTTCTTACCTGCCTTGCAGGGTGAAAATTCCCATTATAAAATAAAGAAAAATCACTTAAAGCACCGATGGGAATTTTTTGCCTGCCTAGCAAGCTAACTTTTCCCATCAGAAGGTTTTATTCACCCATACAAGTCGCACTTTTTCAAAAGAAGCTATTTTTAATACAAGTCGCACTTTTTGGGAAGTCACTTAAGCTGCAGTGGGAAAATTGGAGGTGGCAGGCAGGTGGGAATTTATTACTTGCCTTGCAAGGTAAAAATTCTCATTATAAAAGTCAAATAACTTAAGTGGAAGAAGGGATTTTTAGAGCTGCAGTGCAGGGTGAAAATTCCCATCAGAAGTTGACTTCTTATTTTAGAATTCACCCTTGCCAAAAAGTGCGACCCATTTGGGCATTAAACAATGCTTTTAATGATATTTATTAATAGTTGCTTTGCCTAATTTTGGCGCCAAGGATGGAGGAAAAGTCAATGCATGAAGATAAGCCAAAGAGAACTGAAGGAAGCATGCTAAAAATAAATAAAATAAATTTATTTAATGGCAGCCAGCAACATGCAAAAATAGGCGCCCAATTTGGGTGAATAAACATGTTTGTTTATTAATTAATTGCCAGGAATAGGATGGACAATTATTAGAAATAGAATGTTGAGGGTTATATAAGCATGGGCTGCCATAATGAAGAAGCAATTAATTCTTTTTGCTAAGGATTGCAGCCCGGACAGTTTTGGCGCCAAAGAAAGGAGGATTTTGCATCTGGAGGTGTTTTTCATTGCCGGGAAGCTTCAAGGTTTGGCGCCTAGGGTTGGAATAGCTTGATTTATGCTATGATAATTATCTGCATGTTGCTTTATAAGTGCCCAGGTGAATTTAAAAATATTTATGCTTGCTTTGCATGCAAGCAAAGCCTCAAATTTTAGGGCAGCGGGCTTCATATGCAGATTTTTGGTGACAGAAATCAAGTATTCATGCTCTGGACTTCATCTTTGTCTTAAATAATTGCAGGTATTCATTATAGGTGTTCATACAGGTGAAAGGAAGTTCAAATCAATGTTAGGTACATTGAATATATCTTCGAATCGAAGAAATTGATAGATCTGCACGAATTGATCCAGTTATAAAGAATTCCGGCAGGATTAAAAGAAAAAGAACACAGACAAAGATTGCTCAGACAAAGATTGCTCCAGCCATGATGAAGCGTGATGATAGAGAGGGATCAGCAGAATCATGCATAGCTTCCAGATTTGTTGATATCAATGACACAGACATGGGCCCAGAACCCATCTCGAAATAATTAACAGATCGGGCGGAAAGACATTTCTCATGCGGGCAATGAAAAGCAGTGGAATTATTCCAGCATCAGCATTCCCAGTCCACACTCAGTTGCCGAATTTGTCATGGAGTGTGCGAGATCATATCATCCTCTTTCCAGAACAATCCGGGATGCTGCGGGAAAGACAATTATTAGGTTGGATGCACAGTTTATCAATTATTGTCTGAAGATTCCGAACACGACGAACGGTGGTGATTGCAATTAGCATGCTGGATGCAGGTAACAGATGGGAGAAACACAAAGCAGATTGCGTGGGCATAATGAACAACCGATATATGAAGAAGCCCAGGTCTCCATCAAAGTTCCGAGAACTCTTCCGCGATCCAACTTGGTGCAGGAGGTGGATGATATCACTAAATTGCTTTGCAGGATAAGTGGAGAAGCCAATACTCACAACTTTCGCTCATGGATGTATGCTTTCGTGAGGACTATCGAGATCAACAGAGCTGATTCGATAATCAATTGGGTAGAGATCATCAGTGACAACATCGGTGAGCAACTTCGGAGTGTGAGGCGGACTTACAGCTTCAAAATGACTTCATACTAGTATATGCAGTAGCCTCGCAAGGCATATTTTCCAAGTTGGATAGACGAGGCATACTGGCGAAAGATCCTATCTTTGATTGCTATCCACAGTTGACAGTTCCTGAGTGCCACAAAGATTACAAAGCGGTCAACGATGGGTTCTTTTATGAATTCATCTGCAAACTAAATGGTGATCTGAAGACCAACAGGGTGAGCAAAGAAGCTTGGGAAGTTGTATCTCAAGCATGGCTGCATTTTCATCCAGTTTGCAGACTTCACCTATCTCAGGGTAACTGGCTTTTCGGGAGAACAGTAAAGTTGCCGAGGTATCCAAACGACAAGTGGGTCATCATGGAGTTGTGTAGACAACTCGTGGAGATGCATGACTTACAATCAAAGCGGCACAAGTCTACAGGTTTCTTTCCAGTCACAGTGGGTTACTACAGCTGCAGAGCATCCACAAAGCTAGAGGAGTCGAAGCTGAAATGTTTTCTGAGTATGAGCCTGAGTTCTTCCCAACACGGCTAAACTTTGACCCATATGGAGTAGCGAAGAAGACAATCTCCCAGGAATACTCACATGTGCCTTCGTTGGAGGACTTCTGGATGAAGTGCAAGAACGAGTATGAAGTCAGAAAGAAAGACTTCAGCAGGTTATCGGCGCAACAAGTGTCTGATTATGGTTTGGCACGGATACCTGCAGATCTCGCAGATGATGGGCATGTGATACTTGACTCGTATCATCAGATGGGAGGAGATAGAGCTGCTCTTCAGGAAAACATTGGTGGCTGTCAGACGATTGAAGAAAGATCTTCGCAGTTTTGGTTAACACTTCGAACTGGTTGCTGACAAAGGGGTATTGCCTGGATGAAGCTTTGATGAATCAGATCACAGGCAACTTTACCATAGGAGACTCCAAGCAAAAGAAAGCACGAAGGTGAAAGCAGCAAGAAGGCGGAAAAGCTTAAAGTTCACAAGAAGTCTCACATACAGGAGAAGGCCAAATCTACAGCTATCGTGTCCAGTTCCAGCTTCTCAACATCGACTCAACTCATAGCACTCAAAGCAGCCCCGGAACCTCAGAGAGATCTTGTTGTTCCTCCTTTGAATCCAGCGTCATTTGTATTTTCTCCTCGACCACTCAGGTCTTCACCTATCCATGCGGAGAAGTTGAAAGCACAGATGGCGGAGTTTGAAAAGGCATTATCTTTGGACAATTCGGAGGTGGCGGTCATCATAACACGGTGGCAAATTCCGATAGAGCGAAGTCGAGCATGAGATGGTGGTGCACTCGGCGACTTCTCATTCCCCAAGAAGCAACTTTTCATCATGGTTAGCTTTGCAGACAATCCCAGAAGCCAGAGAGGAGATCAACTTGGAAGAACACGACTTTCAAGTTGCTCCACGAGTTTGGGAGGAAGAGATAGAAGACCTAAAGTTGCCAAAACGACTTCTAGGTTGATTATTGAGGAATCGGGACAGAAGTTCATTTGAGTTATCTGTTCCAGTGAAGGAAAGCACAAGGGAGAGCTCACGGTAGTTGATATAGCAGTGACCAAAGTGCCAATAGGTCAAACTACCACAGAAGGATTAAAGCAGGATACGCAGACACTAATGAATGCTTTATTCCTTAAGCTTGACAAAGAGAAGGCTGAGAGATCCAAGCTTCAAAAGCAGGTGTTCCAGCTGTGCGAGATCATTGCTAAGGTTGCCAAACCTTCCTCTCAACCCATTTTAGCACATGAGCAGGTGAGTGATCATCTGATGCAGGAGGTGGAAGATGCAGGGGATCAAGTCAAAGCTATTGCCCACTGGAAGGAGCAAATCATTCACCAAGCTTTGAGCAATTCGAACCAATACCGGCTGAATTAGAGAACATGCACAGGGCAAGTGTCTCAGCTAAAGGATTTGATGACACAGATAAAAGATGAGAACATAGTGGTTGAAAGTCATCTGGATACTTTGGCTAAGATACACTCGTTGCCAAAGGATGTGTTGATTGCAGAGCAGATTGTGCCTGGCGGATTGGTGGAAAAGGGGAAGCAGTTAGAATTTCAGTTTCCTTCCGCGTAGAGATCCTCAAAGCTCATGTTGAAGAGGATGCAGTTTCTGGAGAGTAAGATGGGAGAAGTGTCGGAGAGCATCCCAGATGAATTACCTGCTTCCCATGAGGAATTTATGTTGGTTGTGCGGAAAGAAGTTGATGAAGCCACCATACCTTTCACGATGGATTCGATTGGTAGACTCATAAAGCTTCAGGCAGATGTTGAGGGATATGGGCTTGGTTTAGAGAAAGTGAAGGCTAACGTTGTTGCTTTGTCCAGAGGGTTGTTACAGTTTAGAACCAGAGAGAGATGTTATTGTTAAAACAGATGGGAAGATGTTGAATTACATGTTTGACAAGTATATTCAATATCAGAACAAAAATAAAGTATAAGTGTTACAATTTGGTGAGATCTTCTTTCTTCTCTTCTTCCTTCTCTTATTTCTTATGTTCCCGGATGAAAATGTAAAATTAAAGTTATTGGTTGAAAAACCATTACTTTAAGTTATGTGGGAAGATTCTTTAAGATAGGTGACAGATGTGCACAATTTTGACTTAGACTCCTGATGCATGTCACTAAGAGAGGAATTTTAGGAAGATGACTGCCAAATGTTCCCTTTACTACTTCTTCATGTTCTAGTTCAGTTGCAGTTTCCCATTTGTAATTTCCCCTCTACACACTATAAGTAGAGGAAGAACCTACGGGTTAAAGGATCGGAATTTGTAATCAGCATTCTTGTGTTCCAGACTTTGAGCTGAAACCCCTGATTTCTGCAAGCAGAGGAATAGAGAAGAGATTTCCGGAGAACTTTGTGTCAACGGTGCATTTTGCTTCTTATTTCTTTCTAGATCTATTCATAAACTTTGTGTTATTATAGATCTAGATCTGAAAGTTTCCTTTGCTTTGAATTTTGTGTTTAATGATCTATTTGTTTTAATCTATGTGCATGCGATCAACTCTGTAAACTATTGATTGGGTTGCACATCTCTCTCCTTTCTCCCGTTTCCTATTATTTTCCTCTTCTGCAGATTTTTCCTTTCTTTTTACAGTTGCTTACTTGCTGCAAAACTGTCTAGCTATGGTTCATGAGCTACATAGTTAAAGTAATAAGAAAATTATAACCCAAAAAGGGAACACCTGAAAATTCTGATTTATGACAGCAATCTGGATGAAGAAATATTAGGACAGCAATGCAATTTATCCACAAAATACAAATCTGAAATACCCTAGTTATGGCAAGATGCTATAGAGACCAAAAACCTCTAAATATGATCTTAAATTACTCAAATCTTTTGTCAAAATATTTATAATAATTTAGGAATGCAAGAACACCAAAATACTGAATTTTGGGACCCAAAACAAGAGCTGGAATTTTATTATAGATCTGCAGAAATACAGCTTACAAAAGTGGCCGGAAAGAAGGGTTCCCAAGCCCAGATCATCTGAAACAAAGTTGAATATGGCCTCCAAAATTATGGAAAAGTTGTTGGTGATGAAATCCGGAACAACCGTGCCCTAGAATGTGTCAAACTTCACCCACAAGGGGGTCGCTACCCTAGAATAAGGCTGAAAATGAAGGTAGAAACCTGCCCCAACACTCTTGTCTTCAAACCCTAGTTGGAGCTGCCACGAATCTGCAATATTGGGTCTTCAATCACTGCTGGAAATCTGAAATTACTTCTTGAAACTCAATAGAAACTCCTGAGATGGAGGATCTTCACAAGGATGAATAGTTTTCGTTCTTTGACCTTAGCAAGAGAGGGTTTTCGTCCTCTAAAGCAAGTGCACCAAAGGGGTTTGTCCTTTAGTGGGATTAGAAGAGCAACTCGCCCAAAACCAAACTATAGAATTCACAATAGCCAAAAAGATGCCCCTCTATGTGTGTGCAACCTCCTTTATGGTTGGAAGTGGCACAAACCTCCATACAAAAGGCCCAAAGAGTTCGCCCACTTTGGAAGTGTTACTTTTTCTTTTAATATTTTATTTCCCCCTTTTTTAATTCTCCATATGGTTTGCTTTTTCCTCCTTGGGGAATAAAGAAAAATAAGATGCTTATTTACTTTATTATCACTAATAAAATAATTAAAGTGCCTATAATAAAAATTACTATGCACTCAAATTAAATTATTAGGATTAGTTTCCCTCCTTTTCCACCTCTTAGCCATCGGGAAACCAAGAATAGACCAAGGGTCTTCAACCTGTTATTTTTGAGAAGGGGATATTACATTTCATTTTGGAGAGTTGAATGCATTTGCTTTCACTTTCAGCCATAGAGAACGGAAACCCTCCTTGGTATCCTATTGGGGACGAAACCCCTCAATAGAATTCAGATTTGAGGACGAAAACCCTCAACATCTATTGGGTGACTTCATTCGGAGGTCACATTTGGGCGCAAAGACAAAGTTTTGAAGCTAGGGCATCATCCAAGGCTGTTTTGCTGATTGCTACAGTGTCACTACAGTGATTTATTGAAGGTTGCACCCTTGGGGAGGTGTTGCACATTGCCATTCGTCCGGGTTTGCATTCTAGGGTTTGTTTATCATCAAATCTGCCCTAGGGAATTTATTGCAGCTTCTATTTCATCTCCAATTACTCCTAATGGTCAGCTGTCATTTACCCTATTTCCCGCCACGAAATTGATGAAATAAATTCAGCTATTGGTCAGAAAAATTATTTCTTTGTTTCTAAGTATTCTAAAAATATTTCTAAGTGTTTTGAGCCATTTGGGTATTGTTGTAATTGAGTATTTGAAGAGGAATTGAATAAATCAGATTTCTACATGTTATAGTAAGGGTTTGCAGACCAAAAACAGGTCACTGCCCTAATTTTTGGATAAAAATCTGATTGCTGTCATTTAAATTCAGAATTCTATACTTTGCTGTCATAGATTTCAGTTTGCTCTTAAAGAGGGTTTGCTAGAAACCCGTGTTTCTTTAATTTGTGCCCTAAGGGGACATTACATGACTGCTGGAAATCACGACTATTTGTAATGCTATTGAAATCTGCTATTTTCCCTTGTGAGAAATCCCTTCAGTTTAAGATTTCCCTATTGGAAATTGTGACTAAAACTTGTAACTCAGATTGCAGAGGAACGCAGAAGATGTGGGCAGGCAATTGTGATTCTAGTTTCATGTAGAAGAACAGCAAAGGAAGACGATCAACCAGATCGACAGTAGCAGAAGTCGCAATTTCCTTTTCCGTGATTAGAGAATAGTGGAAGTGGTCACAACTATTGGAATTCCATGCTAAGAGGCAAATACCTTGATGACTAGAGAATCTTCATACAGTTCGATGGAAAAGGAAAGCAATCACAATACAAGGTATCCCTCGACAAGTATAAATTCTTAGGGCATACTTCTTTTCAATTTTCTCCAAGTAAATCTTAATGTATCATTGGTGGCATCTGAGGCATAGTCACATGCATCTCCTCCTCTTCCATCCATACCTATGAAGGCATGAAGGCTTCTAACCCCAACCTATGATGGTAAATCCTACTCCTAGCATGACTTTCACCCCTCTCCTTGACTGTGACCAGCGCACATCAGTATATTTTGGAAAAGGAGATCCTAAATTTTCTCTGGAAACACTAGCCATGTACATAGACGTGGATGAGCATGATTTAAAAATATAATAGACAGTGGTTGAACATTCCAAAGATGAGCCTACAAAGCAAGCATGTGAGAATGAGCATATACCAGACTCGTTTTTCATTTTGTGTTCTCAATTTTATGTGATCAATGTATTCTACAATACGTGTGTGACAATCTCATAGGGTATTCTGTGTGCGAAGGTTCTGTTATACATCTGTCCATAGGACACCCATCTGTACTCACAATGGTGAGGAATTTAGCAGAGACATGTATCCCAATGACAGTGAAACACGTTTTTAGGACCATCCCAACGTCACATGGATGTTCCACAAGAAGAGGACGTATTGTAAACATAGAGGCATTCATGATAAAAACAATCAATCCCCTTAAAAAAAGCGCACATTGATATGCTGTGTTGAATGCTAACTGATGTGGAATTTGATGGGAGTGAATGTACTATTTAAATGTGTGGAGGAAATCGAATAGACATACATTGCGCAATGCCAACCACATTCTGGCCAGCAATGGCTAATTAATGAGAGAAAAATTGGTAATTTTTGCCAACCATCTCATATGTGTGGAAAGATGTACATTCATGGTGGACTTTGTGGTAATCTTGTTAAAACCAGCATCTGACACTCTTCTTGGACAACTGTGAATAAAGAAGGTCAAAAGAGGACTTCAATACGAAGAATGGCATCATGTCTTAGATCAGAGAGGACTGAGAATGAACATAGACTTAAAAATCTAAAGCATAAGTTTAAAAGGTCCCTTATCTGGCTAGGACAATTACGATCGATACACTAATGATAGTACTTCAATTGGGACAATGTTAGAGGACAAAGAATGCTCAGATGCTGGGGTACTCCATTGGCAGATGAGTGACAGATTTTCTTGCCATCCTATTGTTGTATTCACACAGAACTTCAAGAGGAAGAAGAGCCACTGGTGAGCATAAGGGGTTGTCTGCAGAAAGAGGCCATCAGAGGAGAATCATATTGTCTTGTTGGGAAAGCTATTTTCAAGTCCTCCAACAAACAGAAGAAGTTCCCATCATTTTTCAAATAGCTAAAGGTGGACAGCATGCCAGCCCCATGCTTTTCTAGGTAAAGAAAGCATCAAGTACATCAGTCTAAGGATAGTATACTTGAACCTTTTGGTACATAGATAACTCCTCAAGTCATCCATGTTGGGGATAACTAGGATCCAATGTAAAGGCATAGATAACTCTTCAAGTCATCCATGTTAGGGATAACTGGGATCCAATGTAAAGGCAACAACCTTCCGCATCGCTCTTGAATATAAGGATGTGTTTTGCGTGGAGATACAATGTAATGAAGGAACTGCCACCAAAGATGTGCGCTTCTATGATACCACTAGTCCATAGCTCTCAGAAAATCTGGAGAAGAGCATAGATGTTTAAATCCAAGTATGTGGTGGAGGCATGGTGTCTCCATTTTTACCCTGAAATGCGAGACTACCCATTTGAAAAAAATTCATTCTTTTTAAAATAACGGGTCTTTTTGTGTTTTATTGCCAAAAATGTATGTACTACATAAGGATATTCCCAATGTATCATATGAGCTAATTCCGACAAATACCTGATGCCCAAACTCATTTTTCTCACTCCGCCAAGTTTTGTCTGCGGGAAATTTTTATTTAATTATTTATTAAATAAATAATGCCCCGTTTGAAGTAAATTGTGCTCCGGTTGAACCTCTTGAAGTTTTGCATGCCAGTATTCACATATATCAATAGGGTTTTCACCAGGAATGAATCCTGAGCTTTGTCTGTGACTTCTGGTAACGTTTTTCGTTTTTATTTATTTCTTTTGCGTTTTTCTCCGGTTTTCCCCGTAATCTTTCTGTTCAATTCCCCTGGGTCCATTACTTCACCAGTATAGTCTGTTTACTTGCCTGAAGCATCTGGAGATCATTTACGGCCGCCGCACTGAAGGAATCAGCCTCAGAAAGCAAGCTTCTGGTCAAAAAAGATGAAGTCATGCACAAAAAGCCTCTCCTAGGCAAGTCGCATTTTTTGGAATAAATGGATTTTATGAAAATAAGAAAAATATTGCCATCAATGCGTAGAGCTCGAGAAGATATGCACTTTTAGAGAAAACGACACCTAAAACGGAGCCACGGAATGAAAGTTACGGCACATGCAAGTTTTTGTTGCTACATCTTCCCAGACCCTTTCCAAAAATGGCAAATTTTATTCTTGTGTTTTCTTCACCAAAAATCCAAAAAAGGAAAGAAATGTTGTTTTTATGCCAGTCGCAATTTTCAAGGCTACCTTCCGCATCTAATTTCCACGCTGCCCTAAGTGACGAATTCTCACGCAATTTTAAAGGCAGAAGTCACAATGCAAGTCGCACTTTTGGAAAAGAGCTATCTTTCATGCAAGTCATTTTTTAAGGAAGACTTTAAGCTGCCAGTGGGAATTTTGGCGGAATGGCAGTGCGGGAAATTTCTTACTCCGCCTAAGCAGGTAATTTTTCCATGAAGTCAAAGTCACTTAAGCCGCAATGGGAATATTGGAGGTGGCAAGCAGGCAGAAATTTCTTACCTGCCTTGCAGAGCAAAAATTCTCATGATGAAAGTCAAATCACTTAAGTGGAAGAACGGATTTTTAGAGCTGCGGTGCAGGTGAAAATTCCCATCAAAAATTGACTTTTTAAATTTAAAATTCACCCTTGCCAAAAGTGCGACCCACCTTGGGTGAATAACAATGCATTTAATAATATTTATTAATGTTTATTCACCCAATTTTGACGCCATAAATAGAAGGAAAGTCAATGCATGAAAACAAGTCAAAGTGAATCAAGGTAGATGCTAAAAATAAATAAATTAAATTTATTTAATGGCAACCAGCAGCATGCAAAAATAGCGCCAATTTGGGTGAATAAACATCATTGTTTATTAATTAATTGTCAAGAATAGGGTGGACAATTATTAGAAATAGAATGTTGAGGGTTATATAAGCATGGGCTACCATAATGAAGATGTAATTAATTCTTTTGCAAAGGATTGCAGCCCGGACAATTTTGGCGCCCAAGGAAGGAGGATTTTTGCATCAAAAAGTGTTTTTCATTGCCGGAAAGCTTCAAAGTTTGGCGCCTAGGGTTGGAATGGCTTGATTTTTGTTGTGACAATTATCTGCATGTTGGTATAAGTGCTCTGGTGAATTAAATAATATTTTTGCTTGTTTTGCATGCAAGCAAAACCTCAAATTTTAGGGCAGCAAGCTTTATATGCAGATTTTGGTGATAAAAATCAAGTAATCATGCCATGGACTCCATCTTTGTCTGAATAAATTGCAGGTATTCATCACAAGTGCTCAAATCAATGTCAAATACATTGAATACGTCTTTGAATCTGAAGAAATTGTCGATCTGCACAAATTGATCCAATTACAAGGGATTCCAGCAGAATTAAAAGAAGAAGAGCTCAGACAAAGATTGTTCCAGCCATGATAAAGCATGATGAAAGAAAAGGATCAACAGAATCATGCATAGCTTCTAGATTTGCTGAAGTCAATGATACAGACATTGGCCCTAAACCTATCACCGATTTAATTGACAGATCCAGATGTCATAATTGCAAAGGCTTCCAGCAAAAATTCATCCTCTTGTTTCTGACACAGCCGTGTAGAAGTCAGTGCATGGGAAATTCCTTCCAGGATCTTGTGCATGTGCTCCCAATCTTCCAGTTGAAGCCTTCATCGAATTTACTTTGCATGTACTGAAGAAGAATTGCAAAAGCTTCAAGGATAGAAGGGAAGACAGGTCAAAGGCAATACTCGCAAGCAAATCACAGTCACCTGCTTCCAGATCCAGCTTGGTGAGAATCAAAGACAAAAGAGTCAACCGCATGCAGAATATGGAAAAAGAACAAGACTAGAAGTGTTGCAACTTTCTTCTAATTTCTTTTCCTCTTTCTTCTTCTTTCTCTTATTTTCTCCTAACTAAAGTAATTGAGCAATCAATTAAATTATAAAACTTAAGTGATTGGTTTAAAAGTTGTTACTTGAAGAAGTCAATTACTTGGAGATAGGTGGCGGACATACATGCAAAATAGAAAGTTCTATTTTCGGTTATAAATCATGCATGTCATGCAAAAAGGAATTCTAGAAGGAAGATTGTCAATTGTTTCCCTTTTCATAGCTTGCATGCGAGAATTCATTTAAAGCTTCACTATTTGTTATTGTCCTTGCACCTACACTATAAATGAAGGAAGAAACTACGGGTTAAGGATCGGAATTTTTTCATTCTTGTGTTCCGATAGATTTGAGTGAAACACTTGATTTTTGCAAAGGTAGAGGAATAGAAAGGAAGATTTCGGAGAACTTTGTGTTAATGGTGCATTTTGTTTCTTGTTTCTTTTCTAGATCTATTCATAAACTTTGTGTTATTCTAGATCTAGATCTAAAAGTTTCCTTTCACTAATTTTGTATGTCAAGATCTATTTGTTCTATCTATGTGCATGCAATCAACTAATAAACTATTGCTAAGTTGGGTTGATTCACATCCTCTCTAAGAATAAAATTAGCAGTAAGAAGACCCTTTTTTAGAATTTTTTTTTTTGTTTTCCTATTATTTTCCTTTTCGCAGATTTTCCTTTCTTTTACAGTTTTGCTTACTTCTGCAGAGTCATATAGCTATGGTTCATGAGTTACACGGTTAAAGTAATACTCACAAATAGATATTAGAATATATAAGACAAAATCTTACACGAAAGCATCACCGGTAAATGAGGGAGATTTATTCATGTGCCTAGGTTTTGCTAAAGAAAATCTAGTAAGGCAATAGAAAATAAAGACTTTTTTAAACAAACATTGGAAAGTTCAAAGCGAAAACAAGTGAATGGATGTCAACTCGTATCGTAAGTTTAGAGGAGTGAAGGAAGGTTATGAATTTGGGTCAATTTATCTGGAATTTAAACACATTTGGACAAAGCACCGCTTCAGCCTATCCCAGTCACTAACTCCATTATTAAGGAGGTCATTTGTCATGAAAATTATTCATTTTGATAGGTTCAAAGTGTACAACTAGATAAGCATTGTTAGAAGCAAAGATCAATTTTCAAGTTGAGGGCAACATTCATTTTTGGAATGGAATCTATGCCTATAACCGAATGTCATTAAGTTTGTGCAATGCCCTAGCCACATTTCAATATATAATCTTCACATATCCGAGAAGATGACAAAATGGTACCCAATACATTACTCAATGATTGGCATGTGTAAAGAGAAAAGAAGACACATCTCCAATCCTTAGGAGGAATGAAGATTTGCCCATAGGCCAAAATTGACTTAAATCCAAATATGTGTTCTTTCAAATGGTTTTCTTGGGCAAGCTGCTAGTGATATTGTCTTGTGATTAAAGATAGAGATGGACAAGATAAGAAAAGCTGAACAAATGGAGGTTCGATGGATGTTCAAGTTGTATTCATTTTCTATAAGACATGTCATTAAGTTTGTGCAATGCCTAGCCACATTTCAATATATAATCTTGCACATATCCGAGAAGATGACAACAGGAACTTCCAAACATTTCTCAATGATTGGCCTGTGAAAGAGAAGAAGAAGACACATCTCCAATCCTTTGGAGTGAATGAAGATTTGCCCATAGGCCAAAATTGACTTAAATCCAAATATGTGTTCTTTCATGGTTTTCTTAGGGCAAGCTGCTAGGCTATATTGTACTGAGATTAAAGATAGAGATGGACAAGATAAGAAAAGCTGAACAAATGAGAAGGTGTCCATGGATGCCACCATTGAAGCGATTAGATTTCAATCGTCTATAAGACATGTGGAATACTATAGGAGATTTATTTAGAATTTTGCATATCCCACCCACTTAACCTCCAAACCAAGAAAGGCGTGCAATTCTTCTAGAGGGAAGACCAACAAAAAGCCCAAAGCCTCTGTGGAATTGAAGATAAGAATTGATTAGTGCACCAATCACGGATGCTTCTAGTTTCATGATTGTGGTTGTGGGTGACCACAAGTTCGACAACCTAGTGTACCTTGCAAAAAAGTTATTATTGGAGGCGGAGATCATTTACACCAAGACAGTGAGAGGCCTTGGCAATGGTCACTTGTTGGCTGACCTGTTAATGTTCTACACAGACCATCAGGCATTGATGTATCCGGTCAACAAGCAAGTGATCTAGGGAAGAGTGAGGATCATGTTGCAAGAATCTGTCTTCAACATATTTGTAGGTCATGGACAACATGTTATGGCAGATGATACATCTCAGATAAAATCAGGAGAGCCACTCACGAAGCACTAGAAAATTTCTTTAAGGTCAAACTATTCCAAATTGAGGTATGATATCGTAACATGAGAACATAGGAGATCTTCTACTATTGAGAAGTTTTCAAAGGACATGAGTATGACAAAGCAAAAGAAAAATCTTGCCAAGTTGAGGTCATATGCAAAGATAACTCATGAGCACCACCCACCAGACATCACTCATTAGTGTGCTACATTCGAACATAGATTATGATCCTGATCCCACAATCTCACTAACCCCAATAAAGACATATATAGTTGATCATTTCATGGCAAAATCAGAGTGATTCCTTGGCACATGGATCGAATGAGACAAATATACAAAAAGGAGGAAAAATCTAAATATCTAAATTCTAGGTAGCTCACCAACTTACAACCACTACATGCTACTGCAATACACTTCAAGCTCAACTGCCTCCACTGCCACAGAAACAATTTTATGCTGGTTAGAGATTCCGCTGAAGATAAACAAGGCACAAAAGCCATGGCAATGGCCATGAAGCAGAAAATGCACATGCTTAATCATCAAGCTAATTACACAGAATGTCCATGAGCCAAAGATTTTTAGAATGAAGATAGGGTGGGGTGAAACAATGGGTAGATAAGACAGTACATGCAGTCTTGAGTGGATAAATTTAATGAGTTTTTAAGTCATGATGCAGGTCAACAATGCATGAAATAAGTGTGGCATTTATTTTAATTTCATTGAAAAGCTAATTGAGATTGGCATGTTACTTGTTACTTAAATAACATACTAATGAGGCAGCTTTTATTTGAGGAATTCTAGAAGTTCAGATTCCTGAGAATTAAAGCAATCAAGTTCTCTTGGCCTGCCAGCAAGTTGAGACCATCTAATGAAGCTCAAAAGTACAAGAGGTACAATGAATTTTGAATTTCACAAGGCAATCCCAAAAGCACTTCATCGACAGTGAAATCACAATGCATAAATTTACTAGACAGCACGGAAACGCCCTAGGCCTGTGCGGCGGATGGAAGCGTACCCACGAGGGACGAAGGTACAGTCAGGTATGGTTTTGCCATACCCGGACCGTACCCTGTCCCTGTGGGTATGTTTCCAGCCGTACCCGTTTTTTTGCACGTCTTTTTAAACCGAACTTCATCAAAACTTTTAAAAAAGCATTTTTTTAATTTTAAAACTTTCTAAATCTAACCTAACCCTAAACTACCCCCCCAAACACTTATATAAACACCCAATCCCTCTACTTTTTTCTCACACTCAATATTTGATATTTTGCTTGAGCTTGAAGGAGAGAGAGAGAGAGAGAGAGAGGTTGAAGGAGAAAGGAAGAGGTTGAAGGAGAAAGGAAGAGCTTGGAGGAGAGAAAAGAGCTTGGAGGAGAGAGTGATTGAGCTTAAAGGAGGAAGAGAGAAGGAGAAGCAAGTCTACAAACATCAAGAGGATTTTTCCGGGTATTTTATATGCATTCGGGCATTTTTTTAATCTTTTGAGCAATGTTTTGTATATGAATATGATCAATATCATGAATGATGTGTTTCAAAACACACATCATGATCATGATCTAAATTTATTTTTAATATTTAATAATTTATTTATTTTACGGTTATTAAAATTTAATATATTATTAATTTTTCCGTATTTTAAGTTTAATAGTGAAGTTTTATTTAATTAAATGTCTACCCTCTGTGTATGCTCTCACCTCGCACCATTTATGGCGAACTTGGTGATCAGAATCAAAGATTGATGTGTAGGACTAACTGTTTAATTTTTTAGTTTGTTATGTGTTCATTTTTTATTTTAAAGTTTTAAATTGAATTTGTTAAAAATTTAAACGTCTAACCTCTGTGTATGCTCTCACCTCGCACCATTTATGGCGAACTTGGTGATCAGAATCAGAGAATGACGTGTATGGGTCAACAAATTATTTTAATATTTAGCAATGTTTTAAAAAATATCTCTTATTGTAGGTTATTGAATTAATCCTACAATCATGGCATCGATTAAACTTGATGGGGCAGAGAGGGGAAAATGTTTCGGGTGGTATGGCAGTGAAAATGGATCCGAATTATCCTTTATGGAGACATGTGGAAGTGACAGAGTTTGTTGCCGGTGGTGGTGTCCGTGTTTGGACGTGTCCCCATTGTGCCGCCTCATTTAAATCCTCATATACCCGTTTGAGAGCTCATTTGACTGGGGTATCGGGGACGGGTATTAGACCATGTAAGAAGGTGGAAAAGAAAACCATAGCCACGTACCTAAAAGAGCAAGAGGATGCAAACATTGAAGCAGCAAGAGCTCGCTCTAGAACTGTTTCTTTACAGCAGAGGTCCATGGGAAAACCACCAACATCAACACCATCATTTCATCCTTTCATTGAGACTCGTGCTGAAACTATTCCAGTTGATGACCCTTTTGATGCAGATACCTCAGGGCCATCAAACAAGAGAACAAAAGGCCCATTAGAAAAAGCATTTAACATCGAGAAGAGGGATATTGCAGATGAATTGGTGTCTCGGTGTATATTTGCATGTGGACTGCCATTCGATATCTTGAGATCACCTTATTAGCGCAGAATGGTGAGAGGCATTAATGAGGCACCACAGGGGTATACAAGCCCTAGCTATAATAAGGTTCGCACTTCTCTTTTGACAAAAGAAGTGCAACACATTCAGACATCTCTACAGCCAATTAGAGATTCTTGGACTGATTCAGGAGTCTCTATTATATCAGATGGATGGAAAGACGCCAGAAATAGACCTCTCATCAACATTATTGCAGTATGCCCTAAAGGGCCAATGTTTCTGAAGGCTGTTGATTGTGAGGGGGAAGTAAAAGATGCCCAATTCATTGCAAATATTCTCATTGAGGCTATTGAGTCAGTGGGTCCGCAGAGGGTTGTCCAAGTCATCACGGACAACGCCAAAAATTGCAAGGCAGCGGGATTGATAGTTGAGGGTAGGTATGAGCACATATTTTGGACACCATGTGCAATACACTCCCTAAATCTAATGATGCAAAAGATTGGGAAAATTGCATGGATTGAGCAAATATACACAGAGGCAAACAAGATTTAGATGTTTTTCACCAACCATCACATGTCTCAAGCCATATTAGAAGATTTTCAAAGTTGGAGCTATTGAAGGTAAATGAACAATTCATTTTAAATTTAATATTTGATTTTAAATTTTTAAATCAATTTCAAATTGTGTTGTTATTGAATTGTTTCCATTCTTTTTTAATAGGTTGCTGAGACTAGGTTTGCCTCTCACACACTCGTCTTGAGACGACTTGTGAAGGTGAGACGTGCTTTGAGCATGATGGTGATTGATAATGTTTGGACCATCTGGAGGCAATCTAACACAGAAAGAGCCCAAAAAATAAAATCATGGATCCTTGATGAGCATTGGTGGGGAAGAGTTGAATATTTGTTGAGTTTCACAGAGCCTATTTTGAGTATGATACGATTTGTTGACAAAGATAATGCTTGCATTGGAGATATATATGATGGCATTGACTCCATGCTTGAAAAAATCCATGATGTCATACAGGCCAAAGAGCAGGACCCTGAGGAAAATTTTTATAGTGAAGTTAAAAATGTGATCGTGAAAAGGTGGAACAAAATGACCACCCCATTGCATCTCCTTGCTTATGCTTTAAATCCCAAATATTACAGCAGTGAAATAGTTGGGAGAGCTGGTAGACAACGACCATATGATGACCACGAGGTTGCAAATGGGACGAGGGCAGCATTCAGGAGGTTGTTTCCTGATCCAGCTACATCACTTGTAGTCCGCTAGGAGATGTCGATGTTTGTAAATGGACAAGGTAGCATGGGAGAGGTAGAGGCTATTTGTGACAAACCCACCACGGATCCAATCACGTGGTGGACTTGTCATGGCCATGATGCCAAGTTCTTACGACCAGTTGCGATCAAATTGCTCTCACAGGTATAAAGTTTGTAACTTGTTATTTGATATTTTTTAATTACGAATTAAAATTCAAAATGATATCATTTATAATATTAATATTAATACTTTGTTTTTTGTGACAGGTGGCTAGTAATTCTTCTGCAGAGCGCAACTGGAGTACTTATGGCTTCATCCACTCAGCCAAACGCACCATGTTGGCATCGAAGAAGGCTGAAGATCTAGTATACGTTCATTCCAACTTGCGCCTCTTAACCCACAAGACGCAAGAGTATACTAGTGGTCCTAACAAGCTTTGGGACCTCCAACCTGAAAACACAGACTTTGAAGCTTCAGCTGCTTGTTTAGCCAATGTTTCACTTCTTGGCATTGATGAGGAACTTCCAGGGAGCCCTTCACAAGTGTTCGAAAGTGGAGCTAGTGATATAGAGTTGAGAACTTGAATGTACTATCATGTTTTGATTCTTTGAACATTATGTCATTCTGAATCAATTATCAATACAAACTCAAGTCTCAATTCTCAAAGTATTGGAAATTTCAATTTTGTTTTCATGTTCTATGAATGATTTTAAGTTGTATAACTCTATGAGTATTAAATTTCAATAAGTATGCAATGTATGAGAATTAAATTTCAATAAGTATGCAAATGCTTCTTTAAATTTATAATTTATATGCATATTTATATATTTATATACATGTATATATAAATATATATATATATATATATAAAACGTACCCAAAAGCGTACCGTACCCAAGATTTTTAAAAATTTGCCGTATCGGCGTACCGTACCCGTACCCGTATCCAGGCTGTCTAGTAAATTTACAGCATGAATCAATACATAAAAAGATGAAAAATGAAAACCAGTGTCTCATAAATGAAAATCAGAACTTTAAAGAATGATTGCAGAAGTTGAGTTATGCTAACCAATAGCTGCAACCTACTATCAAGTGACATGATGCAAGGATTGAAATCACATCCAAGCAAGAGAACATACTGATAAGCTCATTTCGGAGTTACATCCAACCATGGAATTGGCCAAATATGTGATAGCTTGCAACAATCAGCAGCACACCCCTACTAATCAGGCAGACAAGTAAAGCCAGATAGGAGCCTGGCTTTTGTTCTTTTTTTGGGGAGGGGGAGATAGTGCAGGCAGAAAAGTATATCTTTGGTAATTTTTGTAGACTGATTAGTGTGTGTTTTGTGTGTGCGCATATATACACTTCGACTATCAAAGTCTCGGTAGTTTATGAAGTTGTTAAAGTGTTAGTTGTGAAGAGTCGCTCCAATTGTTGCAAACATGTGACTCTTGTATTCGATAAATGTTGAAACTTATCAATCTATCTATCACCACTTTATTCTTGCAATTCATAGCTTCATTTCTGCTGTTATAAGCTTTGTGAACGTGTGCTGGTATTGCTTTATGGTTAAGTTGAACCCAATGCAATTAAACACTTGCTATAGATTCTGTGAAGAGGAATTTATTTCAAAAAGTTGCATGCCAGAGAACTTGGAAGATATTTTAAACAAAACAAAATGTCTAGTATGTTGGACAAAGGGCTCTTTTCACCTTACATGCATAAAAGTGCTAACAACTTTCTTTACGGAAGAAGGTGAAAAGGGATTGTGGATTTTCCTAATAAGACATTTGAGTACTTGCAGAAAACCTTTAGAAAACTCAGCACAAATGAAGCATGATTTGCAAAAGCCAGCTTGAAAGTATCAGCTTTCAGCCCCATACAAAGCTTCGCAGGAAGAAAAACATTTTTCATGAAGTTGATCAGGTGATGGTGCATCTGAAGAAGTGGTTCCCAAGGGGACAAATATGAACACACATTAAAATTATACAAATGAAATTAGAAAAAGGACATATGAAAACAACATTCTATGAACAAAAAGAGGTTGCAAACTTGTCGATAAATAACTTATTATTAAAAATTTTGCAATTTGACACAGGAGATTTTAGAAATTTTCAGAGATTGGAGGATGATGCATACACAAGCCTGTGCCTTTTAAATACTGTGGACAATTCTTTTCAGGACTTTCTTTTATAGGAGTTTTTCTCAGAACGGATTCTGTTTGTTCCAAACTTTCTTAAGAAGCAAGAAAAGCAACTTTTTCATAGGCATGATTTAATAAAAATGGTTGGCACTTTTAAAGGAAAGGAAGATGGTCAAGAAGGCTGGGAGCCAAGGTGAAGCTAGAGAAGAGAAAGAGATAGCCTTGGGATTTGTACCAGCTTCCAAATTTGTCTCAAGTCCCGAAGGGACGAAAGACAGAACAATACAGAAACCCCTTTGTCTTATCCTGAGAACCGAAGGGGCTTGGGAGATTCAAGAGATTCTATTTGTTGAAGAACGCATTTATGAAGATAATTAACAATTATCTTCAAAAAGATTCAATAAACTTCATGCCTGAATTTTACTGGTTTCCAATATAGTAAGTTGTAACACAAAAACAAATAATAAAATTCTATAACATAGACTGAAAGATCTCCAACCAAAGCTGAAAAAACCAGCTGAAGACCAGATGAAATAGAATTACAGCATTCAAACTTTAACTTTCAAAGCTTCAAAGTAATTACAAAATTTCAAGATATATAGTGATAGAAATAGAATTACATTGTAACTAATGTTTTTGTTTTCTATCATGAAAACTTATGTTCAGCCTCAATCAACGGCTGAAGAGTACTAGAAAAACCTAACACCTTCGCCCACCCCTCCCTCCCGGAAAAAGGCCTCTACGTCTCCATCATATATCCCAAGTTGAGAGTACGAACAAAAATCTTTTAATCCTGGAAACTATAACAACAGAACTGAGAAACTTGTAACCAGAGAAGACCCAGGATATTGGCATTATACATACATTTTTCTAGCTTTTCTACTTTTATTTTTTCATAAACACACCCATTCAAAGAACGTGGCTACTTAATTATTATTAATGTACCAATTTGAGAAGGAAAGCTTCAGACTTCTGCTTAAGAACATAAATTTAGAAACAGACCTACAAAATGGCCACGGAGTTCACCATCTGGATCTTCCCAGCCACCATAAGCAGAACCTGGAGTGTCAAGCCCAGCTGTCTTCCTAAAACTCCACACTAAACTGTCCACATCGAGCATCAGTAAGTACTTCAAATTGGTCTCCTGTGCTTTCCCATATAGAGAATCAGCATCCAGCCTTACTTTGTGCAACGGAACTTCGGTTAGAAAACTCCTGTTATTTTGTGGAGAATGTTCTCCTACATATAGGTTGAGCTCATTTTCAGCACTAAAATGAGCCTGTTCTTGTTGTTGTTGCAGCATGGGGTTACGATGAAGACTAAAAGGGCCTAAATCATCAGAGGGAATTAAGTACTTATAAGAAGAAAACACTGATTCTTGCCATGATTTGTTCTTGGAAGAAATAAGAGTGTGTCGAAAAGTATGGGAGGACAGCTGAGAAGGGGAATTTGTGCATTCTTTGCACAGGAAACAGGGTACAAGTCCATCCAATACTAACAAAAAGGCAACCAGAGGAAGTCTAGCCATTTGAGCAGAAAAAGCATTTTCCTGACCTTCCAAAACCAGACTACGTTTCACAATCAGCAATTCAACATAAATACAGAATTCAAACAAAGCCTAGTTTCTTATCCATAAATGTTGAAGTTCAACTGGACTTGAAAAATGGCAAAAAAATCAGAGAATCAGAAAAGACTTCGGATAAATCAGTTCAAACATTAACGAAATACTTCAAAGAAGAAGCTCGAAGTTCAACGAAATGGATCGTGCAAAATATTCATTTAAAAACTTCGAAGATTTCCTTGATATTTCAAGAAGTCAGGACCGTAACAGAGCATAAATCAAAGGATTAAAACTCCCACGGTCTACTTTAGAAAATTTCGAGCCTCAATCACAAAGTGAAATTTAAAATTTGAAACGCAAGGCATGAAGACTTAGAAACTCAATCTTATAAGCTAAGAAAACTGGAAAGCTTGCAGATTCATAATACGAAGCCCACACAAATGAAAAATAACAATTTGTTTCGGACCAGCCGTAATTTTCAAGGCTTGAGATGTAGACCAGACCCTTTGCGTGCACGCATAATGATTAACTAGGCATTCGAAAATATCATACGCCACAAAGCAGTATGAAAGGGTTTAATAATATTGCTATGACTACGAAAGATAAAATGGAGCTTTGAATTACAAAGCAAATATAATGCTCGAGACAGTGATTACAATTGACAGGAACTGGAACGAGAGGTTTTCGAATTTCAGATATTTTGGCTGGGCTTTCAGATACCTACATTAAGTTTGCATTTGCAAAAATACTGCGGTAGGTTTTCCTTATCTAAATGATTTTGGGTAGCAGAGCCGAGGTAGTGTTGTAATTTGTAAACGTGTAGCTCTCCAGTTGTAAGGAGTTGGTTCCCACATTATTGCGGAGGATCGTAAACTAGCAAATAACGTAATCGAGCAAAGCGTCTGCAACAAAATTTACTCCCCGAGCCAGCGCAGTCTGTTAATTTTTCTCTTAGATTTCGCTTTAGTTACTTACCTAGAGAATTTCATCCATGAAATAATCTCATTCATAAATCGAGGTCTGGTCAACGCTTTTACTCCAGGGAAAAATAAAAATAAAAAGTTATATTACTTCAATTGAAATTTTTTTTTTTTTTTTAAAACTATATACAAAATTGTTTTATATTATAAAGAGTGTATACGAAATTGTTCTAAACTTCTACGTTGTTATATAGACCTCTAGAATGGGTCTACTTACCAAAGATTATGATTCACAAACGCGTCATCTAGATAAGTTTCCATATTTGTTTTCAATATCTTAACTAGCAATCGCATGTGAAGTGTGCGATGATATCGCCGAAAGAAGGAAAAGGAGGACAAGCGGACGATACGTAGAAGGAAGCGAAATATATTTATCAAAAGTAGCTTGAGAAGCATTTACATGATGAGGAAGCTCAAGGCTGAGGGGAGGGAAAGAATAGGAGTGTGGGAGGGGAGAAGGTATAGAGGAAACAGGTAATGGTGGTCAAGGTTGTATTGAAGAAGGAAGGGATTGGAGGAGATTCTCATCTTGCAATCTTGATTAAAGGAGTGGAGTGGTGGACATGCCTAAGTACCAGTGGAATGAAAAAGGAGAAATATGAAGTGAATTTAGAGAAGGAACTCTTGATATAGTTGTAAAGGTCGGGCCTTATCCTTTTGTGCCTCCAATGTCAACATTTGCTTGATATAGAGTAAGGCCTTGAGATTTGTGGATTGAAAAAGCCCAAGCCATCTTCAAAGGTATTTGTTTGTGGTTTCCCCTAGAAATAGGAGGAAGAGGAACATGGAAGGGGTTGCTTTTATCCCAAGGAGGTCTCATGTACCGATTAAATTTGACCACGACAAAAAGAGGCTAGTGCAGGTGGATTGGAGGACTCTTCGTACACTAGGTCGATGACAATTCCCGTAGAACCATTGACAAGACCTATGTCAACCCACAAGTCAGTGGAATGCATGAATTTCTTGTTGTTGCAGAGAAGAATTTTTTGTTTCAATTAATCATCATTAGCCTCACCGGATGCAGCATGTCTGGTCCTCTGAACAATTGATCTTATGACATGACAGTAAAGGGATTTCAACATTTGAAGGTTGTGGTAGTCCACAAGGTCATTTTGAGAGAAAAGATGGGGGGCATCTTTGAATTCAATGATTTCTTGTTCTGAAAGGGAAGAATCCGTTCTTGACAATAGAGTCTCCCAATCATGAAGCAGAGGGACAAAATTAAGAATGTTGAGAAGCAAGTTTCGGAATGATGCTTGTGTTGGATTGGAACCCTGTTTCCTGAAGATGGAATTGAGGGAGATGGATATGTTGAATTCCTCCAAGGGCTAGCTCCATAAGAGTTTCTTGCATAAAGAGGAATGTCCATGACAGGAGGAAGTTGACCGAGGTCCCCAACAAGGATGATAGATCTGTTTCCAAATGTAAAAGTTTTGTAGTGAGGGAAATCTTCTCGAAGGTAATAGTCAATTTTACTGAGAAAATTAGGGCCGATGAAACTCATTTCATCAATTAGAATGTATTGTATATGTTTGACGGAGTCTTGGAAAGATGATAAATCCTGGCCTTCTATGGGATTGAGTTCTTTTATGGGAATGCAAAGGCTGACATGTATTGTTGAAGCTGAAATGTTGAAAGATGCAACTATTGTTGGAGCGAGAAAAAGGAGAGGTGAAATGCTTTGGGGCGATGCGGAGGCAAATGAAGACACTAAATTGTTTATGAGATATGATTTTCCAGTACCTGCAGTGCCCTGTATAATAATTTTTAAGGGAGGAAGGTTGGATTTGTGTGTGAAGTGTTGAAGAACTATATTGAAAGCCTGTTGTTGTTCTGGAGACAGAGGAGAAGAAGGCTAGGTAGATCAGCTGCACTGCCACTTGCAAGCTGAAACATGTATTACCTTACTATCCTCAAAAAAATTGGGTCCTATAGCTTGTAAAGCAACCGAAACACTATTTTCACTCCAATTATGTTGGATGTCGAATTCACGAAGGCCTAACATCTGCAAGATCTCAAGTCCCTCTCTGTAGCCGGCTCGGATGCGAGCCAACACTTTCCATTGAATTAGTTTCTTAGTAGTTCATGAGCTTTCAGTGTCAGATTCAGGGTCACTTTCTGATTTTTGAGAAGCATTCGATTCACATGGGAAATATGCCAGGGTCGGTAATTGTTCTTGAATATATTACACCTGTAAATGGTTTCTAAGGCATTGAACCAATATCTGCAGATATGTTGTGAAAATGTTTGTAGAGCAGGAGTTATGACCAGCTAGAAAAGTTCAAAAGAGGGTGAGTCATGCGAAGGAATGTAGTGAAATTTGGGGAAGGCACAGACAATTGCAGGCAGGATGCGAATCTTCCACTTAACGGTCATGCAATATTTTTTGTAGCTCTAGTCACGTGCAACTTCGATGAGTGGAAGGTACTCCATGTTTAAAGGTTGAACCCTATATGCATCCAAAAGGAGGGACGTTTTTGGATCATGGCATTTGGCTTCAGCCAATCTTCTCAAAACTTTTCTACCAACATTTAGCATTACAAAACATTTAGCATTACAAAAGCACGATTGCACATTACAAGTGGCAACTTGAGGAGCATGTGGCATGTTTCCTGTGCGCAAATGTCATGTTCAACGACACTCTCTATTAGCATTTTTCTGATGGCTACACATGTGCAGGGATATCAGGATCCGAACCTCCCACCAATCTGGAAATCATTTGGTGGTATGTTTCTGACCTTTGTTCTGATTTAGAAGCATACTTAGAAATGTACTTGAGGACTACATGGCGATATAGCACAGGCTGACAATCGATGTTAGCTCTCAATATAGATAACATTGTTGGATTGTGTGTGTTCAATCTATCATCATTTATGGAAGGGAGGCATTTAATTGAACCACTCTCATCGTTGAACAACAAAGAAGTGGATCTAGTCTCCCAAGGCGCATTGTACCGACACTGGAGGCGGTCATTTTTTGCGAAGGCAAGTATGCTCAGAACATTTTGTGTGACACTAAACACAATTAATCAGTTCCTCTAAATCCTATAGCGTGGAGGATACAAGCACTTGAGATGAAGGTAACATGCAAGGGTCATCTTGGATAGTTTTGTGAACAAATTCAGACCGATTGGAAGTAGGGTGCGGATTCCATGCAGATACGTACATATCAAAGTATTTTCTTGCTTTGTTTACAAGATTCATTATTTTTCCAGTCGATAGCATCGACATCCTGGAGCATCCTCAAGCCATAGAAAACCATGAACGTGTGTTGAACCTCTATGTTGCCATTCATACCTATAGTAAACTAAGGTTAGTCAGTCTATATTTACGTAAATGAAAGTAAAGCACAAGGAAGAATTTTACATGTACCAATAATCTCTGGCACCGAGGTGTCTTTGTAACACATCTTCACGAAAAATAGTGAATCTTTGATGCAAGTAAGCAACAACACGATGAGGATGGGAAACAATTTTCATTGTCCTCTGGAGGATTACCAGACATGATATCATGCAGGTTTGGCCATTTTGTATCTACTGCACTTAGAGTGAAGAAGAGAGTAGGTGTCCCTAATTGTTGAATCATGTTGGAGACTTCCCCTCTACTCTTTGACCAAAATATTCTTGTGCCTCGAAGGCTAGTCCTGAACCTAATCAAACTATCCTGCAGGTAATCATTAGGGAAGTCTTGCAGAGGTTATCGAAGCTTCCTTATATTGGGGGGATCACGTGTTTAAGGTTTTTCCTCATGAAGACTGCTGTTATAGATTGGCTCATATGCCTCATAACAAGGTTAAGCAAGTAGTAACAAAACCTTGGGTGGGAACCAAACCAATCATCATGGTAGTGCATGAAGTGGAGGGCATATTCATGCATGTGAACTTCTTTCATGCATGGTTTTTTTTACATTTCTACACCTGTTAGGAACATAGTTGGAAAATCCATTGAAAAAAGGCCCTCTGTGGTGTATTCATTAATTGGTGAAAGACCGACTTGCCAAGGTAAGGTGGAGGGAGTGGCTTGGCCATTTGAAAGCAAATATTTTTCAATTAACTCTTATTCGATTCCAATGTTTAAAATGGAAGGAATAAAGGAGGATGTTTCTTGGGGTTCATCATCGGAGGTTGAGGGAGGGTTGACACCATCGCGTGACCCGAAGAACTGTGAAGCTAGAAGGTCTATAGGAATACTCGTAAGGGAGGAGGATATGTTTGTTGGATCATACGACATAAAGGAAAGGGCATCATTGTCAACTAAAACATCCTTATAGTATGGGTCATGGATAGTTTTATATTGAAGTGTGTCCCAAACATGGGACCTACGTGCGTATAAGTCATACTTTGTTGCATTCTAGTCTTTTGTACTAAGAGGAGGTCCAAATCTCCTAGGTGGCGAGGAAGGTATTTGGTAATCGAAGAAATGTTCTACGGGAAACTTTTAGTGTGCTCAAAATATTTGTATTGTCTACCACGCATTTGGGTGACCTACAGAACATGGTTAATGCAAGCGATCAACATTTCTTCGACCTGGGTTAAAGATTTGAGAATGACATGTTGAGGGTCGGGGTCCATATTGTTCCAGGAGGAGAAGTGGTGTCCTTTTTTTTTCAGACTTGCATCTAATGCATGTGTATGTCCCTTCGTGGAAGGTAGTATTTATGCAGGGGTAGTTTCTAAAACAAATCGAGCAAGTGTGGATGTTTGACAAAAGATCCAGTCTGTGGTGGAATCTGCATTGGGCTTCTATCGAGGAGGGCAATGTATGGAATGATGGGCGGTGCGACAGAGGGGTGTCTTACTATTAGGAAACATGTTGGTACTCTATATGACAAGAAGGGAACGAGTGTTGGGGAAAATGTGAAAGAGAGGGTTGAGCAAGTGAAGGATAAGGATTTTTGGTTGTTGGCGGTAGAGGGCACGTTTGAAATGTGTGAGGCAATTAATTGTCAGGGCCAATGTATTGGGGAAAAGTAGATGAAGGGCAGTGTAGGGATGGGAAGGGACGAAGTCCGATGCGAGGGGCCTGAGGAAGATTAGGTTCAGAACAAGTAGAAATTTGGACAACGTTAGGATTGAAAGGAAAAGTATCTAATGTGGATGGGAAAGCAGAGGGGGAAAACGGGTTTAGGGGTTGGGAAGTTGTATGGTGAAGGGCAACACTTGCTGACATTTTTCAAAGCCTGTGATAGTGTTCGTCGCACTACATTGATTTGATTTTTCCGCGAGGCATAAATCTCTCTTCTACATTTTCATTGCTGAGGGGAAGACATTTCGGAGAAGGCAACCACTGTGCACACCACCAAAGGCAAGGTGGCATAAGAAAAGATTCAAAGAGTAATGAATTTTTATGTAGTTAAGGGGAAACAAATGGAAAAGGCAATCGGAAGTCCTTTTTTTGCGCTAATTGTTTTTTATTTTTGTAGCATAAGGCATTAAAATGGAAGGAAATAAACCTCTTGTTGCACATTATATTATCAAGGGAAAAAGGAAGAAATACAAGGGTATTTATGGAGCTATTGAATAGAAAAACTTAGAGATATGTCGTCACTTTTTTTCCTTTACAGGTACTAAAAAGGAACAAGGCGGAAAGAACAAGTTAAGCGTGATGCACATGCAAACCATCAAAAATGAATAAAGTGTTCCATCATGCTAATGTGTGTGTGTGTGTACACACACACACACATATGTGGATCGAACAACACACAGCAAATACACACACACACACACACGCACGCGCGCACACACGCACACACACACATGCACACACACCCCACGGATCGAACAACATTGTGTCCACGATTTAAGGATAGCTCAAGCTAACATGTTAAAATGTTATAACAGCTTGTCACTACTCAGAAATTCTTGCACTTTCCTTCGTGATAAAACTTATTCTTTATTTTGTAAGTGCACATATTCTTAGTAGTTTTCAAGTTTTCTCATCCTCTATTTTTACTTCAAGCACTTGATCGAATATGTGAATGCCATAATAGTCTTTATTTCATCTCTCGTCCTATGTTTAACTCGGAGGAACTGATTTTAAAATGTTAATGTTAATATAAACCTGATCAATATTGTTTTTTGCCACTTTCAAATACAAATTTTGATGTGGAAGTGAATATTGCTGTAATGTCAACATACAAATCTTACAAGTAACATTAAATATTGGGAACGCAACTCCTCAGGGAAAGAATATTTGTTAATTGAGAAGCTAGAAAAAAAATTTCTTTGATATGCACATTTACAACCCACTAAGTTCTCATCTCCCTTGTTACAGTCCAAACTATAAGTTATTTACTGAATATTTCTCAGCAGACTACAAATTATTTATTCGGCACACAGTAAAATATATTAACCCCATGTTCATCAAAGGGAAACTCAGTTCCAAATAGGAAATGTCATAAATACAAAGACAACACTATAACAACCTATTCAAGTAAAAGTGCATTCATTTTATGTAAAAGAGTCGAACATTTTCTACAAATCCCTCCATGGGACAAAACTATGAAAACTTGTTCTTTGAAGCAACACATAACATAGTGATTGCAAAGGAAGGTAATTGCATAGCTAAGCAAACTTTGAAATATGTTCATCCAAACTTGTTCACATTAATAAGCTTCACATAGTGATAAAAGTACAATAAAGCAAGTCTGGAAACTATAAGAAGAAAGAGCTTTAAAAAACATAACATATAAAGTGGATCGAGCAACTGTATGAGCATCTACTATATGGTTGCGTTGCATAGTTATCTAAATTACTTATATATACATAAGTTTAAGGAATCCCGAACAACATGGTTTTCATTTTTTGATGTCATTTCTTTTTTTTCCATTGCTCGCATTAGCAAGCTTTTTTCCACCATGTTTCTTTTTCCCTGCAGAGTGTATTTTGATCTTGGAATCCTCATCTTTTTTAGTTTTTGGGCAGGTTCGTATATCAGTGCACCCTTGGGGTTTTCGTAGGCCAATCCAAAGCCTCGTGAATTGGGTCTGGCTATACGAAATTTGGAGAGATAAAGAGGGCTTGAAAGAGGCAAGTGTAGACGTTCTCTAACCAATTCAGCGATCACTGGTTTTTGTGGCCTTGGTTTCCTGCAGTGGAGGACATTGCCACAAACTATATCCGATTGAATTCATCTTCTCTCTACAAGTGCGGAGTGGTGATTGTCACACCATGCAGAGGAAGAGCAATTGTATTTCGTGTCTTCATTTCTGCAAGATGACAAGGAAACAGGACACCAAAAATATAAAACAATAACTGAAATTTTGTATGCAACAACAACCTCATTCTTTTCTACGCCCAAAATAGAAGCTTACTAATTTTTTTCTGTTATAGGACACAAACAAAAAATCTAAGAGAAATATGTGTTTGTCCTTTATTTTGGCATGTAGCTTTAAAAGCCTTGCCAATGAATAGTCTAACGCCCAACCAAGAGCATTCTGATGTGACCTCCCAAGGAAAAAATCCCTCAACACACACCAAATCCTACCATTGTCGAAAGCAGATGCCCCTACGTGCCATTGTGGAAGAGCGATTCCAGAAAATATTTTCCTATATGCAACATATTCAGTATTAACATATTATGTAAGAAGCATATTCACAGCTAAACTAATAAACACAGATAAAAGTAAGTAATCTACCTTAACATAGTAAGCAGAGAGTCCATGAAAATGTAAAAGTAAAAAACTGTTGACAATAGTAAAAAACCTTCCAAGTCCCGCTTTAGACTATTCCATATGCACTTTAACTGGCTGTAAACAATTTTCCTTAAATTTCCACTATTGTGATTCCATGTTCTAGTCTCTTTCAAAACAAGGCATCATCAAAGTAAGAGTTGCTACCTCACATTACCAGTATCTAAAACATTTATGCAGGTCTACACAAGAATTTATGCAAACTGTAAAATGTCCTAGTCTCTTTCAAAAAATGGCATCATCACAATAAGAGTTGTTGGCTCACATTGCCAGTGTCTAAAACATTTATGCAAGAGTATACAGGAATTTAAGACTTCCATTAGTGTGATTCCAAATGTAAAATTAAAAGGAAACAAATTCAAAATGCAACACATATTGAAGACTTCATGAAAATGTAAAAAGGAAACAAATTCAACATCCCCATTACATGCAAGACGAAACAATGGAAAGCATCCCTATCTGAAATAACTTTTCCAAACATGATTTAGAGAATGAGTTCCAAACTTATTCTCACATAATATATTACATGTTTTCTAGGAAAAACAATAAACACTAAAACTCAGAGGGGAGAGCACTGCCAAGCTTAGAATCACTAAAAATCCCAAATCGGACACATCTATTCCCCCATAAAAGCATGACTGCTGCACCATTTCAAATAATTCTTTTAAATAGAAGGTACAAAAACTATTTGAGCTAAGAAATCTATCTAAATACAAAGGTTGCAATAAAATTTAAAATGTTGGAATTGGCCAAAGTTTCCACATCTCTTGTTGTAAAACAAAATTATCTATATGAAAGGCTCCAATCAGAAATCCTATCCATCGCTTGTCCTGAAGAAGGGACACAAAGAGCAGCCCAAAACATTGATCCAAATTTGTTTTGTAATCAATTCTTTCTGAAGCTTTTGAACATTTGTAATTAATAAATCTTCATATATTGACTGGTAAAATTTACCAGAAAGAAAATGGTTAAAGGATAAATATTATCCATCAAGGAAAATTTTCATAAGAACTGCATGGAGTTTTTTAAGAGGAGAAATAAAGAATAAAGAAAAAAATTATATTAATGCATGTAATGGGGATGTTGAATTGATGGAAAAAAAGGCATCATCACAGGCTCACATTACCAGTGTTTAAAACATTTATGCAAGAGTATACTGGAATTTATGCAAACTGGCAAATTGAATAACCAAAACAATCCATTCAAATATACTTTTAGTCTACGAGAAAAGATGCAAAATTTCACCGTAATATCGGTTGTCTTTCTTTGGAAGGCTTACCCCAATCAGGTAGTCTCCACCTTCAACCAGAATCGGCAGCCAAGGAGCATCAGGGAGTTCTTTGCTGGAATGATCCACATAAAACAACAAAAGTCACGGCTCCTAACTACACTGCACACTATAAACTGCAACCCTTTTCGAGGCCCTCGGGAAGATGTTTTTTATTGTTTTGGATGCAGAGGTACGAGCTTAAAAGGGGGAAACCATACTCCCTTTTTCTTGGTGACGACAGAGGCATGTCCACCTTCAGGCATGACTCCTGAACCTGTCCTCCATTTCTGACTCGCGGAATGCTTCTCCCTCTGTCGCGCATGGTGCAGGGGTCTCCGCCTTTATCCTCCACCTTACAATTTTTTTGTCCCTTGTCAGTTTGGAGGATTTCAAAAATAAATCAACAATAGAATATTAATTTCGACCATGTCTGTCTATTAACTTGTTACGCTTGCTAACAGATTTAAAGTTTTCTTCTGTTAGGAGCTTGAACACTTAATCTGGATTCTCGCGATTTCACAGCAAACGTAAAATCTTGATTACACCCCTTAGCAAAGGATTTGTATATGTCGATTAGAGAACATCTGTGTGGCACCGGATTTGTGAGAACGGAAGATAACGCGAGATCAGATATGGGCAGCTAAGGAAATCTGCAGAAAACGCATACCACATTCCTTTTTTCATGCCTTCCTTTACCCGCCACGCAAAGGGCTCCGATTAAAACGCATATCGTCAACTCCGTAAATCTAAGTCATCGATTCTCTGCCGCATCGTCGAGAAGGTCGTTGTAGTGCCCACTTTCCTTGGACACTATTCGAGATCATCGATCCTAACACTATTGATCACATTTTGGATATTATTATGTTTTGATGTAGTATGATGTATCGGGGATTATTATGTTTTGATTAGTATGATGGTTAGATGTTAGATCCTGGATTAGTATTGATCTGGATTCAGATATTTTGCTTGATGATCAGTGAGACATTATTATTATTATGTGGATGATGATATACTGGTTGACATGGACAAGTTATTGATGTTGATTTTAGACATGTGACATTGATATTATGAATAGCTCTAGCATAGGGATCTATTGGATGATGATATAGTTGCAATTGAATTTAATAATAATGATAAACTCTTGATATTGTTGTGATTTGGATTTAATAATTATATGTTGATTTTATATCTTCTTGGATGTTCTGATATGGCCACGAGGCCGAAGGAGGTATTGTCATTTTGCAGGTTAAAAATCACAACAATGTAGGGGATTGGAGACTAACCATATTGGAATTCAGTGTGAAATCAACAAGGGTCACCATGGCAACTGTGTTTGATCGGTGTGTTGTGTTGTGTTAGGATTTCCCATGGGGGATTTCCATTATTGTGACCTTGGGGCATATATGTGTTTTATTATGTATTCCCTTTTTAATTATTGTTGTATGTATTTTATTTGTAATGTGCTCTTTATTTTAATTATTTTAATGTGATAGTATAATGTGAGAGTCTTATAGTTAAATTTCAATTAAATTAATTGGGATGTGGAATATAAATTAAATGTTATTGTCTTGGTTGAAAATGAAAATTGACTTATATATATTATAACCATGTGGTAAATAAATAAATCTTTATAAAAGATTGTAATAAATAAATGTCATAAATATAAATGCATGTGTAAGAAATTGTAAGAGGATGTAAGAGTTGTGTAAGTGAAATGATAGATTGTGTAAGGTAGATTTTGGAGTGTAGAACACTCCATCCTCTTTGAAACTCGGATTTGGTCTTGGGAGCCTAAATTGGAGGCTTGTGGGACAAGTTAAACTTGTCCCACACCTCTCAAAAACCTCCACCAACCATGATTATTATTTTGGAGTCAAAATCAATCTATTTTATTGTATTTTGATATAAATTTGGGTAAGTATTGATTGCACTTGTCTTACAAATTTTAAATGCATTCCTTTTGGGGTATGGGCTAAATTTGAAGTATGTAAGTGGTTTGTCATCTACATTTATGGTGATTTATTTGTTTGATGTTGATTGCATTTTGGGATGAGGAAAAATGATGTGGCATCCCACTTGGAATCCACATCATCCTCTTCCACCCTCCCCTTTAAAAATGTAATTGCTTCTTCATTTGGGGTTGTTGAAAGTTTGGGAAATCACTCTTGGGTCGAATTTTTCTATTGCTTTGGGAGCTTGCTTTGTGGAGGAGCTTGGATTGATTTGCATACCTTGCATTTTGTTGTTTTGGAACTGGTTTTGGTGCAACAAGAACTGTTGTTTTGGAATCAAGTCTCCAATATGGAGAGGTAGGCCCTCATTCTTTTTAATTGTTGTTTTCCCTCCTCCTTGCATGCAAAATAATGAATGGTTTGTGTTTACATTCTTTGAGGGATGGGTAGAATGCTTAGGGCATGGTGTAGAGAGAAGACTATGAGGTTTAATCAGAGGAGGGATAAGGGATTGTCCATTGCATTTGTTCTTGTGGAGGGAGTGTTGGTTGGGATCCACCTGGGGAAAAGAATATGCTTGCATTTCTTACTTTGGGGAGGTATAAGGGATAAATTTGGAGGAGGGATAAGGAGGGGTTGAGGAGGGATAAGGTTTATGGGATGGTTATGTTTTTGGCGGTTTGTTTTAGGTGGATGCCCAATTTCAACATGGGAGGCATAAGGAGACCTCCATAGTTCTTGCTCTTGCTTGGCTTGCTTGCTTGGAGAAGGAGCCTTTGTTTTGTTTGAAATTGGTTGTTGTAGTTGAGAACTACATCTTTTGTTTGTGTGTTATCTTGTGAATGTGAATGTATGTTTTTGTGAAAGAAGCTACGTTGCCATGAGTTGTTTCATCATGCTCCATTTCAATATGGTTGGGGCTCGGGGCCAATGGGGAAAGATGGCTTCTCTTTTCCCATTGGGTATCTTGGTTGGGTGGAGAGCGTTGCCTCTCCCCCTTCATTGTTGTGATCAAGTTGAAAAGATGGAGAAATCAACATGTTGTTGTTTGGAGCTTGGAGAAATCAGTTTTTGACAGTTTTCCTTTCTTGAACAAATGTCGTTGTAACCTTTCCCACTTTTAAGTGGATGAGTGTATTGATATGGAAATATGAAGTATTTAAATTGTAATTGAAATTTGTATATGAATTGAGAAATGTAAATGATATCCTATATGTTGTATTTTGAAATGTGAAGAGTTACTTTCTTTCCTCTGTTTTGGAAAAAGAACATCTTATAGTTTGTAAGATTCAAATTGGAATGTAAAGAAAGAGTTAAATTGTACATTGTTATTGGAGATCAATGAAAGAATCATGTTCCTTGTTCAATTGCATTGTTGTGTTGTAAATTTTAAGGATTGTTATATCATGCAAATGTTGTTTTAGAAAAGAGAGTGCGTATAAAGGAAATTGACAGAAATTGGATACTTTGAATTAAGTCTTAGAATTGAAATCCACTTTGCATTTTGAATGTAAGTGTGTGTTGAATCAATTGGATGTCTGAGAGAGGAAATTGATATGTTTTCCCTTAATTGAAATCTGCATATTAAATTGTAAACTCGTGGAAGAAAGAACTCTGTTTTAATTTGTAACTCTGGCTTTTAAAAAAATAATGCAACTGATGTACAATTTAGAGTTATGACTAAAATTAAGGAATGAGACAATGAAATTAAGATGTATTAATGTTGTGGCACTCAACAATTAAAATGAACAACAAGATCCCCTTCAAAACTAGAAATTATACTTGCATAATTAGAATTTTGTCAAAAGATGTAAAAATGCAAATGGGAAAGCAATCAACAAATTGAATCTTGCAAAAATCTTAAACTCATCCTAGACCATCCCTTCATGTTTTGTTTGCATGTTGAGGAGAAAAGAAATCAAATTGAACCAAACTTAAAAGTTATAAAAATTGCCAGTTTTAAATGTGAAACCCTGCAGATCGATTTCTTAAAATTGACCCTTGAAACTTCACCAAATTCCAAAATTGATGATTTTATGCAAATAGGACTTTGAGCTTTCTGGAAAGTCCTTGTTTGCCTAAAATGGAGTTCCCAATCAAAAGTTATGGCCATTTGAAGTTTTACTTCAAAATGGCCATCCAAAACCAAAAATGAATTAATATAACTTAGAAAATTTTAAATTTTAGTGCGGGAAAAATTTCCATGAAAAGTCCGCCGCCCCGCCACCCTCTTATCCAATCAGATGATGCCACGTGGCATCTTGGAGGTGGAATTTTTGAAAACTCTATCTTTTTTGAAAAATTTTCTTTGGGAAAATTTCCCAATTTTCCCCGCAGCCCTGCGGCCCCCAACCAATCACGTGCTGACACGTGGCAGGGAGGGTACGCGGGTTCAAATTGAAAACTTAGACTTTTAAAAAAATTTCCTTTGGAAAATTTTCAAAATTTCCCCGCAACCCCATGCCCCCAACCAATCACACGGGTGACACATGGCAAGGAGGGTGCGCGGGTTCAAATTGAAAACTTTAACTTTTGCCCCTTTGGAAAAATTTCTTATTTTTCTCCGGCCCCGCACCCCCACTGCAGCCAATGGGGTGATGACACATGTCCCCATGGGTGTGCAGTCCGTCCGCAATTCTTTTAACCGTTTAACCCCTTGGGCAAAAAAATCCAAATTTTCTCCGCCGGCCCGCGGCCAATCACAAGGCGCCACGTGGCCATTTGAGCAAGCGGAGGCACGGAGGAAAATTTTCCTTCAAAAATTGAGACTTTGGTTTTGGGAAAAATTTCAAATTTTTCCCGCGACCCACCGACCCGACCCACGTGATGACACGTGGCAACTTGGGCATCGGCGGGGCGCGAGACTTTTTCTTTCTAACCCCGCGGACTTCTAAGGGAAAATTTTCCCCTAAAACTCCGCCTGGCCATAACTTGAGTTTTACAAGGAGTTAGGAGGACTTCTTTATATGGTTGGAAAGGTGAGGAAATTCTCCTATCCAATGAGCCTAGTTTAGGAAAGTTTTGATAACTCTAAGTGTGAAAAATCCTAGTTGAAGTTCAGGGCTTGTTAGAGAGCAGGCATGGGGATAAATTTCTCCCTGAACCTTAGTAAAACTTATAACCTCAAAATTGGAACCTTGTAAACTTGTTATAAGATAAAAATGGAAATCTTGTGTTTGGTTAATCGGAACTGCATTAGGGAACCTATTTAGTTTCTAACTAGTGTCTTGCTACTTGTTTGTAGACCCTTCTTATCAAAAAAAATTATTCCATAATTTTCTTAGTTTGTTTCTTGGTCTCAAGTGGTAGTTCAAGTGGTACTACAATCGGGTTTTCCCCATAGAGAACACACCTTTCGGCGTAATTATGCCCAAGACGTTTGTTTTGGTAGTATAGGGTTGTTTTTTTGACAAATTTTGTCCAACGTCACGTATCGACATAATATATTTTATGTCTACTTAAAGTGTGGATTTTTTTATTCCCTATTCCCGTCATTCCTTGTTAAGTTTGTAGAACTAACAAACAAGTTACAAGTAGTGAACAACCCTCCACTTGGCTAAATTTGTGATGTCCTATTTGTAAAACAATTGGCGCACACACACGCGTGCACACTCTCACACACACATATTGTCATTATCAACTATTTATGCTTATATTAAATGTTTCGCTTTATTTAGTGAATGAAATATGGAAAACATATAAGCCTACTCGAATCACCCATAGAATCACGAATCCTCTACCACCTTCGACATAATTATTCGCACGAAACAAGGTAGTCTCAATGAAATGCACTTCGTAAGCATGTATTTTAAAGGCGGTGGCCAAAACATTATTGGTAGTAGTAGGCTTCCAAGCAAACACACTTTTGGCCACGAGCACGACATGGTATTTCGCTACGAATTTACTAACATACAATTTCCACACATGCCCAAATTCAAATATTTTAAACCATTGGTTATCAAGCATGACTCGTGAAAGGATTTGGAGCAAACCAAGAGGAAAATACCTTACTTCGAACTTAACATGTGTAATAAATAGAAAAGATGAGAGAATGATAAATCGTAATTTTTGCCAACTCACAAAATACTCGATCAATATATAAGTTATAAATGAGAATCTTGAAATTGGGCAATGAGTGTCGCCAATGTTAAATTATGTTGGGAAATTCTATGAAATCAATCTTTTGTGCATTATATGCTTGGATCGAGTACCTACGTGTTGGCCTATGAGAATAATTCTAATATTTTACTCATATAATTGTTTACAAATATTTTACAATGAAACTATTGAGTAAGAACAATTATGGGAGGGGAGCCAATCATGGTGCACCCAAACTTTGGCGGTTTATACCGGACATCAAAAAAAAACACTGGAATCACAAAAATCCGTCAAAAGAAGCGCGCGAGAATTCTCTACAGCCCCATCTCCTTTGCCAACACATTTGACACGTAGATCACCGTACACATGAGCTGGAGTGTGAGGTGTCAAAATTTCCGAGTTTTCACGGTGCGGACCAATTACTGTTAGTATAACCCCCCACCGTTTACTATATTCGCTGCCACTTATCACTAAAAACTCACTGTTTCCGAGGACTGCGAAATCCACGCATAGGGATATGGTTGTAATTAACAACCACTACGCCGTGTCAGGGAAGCAAAGGAAGTCGTAATGTTAGGCATGCAGATTTATTAGCTGCTATTGATTGCGCCAACTACTCCCAAACCGCCTCCAGCTGGGGGAATGTTTACCGCTCGAACCACCGCGGAATGCAACAAAACAGTGGAAGAAATGACCAGGAGGGGAATGCTTACGGTTTTGGCCTGATAATTTTGTGTGTGGGTGTTTACACTGACGAAGATTGCGTTGGGAGCTAGTCATACTTGTGACTTCTTTCTTCAGCAATAACTGGAAGTTTCAGTTATATTTTAACATTGCTTCCTTCTTGAATCTTGTCGTGGATGCTTCAAAACAAGTTTCGTTCTGTACAATGTTCAGTTCTTAGTCATTTACTTCTTTTATGGTAACGAAAACTTAGTCGTTTTAATGTGAAGTTTGGAAAAATGTTCATATTTGAAGCTAGTCATGGGTTTAAAAACTGAGTTGTATACTTTGGTGCTTTTACATATTAAAAACTGATTATTTTCTGTACACGTCTTGCAGTGGTGGGGAGGAGCTTGTTGGATTGACTGAGAATGATCCACGCAGATGCAGAGCATTCCTTCAATTGTGTTTATCAACACATCAAATGAGTTTGGAAATTGTTTGATTCTCTTCGAATATTTACAGTCCATTCGGTTCTAATAGGTGAGGTTTTTACCCTCACTGAGGCAGTGATAGAAACTATTACATATTTTACTTTTCTACTGGTAGATTGTGTTATATGTCTTCCTAGTTATGTGATTCCTTTTTGCAAAGACTTAAACTCCTATTGTTTCTGAAAATTACATTATACTGAACATTAAAAAAACCGGGTGATCCAAAAAATCTGTCAAAAGAAGTGCGTGAGAGTTGTATCATTTTACTTGTTGAATTTATATAAAATCTGTCAAAAGAAGCGCGTGAGTATTGTATCATTGTAGCATTCGATTGTGCTCAAGTGAGCGTGCTCAAAGTGTGATTTTTACTCTCACGTTTCCATTCTTGTATCTATGTACATGGACGTTTCCATTCTTGTATCTATGTAAGGTTAAGGACGATCGATAGTATAACGTAACATTAGCCAAAGCCACATAAGTATTTATATATATTTCTCTTTATTGCCCAGAGAATAAGGTTTGTAGTTGTCCTCATCTTATCTCTTCATGCCGATAACTGCTTTTAAAGAGATTATATTTTATCTCTTCTACTTCTTGATCACTCTTAATGGAACTTGTGCATTTGGTAGCGTAAAATTTGGTTTGATCCTTCCCTTTTCCTCTCTTTGACACAATTGTAACTGCATATTTCTTGAACCTCAAAGCAACAGGCACAGACCCATTGTTTGATATACATTATACTTGTTGAATGAATGTAATAACAGTTCAGTGGTTCTCTAAAACCTGCACCGACAAGTATGATGCCATGACCATTAGTAAGGTTCCTATAAGAACATGACCACCTAATGATCACTGATACTGTAATTGAATGTAGCTGCCTTTGTAATCTGAGACTGTGATAACTACACTGGTACAAGATGACTCCACATGGTTCCTCTGTTAATTGAAATTTTCATGTTACCCAAGCTCCATAGCGATATGAGTCCTTTTGTCGGACATTGGATTCGATAGGCACTCGTAATGTACACACCGAGTGAATCCTGATCATTGTTATGCAACAATGTAGACTAAGTAATTATCTTAGAAAACACGACCATAGGGATATAAATAACCACCCCACCGTAGCTATAGGGATCTATTTATTTACTACTACTTCTCATTAATTAATTTTAGGTAATTGCTTCGACACATTGTAACTCAGCTATCCTAGTCTGCTATACTCAATTTTTTTGGATTTCTGTTTATTGCCCAGAGAATAAGGTTAGTGTCTTACTGTATGAGAGGGGATCCAGTCACGGTGCACCCAAACTTTGGGACACTAAACTGAACATTAAAAAAACCAGGTAATCACAAAAAACTGTCAAAAGAAGCGCGTGAGAATTCTCTACAGCCCCATCTCCTTCGCTATTTTCGACAACTGCGAAATCCACGCATAGGGATATGGTAGTAATAAACATCCTCTATGCCGTGTCAGGGAAGCAAAAGAGTTCTTAATGTTTGGCATGCGGATTTATTTACTGATATTCATTGCACCAAACACTCCCAAACATCCATCCAGCTCTGGGAAAATGTTAACCGCCTGAACCTCCGCGGAATGCAACGAATTCGTGGAACAAAACGGATCAAGAGGGGAATGCTTACCGTTTTTCGCTGGAAAGTTTAACAACAGAGCTGCTTAATGTTTCGGCCTGATAATTTTGTGTGTGGGTGTTTACACTGACCACCTCTGTGTTGGGAGCTAGTCATACTTCTGAGTGTATTGCCTGGCTATACGTTATAACAGCAGATGCAGAGAGTGGAAGGTACTTCTGATTTCTTTCTTCAGCAATAATATCTACTTTAAGTGATATTTTAACTTTGCTTCCTTCTAAACTAGAAAGAGTCATTTGAATCTTGCCGTGGATGCTTCAAAAGAGGTTTCGTTCTGTACACTGTTTTGTTCTTAGTCATTTACTTCTTTTATGGTAACGAAAACTTAGTCATTTTAATGTGAAGTTTGGAAAATTGTTCATATTTGAAGCTAATCAAGGGTTTAGGCTCCTTGAGCAATAAATGAAATGGAGTTGATTGATTCAAACTACACTAGTATGAGATCGATTTATAATCAGATAGGATTTATAAATGAATATATTTCAATCATAGTTGATGAAAGCCTTCGTATGTTACAAGAAAGTCCAAGAGGCTGATTTGTCAAAAGACATGGTAACCCCTATTATTAGTAACTGATTTGTATAATTTGGTGATTTTACATATTAAAAACTGATAGTATAATTTGTACATGTCTTGCAGTGGTGTTGTTATGCTTGTTGGAGTGACTCGAGAATGGAAGTGCAGATGCTTGTTGTTATCAACACATTTTTTAGTTTGGAAATTGTTTGATTCTCTTTGAATATCTACAGTCCATACGGTTCTAATAGGTGAGGTTTTTACCCTCATTGAGGCAGTGATAGAAACTATTGTATTTCTCTTTTCTACTTGTAGATTGTGTTATTGGCTTCTGGCTGTTACTTTAATGTCATTTACTATTTTCTATTACTCAGTGTAATTTTCAGAAACAATAGGAGTTTAAATCTTTGAAAAAGGGTATCACATAACTTGGAAGACATATATTCATTCAGTAAACATTTCCATTGTCCATTACAAAAACATGGCCATACAATATACTTGGGCCATATAACTACTACTACTATATTGTAGTTTTTAAATCGAAAGGCCAATTCCACACATCAAAAATTCAGCCCTCAAAATTAAATATTTACTTTCGATAATATCATTTCCAAAATCCGAGGAAGGGCGGTGTTGAATCTGCAGTTGAGGTTGAAGCTGGGGTGTTACTTTGCAATTGCCTCCCCATGTTGACATCCCTCACAGGCGTAGTTGGGAATGGATCAGAACTTGGAGAAGCATTCACTCCAACTGCAAAATTATGTGTTGAATCTGATAAAGGGCAATGTATGCCCATTAATTCTCTTAACATTGGTGTTGATCAGAAAATGATTAATTGGACTACTCAATCTCCTTTTCCTTTCTAACTCTCTTCTTGCCTTCTCAAACTCCTCCTTTATCTCGATCCCTTTCAATCCTTTCTTGTTCCTTTCTCTGTTCCCTTTCTTACCTTTGAATCAACTTTTTGGTGCTCCTTTGTTTTCCTTCTATATTCTTTTTCAATCTTTTCCCGCTCCTTCCTCTCCCTTTCAACAATTCGTTCACCTTCTTCTCCTGGATTTGTTCCTTTTTCTTTGCTTCAATTCATCTATTTCTTTTTTTTTTCTCTTTCTCAACTAGAAGCTCCATCTACTGATCTGCAGTAATTAGAAGAGATTCCCTACTCAATCTTATACCATAAGCACTATTTGACCTTGATGATTCTCTAACCTTTTCCACAGGGATTTTCAAGAATCTACCAAGAGTTTTTGTCCTTGGTTTTCCTCACAAGTTTGGTTTGAATCTGCCCCTAATACCCCTGCTGCCTCTAACGTGAATCTACATCATTTTTTCAAAGTTGATGCCAACATAGTAGTGCACCAAATCGAGTCATGAAGTAGTGTTGGATGAGAGGGTAAAGAGAGGTCGACCTCTTCATTATTGAAGTTCAAGTCGACACCAAGATTAAGAGCCGCTTTCATCCAATCGGGAGGGCTATCTTTAATGGGCAAAGATAGTGATTCATCGATTTGATTAATTCTGTTTGGAGTTTCCAATTGTTGAGCAACACATTCATTTATATTTATCTCCATCTGCTGAGGTTTTGATTCTTTCTCCAATTGTGTGTTAGGCACCATCTGAGCATCTTCACTTTGCTCTAAATCAACCCTAGATAGATGAAGCATATTTTTCTGCTTTTGGCATCATCTTGAAAAGATGTGTCAAATGTTCTACTTGGTCCCATGTCTTCATCCAAGGCATTGGGATTAAGAGGCCATATCCCTGTTCTTTTGAATCCTGATTTAATGTTGCTAGGTGTAAGAGCCATTCGAATGCTTTGCTCCCTAACTCAGCTAATTCAGCCCTTTTCACATCTATCCCATGGTTTGCAACTATCCATTTGCGTCTCTCCTCCTTGAAGTATGTTTTGAATGGAGCAAAGACACTCACATCCAATGGCTGTAATTTATGAGAGGTGTGTGCAGGCAATGTTAACAAATCAATCCCCAAACTCCTGGCTTCTTGAATTGTCCCCAAAGCAACATGTGAACCATGGCCATCAAAAATTAGTAAATGCCTATTGGTAGGAGACACTCCACCAGGTATAGATGATGCAAAGTGATGTAACCAGTTCATGAATAAATCTTTTGTCATCCATGCATGTGATTGTGTTGCCATGCAAGCTCCAAGCTCACAACCTGCAATATAATTTTCTAAATGGCTCTTCCCCTTAAAAAGATAGAATCCTGGAATGCTTTGTCCAACAACATTTACACAACACAATATGGTAATCCATTCTCTGCTTTTTGGGATGATATATGGCACACTCCTACTACCCCTTTTAGCAAGCACTCTCATACCGCAGTTCCTTCCCGCTTGTAATCCAGTTTCATCACAATTCCATATTCGGTTTGGTCCATATGGGTTGGCCTCATAAGCTTTAGACAAATTAATGTAGAAGGAACTGACAATTGATGGCCTCAAACACACTGCTCGATCCTTATCAAGGCCTTCAGCTATCCTTAATGTTAGATCCAAGTGTCTTTTTTTAAAACCTGCCCACCATGACTTACCCAGAAAACCATCCGTGAATGGGTTAGACCTTGTTTCGCAGATTTGTGCCACACATGTCTTAAGTTGTATAATTTCTAACCCATGTCCCATGTCAGCCATTTCATGACACCAACTCACTATCTCCATCTCTTCTTCATCTGTTAGAATTGTTGGTGGACCCTTTCTTTTAGTGGTGGTAATGCCCATCAGCCAAGAAGTAAGGGTGGTCACTAGTATACCCCATTTTTTTGCAGCAACACGTGTAGAGTATCCATATTCTTCAACATCTTTCATGGCATTATCCATATCAGACTTGTTCCAATCAGCTCTTGGCTTTGTCACTTTTTGGGGTGAAGGGCTCACTCTTATTGCTTGGACATTTACTTCTTCATGTGGTGTGTCATTGGCATCTTGAGGTGGGGTATTGATAGCCTCTTCTTCATGTTCTTCACTTGGCGGAAATCTTGCTCCCCTAATTTTGGCACATGCAGGTCTTACTCTTTTTGGAAGCTGCCTTCTCCTCATGATGTCAATAAAAACCTGCTAAGATAGATAAATTTACCAAACCGATGTAACTTACAACAATGAGATTTTTAGAATATTGAATCAACAAACGTAAAAGGAAGTGCAGCCATTTGATGTGAGTGCCTATGTTCTGAGCAATGGATACTTCAAAAATCAAAGGTGAAAATGGGGCTAGTACAGAGGAAGGCAATGTTATTGAAACAAATACAAATTTGAATTTATAACCAAATATACATATACATGAAAAAGGCAGCATGCAATATAGTTGTATGCTTCCTTTTAATGTAGATGAATATTCACAAGTAATTCTGAGCTAAATTAATGAAACTTGTAGATGTATGTGTACATGTAGATTTATATTTACAAGTAATTCTAGGATAAATTGAAGAAATATGTATATATATACTTACAAGAAATTACATGTTAGATGCATATTTTATGTTGCCTTTTCATGTAGTTGTATATTTTATGCTTCATTTTCATGTAACTGTATATTTTATGCTGCCTTTTCTTGTCGTTGTATATTCTGTAGATGTATATTTAGATTCAGATGTGTATTTTGTAGATGTATCTTTACAAGTAGATGTATATTTCTTATATATCTATTTGCAAATATAGAGCCTTTCCTTAATTTAGCCTGGAATTTCTTGTAAATATACGTCTACAGAACATACAGCTACTTGTAAATATGAAATACAGGTTTCATTAATTTAGTCTGGAATTACTTGTTAATATACATCTACATGAAAATTAGTGGTTGTTTATTACTACCATATCCCTATGCGTGGATTTCGCAGTCCTCGGAAACAGTGATTGTTTTAGTGATAAGTGGCAGCGAATATAGTAAACGGTGGGGGGTTCTACTAACAGCTATTGGTCCGCACCATGAAAACTCGGAAATTGAGACACCTCACACTCTAGCTCATGTGTACGGTGATCTGCGTGTCAAATGTGTTGGCAAAGGAGATGGGGCTGTAGAGAATTCTCGCGCGCTTCTTTTGACGGATTTTTGTGATTACAATGTTTTTTTTAATGTCCACTATAATCCGCCAAAGTTTGGGTGCACCATGACTGGCTCCCCTCCCATAGAGCCTTTCCTTAATTTAGCCTGGAATTTCTTGTAAATATACGTCTACAGAACATACAACTACTTGTAAATATGAAATACATATTTCATTAATTTAGTCTGGAATTACTTGTTAATATACATCTACATGAAAAGGCAGCATAAAGTATGCACCAGCAAGGGGAACATACATCTACTTGTAAATATGAAATACATATTTCATTAATTTAGTCTGGAATTACTTGTTAATATACATCTACATGAAAAGGCAACATAAAGTATGCACCAGCAAGGGGAACATACATCTACTTATAAATGTGAAATACAGTTTTCATTAATTTAGTCTGGAATTACTTGTTAATATACATCTTACATGAAAAGGCATCATAAAGTATGAACCAACAAAGTATGCACCAACAAGTATGCACGGTGGGTAAGATGTCAGATTTGTTTGCAAAGTAGATTGGGCTGTAGAGAATTCTCAAGCGCTTCTTTTGACAGATTTTTGGGATTACCAGGTTTTTTACAGGCTCCCCTCCCATATGTAGATTGACAAAAAAAAAAAAAAATTAAATGAATGTGCATCAATATAAGAACAGAGTTAAGAACTTACTATGTGGCACTATGATGTGGAATAACAGTTGATTACGGCAGCTTGGAACTGTAATTGTCATGCACTAGCAAAATAACTCTAACTGAATAAAATTTCAGAGCAATTGAGGAACTGGATTTATAGGAGATATGAAAAGTGTTGTAGTTGAGTGATCCTTGTGCTTTTTTTTATTGGGTAAAATTGGTTGATCCTTGTGCTTGTTTTTGATTGGGTGAAACTGATAGGGGTGGATCAAGATTTATGATATTTTATTTCAATACTCATATTTGAAGTTCAATTTGATTTGATTTCTCATTTCAATTCAATCTTTGTTTCTTGAGCCTCACATTTGTTGAAAATATGCAGGTACATCATTTATGGGAGTAGCTGGTATAGAAAATGGTGAGAAAGTTAATGCTTAAAAGACAACTTGTATTTGAAAATGGTGCACTTTGGACTTCTGCTTGTGAGAACCTGGCCCAAAGTGTGTGAATGACAAGACCTTTTACACAGTAAAATGGGAACTTAAATTATATGAAAAGTGACATCAAATTGATATGATGATGTGGTATCAATTTTGTATAGGGATGAAATACAATTATATATCCTTGTATTAAATACATGTTGACTTTAAATTTGGCAAACATGGAAGTATAATATATGTTATTTTATGTTTAAAAATGATATTGACTATTCTATTGTTGATAGATTCATGGTTGTACATGAAAAGTGACTGACACATCAGTTTTGAAGAGTGTTTGTACATTTATAGGATAGTATTCATTCAATTATTAATATTTTCCTGTGCAAAACTGGAGTCAAATATGTCAACTACCCTCACCACTATTGGGTAATGCACCATGATTGGCTCCTCTCCCTAGACATGGATGCTTATATAAATTAGCTCGGTATTGTACGTAGATGTCAAAATGGGTAGAAATATTATTATTTTATGATTGACGAAGTGATGTGGAATTTAACATTGTGATTGGAAACTCAACGTCCCAATGTTTTTCAAATAAAACAAATAACTATGGTGCATGATTAATTATTTTTTATGGTGTTAGAGTATTTATTAATGTGTTTGTTAATTATTAGAGTAAATTATATTTTTATCGATATGTATTTTTCAAAAGTTTAACTGTATACATTTCATACATATAATTTGTTTGAAGAATATTAATGCATAATTACGCCGAATGTGTTTTCGGAATGAGAAAAAACCATTGTGTTACACACGGCAACGCAACAAATGGTTTTGATTTAATTGGTTGTTCATTCATCGATCACATGTAACCCTCCTCGTGGTGATATTAACATGTTGAATTTGCAAGGTCCTTACCATATCCATGTCGCTTATATTGACTATCTCCGGACTTTCACAACCCGTGTTGCATATCTCCACATCCTCAATGTTGTATTTGCATCCATTTGTGCGGTTATTTTGTTCCTACATTACATATTTTCCTTCAATTTTGAGTTTAAAACTAAAGGGGGCTACAAAGTGCTACACCAAACAAGTATAATGATTGGGTTTCAAACTTGGAACATATTAGATTTTTAAACGCAAATTGAACTTGTGTAAATAAGGCATGCGAGATTGAGATGATAAAGTGGAGCATAGATATCAAATATTATTTGGGTAGGAACAATATGAGCCATGGAGTATGTGTGTGACATGAGGGTATTTAATGCCCACATTTTTCTTTCCAACTATCTATTCATGTCTTCATCTTATCTAAGAAATTAGATGCATTTCAATCAAAAACCTTGGTATCATAAAAATAAATTAAAAAATAGCAAATTGCATTTTCCCCATATTTTTGTCTCTATTGATTATGTTGGAGAATTAATTCCAATTATGGTTGGTTTAAAATGGATGAGTGTTATAGACCATTCAGAAATTAATATAAGATTTTTCAACTAGGATCACATGGAGGCTATCATTCGAGGGCATGACGTTTATCTCCCTACAATATAATATATAGTGTTGTCACTCGGGTAGGATTAGAACACAATGGAACATTGATACTTCCACTTTCTAGTTATAGACTTGAGAAATTATGATAATCCCAAAGGATGTTTAGAGGATCATGTAGTTACGAATAAGAGGAAAACAAAGTTATTTTAAATGGGCTCACAGAGCCAATGTAGAGGTTATCTCCCAAGGCTAATTATAGGAGTGCCATTCAAAGGATTATAGTTAGGTGCATGAATTTTTCTAAGAGATATTTATAAGAACATCCACTTATGTTGTATAAGTATATCATCATTCTTCTAACTTTATTTTTGGTAATCGATATTGGGTATGTATCATGTGATATTGGGTGTTTTTTCTCCTTTTGAGAAGAATTATAAATCCCTTTGGCTATTGTGAAAAGTTAATACCCACCATTGATACATTTCACACATTTACCTTTTTATGTTTTCCATCTCATATTTCTAATGTGTGGAAATTGTTTCATATTTGGTGTTACATGGATATCTCATGAACCACTTCATTATTAACTTTCTAAAATAATGCCAATGTCATGTTGTGCAAGTTCAAACACCACCTCTCATGCCTAAAATATTGCAAAGAATGGACCCACTATAGTGTGTTATTGGTGGCATGTTTCTCTTCCTCACGAAGCTTCATTTGCATGCTTTTGTTGTGGAAAGGCATGGAAAATTTTAAGCCTTTTTATTGGCATTTAGGAAAGTGTGGGTTTCCTCCTGGCGTGTGGTTATTAGGATTCTCTCCTATTGCATATCTCTCCGGTGTTCCTATACTATGTGTATGGGGACAAGATTTCCTTTAGTGAGGCCTAATGGCCTCACTAGAATAGCCTCTCAAATTGTGGCAAGGAGGTTATGCTAACCCCATGTGATCCCCTGCAATTAGGCCTTCGCGCACTCAACATGTTGTAGCTTCAACAATCCCGGTATGAATCTTCCTTCAAGAGATGAGTTTAAAACCATAAATTTCCATATTTTGATTACTAAAACCAAATCATGTACTAATTTTCTTCAATATGGTTTTTATTGTTTCCATCAGAAGGAGATTTCTCCATTGAGATGCATGTGGGGGTGTGTAGGTGGTTTGGTTAAAAAATTGTATAATCTTGGAGATGTCTTTGGTTCAAATCCCACGTCACTTCTATGACTAAAATATTTTTTAGTCAAGTGCATTTAATTTTGTTGTGTAAAAATTTAAAATAGGCCATCAAAGTGGTAGAAAATGGATTTTGCAATAAATTTTGACAGTAACTTGGATTTGATTGCCATTTTTTCTTCCAAAAGATAAACACTTTGACCATGGTTAAAAGTACCACATCCGCCCACTTGGTGAAAATTTCATGGCCATGATAATGAAATGGTGGCCATCAATGGAAGTAAGTGAGATCTCGCTAATTAGATCTAGACCCCAAGTGAAAATGGTCATGGATGACAATGGGGTGTAAAGACGTGTAAAGCAAGGGAGAATCTTGACCACTTGGGATGAGTATCTCTTTTGGTGAATCTTTTTGGTAGTCGACCATTGTGGTACTAAAATAAGCACTTTTATAATTCCTCTTGATCTACACATCCGAGTAACAAACCATCAAAATCTTTATGAAATGAGGCCTTATCAAGAATAACATACTTGGTCGTGAGGAAATGAAGACACTACATTTATTAGGGTGGACTCTTTCAAATAAGTTCAATCAACTAGGTATCGATTATGTCTTATACCATGGGGATTGAAAAACCACAACTTTGTCGACACAACTTATGTACTCATAATAAAAATTAGTGTTGAAAATATTGCCTCTCTCTATGGGGGAGTGGTGGCTAATAAACAATGAGTCAACCTTTAATGGACTTCTCGTTGACATAAGTCAACTCAAACTCACTCATTTGCATGATAACATGAATAATCTTTTAAGACAAAGTTGGTTTGATCGTGACGGTGACAACAAACCTCAAATTTCATGATTACTTGACTTTCTTGATTGATCATATAATGCCTTAAGCATTTGGTAGCAAAAATAACATCCATGCATTCCTTCTCTATTTGGGTATATCTCATCTCATAGTCGAAAAGGATGTGGTTGATGAAATAGATGGCTATTTCCTTATTATTTTCGTCATTTTGAGTTAGCATGCTAGCTGAGGGAGACCTTTTTCACTCTCAAGTAGAGAATGCGAGGACGGTCCAACTTAGGTGGCATAAGCGTGGGAGGAGACGAGAAAATTCTCTATAGACTCAAATGTGTTTTAGAAATATTGACTTCAAGTGATGTCACTTCCTTCTTATAAAAATTGTTCAAGGGGTGAACCACATATATGAGGTTAGAGATGAACTTCTAAATAGACTCCAACTTCTAAGGAATAACTTATGCTAGATTCATTCTCGGGGATGTATTTTGAGAAACATGTGGATCTTTGTGAGATCAATATCAATCCCACATTTAGATCTAATGTATCCTAGTATTGTTCACTCACTGAAACTCAAAAAATGCACTTTTCAAGATTAAGCTTGACACCAAACTCAATAAGGTGGGTAAGGATGACACGCAAGACCTCAAGGTGATTATCTTTTTTCTGGCTTTCCCCAAAACATTATCTTCGTAGAAGTCGATAATATTTCGGATGATGTCATGAAAGATATGAGTCGTGACCCTTAGATAAGAGGCAACAATATTGTTAAGGTGAATTTCATGACAACATAACAAAAGGTTCCCCAAGGAGTGGTAAAAAATGTTTTTCTTGGGTATTCCTAGGAGATGCGAATCGATTATAACTTAAGAAAACCTCAAAGAAATACAACAATTTTTAGTTGCTCGTGGTGTGAACAATGATGTTTATGGATGGGAGAGGAAAAGTGTCTTTAAGATAGACTTTGTTGATATCTCTAAAATCTATGGAAAGGTCTTTTCAATTAATAATAATAGTGTTAAGAAGAAATTATGAGGAGTTGGTTTATCTCTTAGAGTTATCCTTGAGAAGTTCCAAGCTTTATTTGTTTGAGGGTTGGATAAGGTGGTTAATGGAGACCAAGATTACTTAGGATAAAAGTGCGTAATTCTCGTTAGCTCTAAAGAGAAAAAAATCTTTAAAAATCAAATTGTTGGCATTTGTAATGCAAACATTTTTCCACACACAAAACCCAAGACAAAACTCAATACTTAATTAGGAAAATTTGACTTTTTTTTGTTTAAAAGGGTTGTAAAACAAAGACACTATCAACTAGGTTTAATTATTTCTTGTTTAATAAATTTCACACATTTGTAAAGTTGTTCGAATATTAAATTAATAATTAACATTATTACTTTACACTAAGACCACTTCGGGATAAATTCCTTTCTAGGGTTTCGTTAATTCACCTTAATTAAAATATCAATTAGGCCAATATTTCCTAAGTTAGTTTAATTCTTACTTCTCACAACAATTAACAATATTGTCCCTCATGAGGTTATCTATCTAAACATTTTAAATTCCAATTAATTAACCTTTAAATTCATTAGCTAAGTTACCCCTTTCACAATTATTATTTAATGAACCCTTACAATTCTAATGACATTTATTTACTTAACATTCTAAGGCTAAATTTTCCACTTACCCTAACCATTAAGTGGCCCCATTCATTAGATAACCATACCTTAATTAAAATTACCCAATCCCATAAAGTGCCACAACTTGAAAAGTGTAGGGTTGATCCTCAACCCTTAGATTAAATGGATATGCACCCTTAGATCTAGGTATTTTCAAATGAACCCTAAACATCCTTATGGGGTCTTCTTATTCTTTCTTTTACCCTAAACTCATTCATTTGTTCCATTTTAATTTGCAGGTTGGAGGAGTGGAAGCCACAAAGCAAGGAGTGAAACCATGGAGAAATTTCTTTAAGTCTAGTTTCAGAAATGGGGAAATCTTCCTCCACTCCATTCTTTATTCGGTTTAGTTTATTCGTGGGTTCGTTATTACAAGGTTCTCTATTTGTTTATCAGAGAGATTCCACCATAAACTGGGTTTTGCTATTTGGTTATTTACATTCTTTGAGTTCATTATTTGGGAAAAACCCCATTTCATTAGATCTAGAGATTATACAAATTTAATAGTTTTAAAGCTCATGTTTTGATTAAATTAATTCCAGATTTTTTTGCAGAGTCGTAATTTTTTTTTTTTTGTCAAAAGTGATGAAACCGCCGCCCTAAGCAAGTCGATGGTCTGATGACCGTCGCATTTGGTCGTGACGATTCAAAACCGCTTTAAGGTTTCAAACCGCCGTCCGCACAACGATGGTTCTATTTCCAAAACTGTAACCTCAATTTCATGTATTTTCCAAAGTGTTTTTACCTAAACCGGGCCGATACTATTAAATTTAGCTACAATGATGGTTGATGTCATTTCTCATTTAACCAAGATATTCAATCAAAACATAACCTCAATTTCATGCATTTTTAAACAGTGCATTTCAACATGTTCATCTTTTTGGTTTCAAGGATACATATTAAATTTAGCTCAATATACTAACTCTTACTATCGAAAATGAGAATGTGTCTCTTTTCTTTTCACAACAAGAATGATATCCATTTCAACAAGGAAAATCAAGTATAACTTTCATACATTCTTCCAATACAAACACAACCATTTCACCAAAGGAAAGCACAAACAACTATGATTTTATTTCCAGATTTGAAAGAAATATATTTTCAATAAATTACAACTTTCAAAAGTTCTTCTTTCACCCTTTTTCAATACAACAAACTTGATAATAAAATTTACAAGAACTCCTACTTTTACAATAATACAAATTTCAACAAGGCAACAATGCACTTTCTTTTCTCAATGAGCATAGTTCATTTTCTTACAATACAAAAGCTCTTCTTTCCAATAATTGAAAGAATAAATTACGAGATTACAACTTTCACTTTCTTCGATATCGAACAACATTACAAAGGTGATCATTTTGACTCCAACATAACATGACTCCTATAATCTTCAATTTCAAGCACAACAACAAAAAATGAGAGTAGGTAACGCTCTCCACCCAACCTATAATCCAATAAGAAGAAGAAGTCATCCTCCTCATTGGCCCCCAAGCCCCAACAATGAAGCAATAAAGGGTATCAAGCAACCATGACAACTTTCACAAGGCTTCCACAATAACCATTCACACAACTTTCCACACACAAGCACAATACAAAAATAACAACCATACAATTTTTCCCAAGCACAAAGGCTCAAATTCAAGCCAAGAGAGAGAAGAAACATGGGGAATCACTTATGCCTCCCAAAGGGTGTAGGTGTCCACCTTAAAAGCCTCCAAAACTTCATTCACACAACCACAACCAAACTCTTATCCCTCCCTCAATTTCTCTTATGTCTCCCTCAACTCTTATCCCTCCCTCAATAAACATATCAAGATAAATAAGAAATATTTCTTATTATCACAAGGTGGGACACCCAACCCCAAAACTCCCTCCAAATGCATAATATAAACTCTTATCCCTCCCTCAATATTTCCCCATTTTCTTTCTCCTACACAACCTTAAGGCCATTCTATCCCCAAAACTCAAATACACACCATTTATTCATTTATAATCATTTGCACAACACAATAAAAACAAAAATACATGGGTGAAGACCCTACCTTGCCATTGCAAAAAGACTCCAAACCACAAGCACAAACTCCAAGTTTTTCCAAGTCCAAAACAAACTCCAACAATCTCAAGCTTCCAATAAGAACTCCAAAACAAACTCCTCCAAAATGCAAGAGTGAAAATAAAACATCTAACCCCAAAACCATCCAACAAGCTTGAATAAATAGAAAAAGAGAAGAGGAGGTTGATGTGGCTTCATGTAGAATGTCACATTCCTTCTCATTCAACTCCACATCACATGGTCAAACCCCAAACCCAAAGCTCAATAAATTAGTGGGTAAGAAATGACAAGTTCTCCTTATACACACAAACCAAAATCCATACTCCAAAGGACAAAATTAAAAGTTCATTCAAGAAGGTAATAATTTCACATTTTTAGCTTCCAAATCACCTAATGTGGCCTAATTTTAACCCCTTACCACATTGGTATAGTTGGTAGATGAATTTAGGAAATGTGGGACAATCTTAACTTGTCCCACAAGCCTCCAAAAATAGTTTTTAAGCAAAAATATGAGTTTGACATGCAAAATTGAGTACACAACACTAAAACCAATTAAATCTTTTCAAATCCATAATAAAATCAAGGACAATCTACCAAAATTAAATACCCCTTTGGTCACATCCCAAATTACAATAATAATCAAGATTAATCAACTTAAATAGAGCACATTAACTAACACTAATAAAGTAGATCACATTACAATAATAAATCACATACTCACAAATAATTAAAACCAAAAAGGAAAATAACACATTTACCCAAGGTCACATTTGAGGCCACCCCCCAATGGGGACCTCCTAACAAAATTATCAACAATCAACACCATACACAAAACACAAGTGTTATGGTGACATGTCATCAATACCCAAAATTCTTTCATTATTGGTCTCATATCCCCTTTTGTTTGTTGTGTTATAATTTCTTGTAAAAATCAAAGTAATATCTCTTCGGCCTCGTGGCCATATCAGTGACATCAAAATAATAAAACACATATACATGTATCAATTGACATCATCAAACAATATAACTAAATCATCACTAAAATCAAACAATTTCACCAATTGTTCACAATTTCAAAATATCTTAATTCTATCATTTTATCAGTCAACAATAAAATCACAAGACTAGCTAGATCGTCTAACAAAATCTATGTAAAAAAATCCAATATGTCAAGTACATATAGAAGGTAGTAACTCTAGATCATCATCAATACTGAAATGTCAATCCATGCATATAATCCACACTATGAGTCACCACATATCTATAATCAAATATCTATAATGTCTAACAAAATATTAATCAAATATAATAATGTCCATCTATCAATGTCTACTAATCAAATATGATAACAAAGTTCATGCCTCCAATCCAAAGTAAACAAAATTATAGTAAGATCAATGTCGAAGAGGAGTGGGCACTATAGTATTGGTGTGCAAAAACCATATGAAAGAGGGTTACAATGAAGGAGGAATTTGTTGTTCCTAAAGAATCACTCGCCATTCCATTTATGATATTTTCAACACCATAAAACATATGTTCAATGAAGGGATTGAAAATGTCAATAAGAAGGATTTTTGGGTTAAAAACACTAAGAAGGATATGTAGGTCAAGAACACCAACTACATAGCTCTTTCGCAAATGCTTATACCCCCTATTTAACTTTAATTTCATGGTGGTTGCTAGAATGTTTTTGTTGTGATTTTATTATATTTCAATTGGTTGATTTATATGATGTGACAAAAGAGATCTTCTAGAACATGTGAATACTTAATCATGCAAGACGCGTTGGTGTTTGATTTTCGTAGTAGTAGGATCAACTAATATAGTACTAATATTCAACCTCTGTAACGTTAGTTTGATAAATAGCCAAACTTTGACTATTATATTCATAGGTGGTAATACCTTCCAAAATTGATGGTGAAGGGTTTTATTTTTGGTTTCATTTCCATAGTTGGGGGCTTTTATAGCTTATTTGAATGCTTTTGTAATTGAGCCGACTACATCGCAATCTAGGTCGGAAACCTTACAGATCCAAGTTGGTTGTGATAGATTCGCTTCATTATTAATATAGTTTGTCATTTTATTATTAAGATGTCATAAGTAAGATGACTCACAAGAGACAAAATTCTTAGGAGACTACAATATGTATAAAGCTTTGCAATTTTCTCCATTTTCACAAATTTATACAAATAGAAATTTGAATCTTTTGTGTAATATATGTGGCGAATATTTACCATGTACTCTTGAGCTTGCTCATGAGTTCAAAATACAAATTTAAAATATATGGATTGGTAAGACCTCAAGATTTATTCTTGAATTTTGTCAAAAGGTCAAAACTAAGTGGTACAAATATTTGAACAATATATTAAGTAGTCTTCTTGTTTGAACAAGGAGTGTGATGGTTTGATTGTAACCTTACACTTGTGCACACACTACACACCTATAATCCCTCTCATGCAAAAGGGGGTCTCATAATACCATGCTAGAACCTAATAAAATCATGCTTAACTGATTGTTCCTATGCTAAAATTAAGATATCAAAGCAAATTATTGTGGGAGATGGCGACGTAACTTAAGAGTTGTGCATTCAACACACACACCTATAACCTCTCACACTCACGAGAGGGTCCTATACAACCATGCTAGAACGTAATACAATCATGTTTAACAAACCTATGCCATAATTATTGACTATACAAGCTACCTTGACCCATTTTAGGAGGAGATTGAACTCGAAGGGAAAGACTATACAACACCCACTGCCAATGCACATTGTGTGTAATTTCAATTTTTTTATTAATTGTCTTAGATATTATGTGTGAAAAAATTTCCAACTAAATTCAAGTTTGTGTGTCCGAGAGCAAATTTTAAATAATATGGAAGTTCTTTATCAGTGCATTTTTTTGGAATTTCTCTAAACAACTCAATAAATATTAAAAGCCCCTCTTCACCAAGGAATAGGTGGAGCTTCGTTAACCTAAGCAAAGTGTGTTCTCTCAACAAAGAAATTGGTCTCTGTACAAAAATCAAACTCAAAACAACAAAGCAAAGTGTTAGGGAGGATGGATGGGATTGAAATGCTCCTCTCGTAGAAGAGTTCTCAAAGTTTGTCCCCTAGTAGGAATTTGATGCCTGGTTTGGATTTCAATACATGATATATGCAAGTTTCATACTCTGGAGAAAAGTTATCAAGAGTTGGAAACTCCCAACATATGGTCCATCAGATCCCTCAAACCGATCGATAAGTTTGACAAGTCCTACGGAATTGTCATTGCATTTGAAAAAATGAAGAGGATAAATTGGGTGGATTGGAAAGTAGGTAGAGCATATACATGCAATGCTTGATAAAAAGCTCTTCTTAGATTGGGATAAGATCCAAAGGACCATCAGAGAAACAAAATATGGCAACGTTATGGCTTGATGAAAATTAATGCTTTATCTATGACTCAGAGGCATGAACTTACTCTTACCTTCAAAATCTCATGACGAAACAAGAAGATCGCCTCAAATTCATGCCAAAATACTCAATGTCCATAGTATGTGAAAAAACTAAGACTCGTTCTCGACACTCGTTAGGAAACCAACTCAACTCTTTCTATCATTAGGGCCGCTTTGGGATTAATTACTCACTTCCTCTCGTATTTGAGATTCTCCGAACAACTTGGATCCTATGCCCTTTTATTTGCTAGAAAATATTGCTTGAGCTAAATAGAAGAATTTTTAAGGACGCTCCAAATTAGTGTGTCAAATGTGGGGTTAGGTTGAGGAGAAAAAATGAGACCTATCATATTATGAATAAAAAATTAGATTACTCTGGGTATGAATTTAGTATTTTGCATAAACAAGGTCTTATCTTGAGAAAATAGATACCCCTTGTAAAAGAGTTGTTTAGAAGGAAAACTTGAATATGAATGGGTCCATCCTCCTCGGGGCTATAAAAAATTAATTAAAATGAGCATCTAAAGGGAATTCGGGAGCAATCCATGTACATGGAGTTGATTTTCGGTTTAGAAAAAGGGTGGGGATTAAAACCAATAAATATGAAGAAGCAAAGGCAATTTGAAGAAGTCGTCTTTGACAAATCGAAAGTGTTTAATTGACTAGTAATTATGAAACATACTCGTTGGTAATGGCTCTCTTCTATATGCCACAAAGCCATTGAATCTTTAGCACTAGGGACTAGCTAGCCTTGAGAAAAGCAAAGACAATGTGGGCCTCCTATCATGATCATGAAGCTATATACAAATCTCGAACAAGAAATAGTTTTGTTAATTTTCAAGCAAAATCAGCCATTGTTGTATCCACAAGAAGTCCGTAACAAATATCAATTGTAAATCTTTAGCATTGCTTTGAAAATGACTAGTTTGATCAAAGGTAATAATGTGTCTCTAAATAGGAACTAAAATATCTACGATTCTCTTCTTTCTATTTGATAAATGTGCATTCAATCACCTTTGACAGAATATGAACTCTCTTGAAATTATAGGGGAACAGTTAGGTTTTACTCGTTTGTTAAGGCAAAGGGGGTGGGGAAAGAGGGCTAGCCAAAATGGGGTGTTGACAATCACTAATTTTAATTTAGTCCGAGCTATGAATGGCTAGCAATTGCTTCTTTGAAGCAACTTCCAAGATCAAATTTTGAGGTCTTTCAGAAGATAAGGTTTCAACCCATGACGTTGTAATATCCCTAATGGGATACCACTTAAAAATTGCACAAAATATAGAAAATTTGCAGCCACATCAAATACTGATTTTACCAGATTTATACAGTAAGGACAAGTGAACTAAAGAAACTTAATATTTCCCAAATTAACCACCCAAATTACTTGAAAATATAAAGAGGGCTTGATATTATTATAAATGACATACGGAAACTGTTTTTGGCATATTACAAAGATTAAAATGCTGCCAGAAAAAGCACAGCGTGCCCTAGATAGCTGGAAAACTTCAGAGGTTCGTAACCCTCTAAATACAAGAGCAATAATAAGGGTCTTTGGAAATAACATTAACAGATATAGGCAGTAATAGTTCCACCTTCAGATCTGAAAACGGCCGACTGGAAAACCCCAAATAAAACTGCAAAGTGCCTCGCTTGGAATGGGGTTGGAAAATGATGGAGGCGCCTTCAACGAGCTGCCACGCCCAACCCAAATGGCTGCCGTGAATCTGATCTGGAGCCCCTCTGCTTATCTTCCCCAAATGCCCCCAAGACCCTTGAGATCCTTCCTCTGAAACCTTTGTTAATGTCTCTGCCGCACGGCCCTGAAAGCGGCTCCAAAATGACAGACTAAGGTAGATCTCTCACTACCGAAAAATGTCTTGCTAGCTAGGGACGGGTCTCTCACCACCAAAGCTAGGGTCCTTGTGGGATTTGACTCCACAAGTTGTAGATGCGCAAAGCAACAACTACACGAGAAGGGGTCAATAAAAATGTATGCGAAAAAGGTCCCTTTCCTTTCTCTCCCAGCTCTTATATACTTCCCCAAGGCAAAAGAGCCCCAATAGACCCTAGACGCATTCCTTTCCACGGAGGGGCCAATAAAATAAAAGTAACTAAAGTTACTTTTTCTTGTTTAAGTCGCCATGGTCCAAAGTGACCCCCAAATGCCAAACATGACTATTAGTACCATGCGGCCCCTTCTCAATAGCCCCCAACGTCCCCAACCCTTGGATATGACCACGGCTTGGACTCGCTTGACCCTTAGGCCTTTGGCGTAGAAAAAGGGGACATTACAGTCCTCCCTTCCCGAGAAATGCTTGACCCCAAGCATTATCCTGTCATGCGGCAGAGGCTGAATACCATGCCGTAAGTTTCTCCACCTCACTCTGCAGTCAACCAAGGATCGGTGTAATCCGAAGTAACCAAGAAACCCCATGCAGTCATCATGACCTCCATATGGTATCGAGAGCAATGGTGTCCGTGAAGTAGAATGATACCCAAACCGACTCTCCACTAGTACCCGCACCGTAATTTCCAATCTGTCCAATCCCTGCCAATGCAAGGTTGTCATCATGTGATCACTCCCTACCTCTCCAATCAACTCCTGGGTAGGAAAGTCCACTCTGAATCCTGTAGAATTCCCTAGATCAACCTGTGAAATAACCTGTATACACACCAAGTGTGCCCACTCTCCCACATGACCCACATTGGTGTGAGAGTACAACTCATAATGTATCTCGATATATCTCGTGGGGAAAAATTCCCGAGATTCCAAAGACATGGTCAACCAACAATGTCAACTCCACATAGTTCACCTCTTGTGATGAGTGATAACCTATTGAAAAACCAGTATCTTGAGTCGACTCCATCCTTCCACTGACTAGCACATGGGTGAAATGCCCACCGTGCATAGAAGCAGCAAAATACATAGGAGTGCTATCCCTTATTGACTCAGAACATGTTGAACCTATAAGCTCGATTTGTTATAACGACAAACCGTACATCCCTGTATGAAGTTGGGGATATCCTCCTCAACCCATGCCTTCTGAACCTCTCTGATATGAGCCTGTAGGTCTCATCGAAGCTCAGGTGTCCGGTCATGAAAAAACAATGCACATGTTGCAATATCTCCACCCTCAACCCTGCGTCTGACACAAGGTATAATCTGCCATGATAGAATATCATCTCATCCTCCAATCTGTAGGTGTCATCCTGTATGTGACCATCCAAAATCTCGCAAGTGTGTCGGTTCTTGGAGTACTCAACAAGCAAATGAGATCTCCAGTCTACCGAACCCTTAGATAACCAACATGATGATAAACTCAGAGGATCTGAGCCTGTAACCCCAATCTCTGTAACTGTCTCATGTGCAACATTGTTGGTCACCTCCACATCCATCCTACTCAGCATCGATCCGCGATAATAAAATTCCTCACCATGCCAGAACGTTCTCTCCATCCCCTCAGTTGTAACCACCCTAGGTGCTCCTGTAGATAATCCCCTAAAAATCACATTCCTACCCTCGGATTTAAACTTCAGCTCCATCGTCTAAAAGTTAGTCCGAAACTCCCCAAGAGAGCGAAGCCACTGCACTCCCAGACTATGTTGGTCACTCCCATACCAACGATGTGGAGATCATCGAGTAACTGTATAGTTACCCATCGTGATGCTCATTTGGGGAACCCGCCATGTGCACCTCATAGACTCTCCATTGGCTACAACCCCGTTGAGGCCCTCAAAATCCTCTGTCTGTAGTCCTCGCCTCTCAACCAATGAGGCATCAATGCAGTTGTGGGTTGCCCACTATCAATGAGTACCCCAACTTGTCGATCCTGCATAACTCCTCTAATCCTAAATGCCTTGTACATCAGAGTACTAGGCAATGTGGCTATAATCTCCCGAGGAAAAGTCTTCTCCTCCTGCCCCACATCAACACTATCCAACACAACCCCATCTCCATCATCCATCTCGCGAGTCTCTAACTCCTCACCTCTATCACCCTTGCTCTCCTCGAAGACTTCAATGAATTGAGCCTTCCCTCTACCTCTGCAATCATGTCCTGGGATCCAAGGTGTGTGGCAATCGAAACATAGTTTCTTTCGCCTCAACTCATCTCTATGTTCTCGAGAAATGATTGGCTTTTTAACCACCTCCTGCCTCGGTGGAGGCTCCCTCTGCTGACATTCGTCTGATCCAGATGGAGGTTCCCTTTGTTGAACGTGAGGTGGAGCCCTCGGCTTTGGAGTGGATAACTCCAAGTCCCGAGCTTTCCTAACAACCCCGTGCAAAGAAGAAGGTTCAAATGCCTTCACAAATCCAACGAAAACATCAGTCAAACCTGCTATGAACAACAAAATCAACCTCCTCTCCGTGACATCAAGTACCATGACTGGTAATCTCTGAAAATTTGTGATGTACTAATCAGGGGACTAGTTTGTCTCAAATGAGTCCACTCCCTGAAATACTTGTCAGGGTCCCTCCTATCAAATCTGCTCACCAGCCTCTGCGTGAACTCTGCATGAGTCATAATGTGTATGTGTCCCTATGTAATCAACCCATGATGCCACCAATCATGAGCATCTCCCTTAAGATGCGAGCTTGCAAACTTAATTGCATCTTCCTCGCGCATAGGATTTGAGTCGGAGTATGTCTTGACTTCTAGACCCAAGACAGGTGTAGTACACTTCTTAGAACCGTCGAAGTGTGGAATGGAGATTTGTCCCAATCTCCTTTGTAACTCTAGTACCTGTTTCTGTTGATCTCTCTTGGGTCTACTGCCAACCTTCATTTTGCAATATTCCTGGAATGACATGTTGTTACGAAGGCCTTCACTCGAGGTCTGGTACCTCTCCCAACAAGACTCCTCATCCAACATATCTACGGGTTGTTGTGCCTAGTTAACTTCTAGATCCTTCAAGAAAAACGGTTTCGTGAAGCCCCAAAGGCCTAGCAGAAGAATGGGGAGGCCGCTGCCCCGAATGTCCACTCTCACCTCTTTGCCCCTGTTGTCCCATATTGTTATTTTCTCCTCTCATTATGACTGTTGTTATACAGTCCAACAGGCTGAAGATGATTAAAAAATATTCTCCTACCCCTTTTGCAATCAGAAAACCAATGCTAGTACCTTGAAAGGTACTCTCCTTTCTTTGTACTCGGAGTCTCCAATGAAGAAATCATGCTTGCCAACACTTGTAATCCCAAAAGACACATTTGAATTCCTTCTTTGGCTTATGAAATCAGTCACAAAGTTTTCAACATCAGAATTGATAGTTTTGGATAACTGCCACATATTACCAGGATCCCATAGCTTATAATGCCCCTGAGCCCTTGTATCTGTTAAGTGAGCTAAAACTTGCCACCATATATCATCCACCAGATGCTCATATACACATAGTTGGAGCAATGGTCCAACAAACTCCATGATGAAGACTTCGTCATCTACCATACCATGCATCTCATGATGGAAGTAAATTGGAATAGGCGACAATAAATAAGACACATTAGTGTGCTCTTCATACCCTTCAAGGCCATCAATGTCCTCCGTGTGTTCAAGATAGACATATGTTGAGCTACCCCCAACATTGTTGCCTAAGTGCCTATTGAAAGTATCTGAAAGTTGATCAACAAATTGCTGGTTTGAAAATTACAGCAGGTGCAATTTTACACAAGTGTCCATGTGAGGCTCCTCCTCATGTGTCAGCTGCTCCATAGAGTCTTCTTTCGTGGGTGTAGACTTCCTTGCATCACTTGCCCTCATCGTTTCCTTGAACTCTTGTATGTGTTGTCTTGCTTGAGTCGCTATCAACCTAGCAACTCTAGCTCTGTTATTCCCTTCCTCACACTTTTTAAGAGTTTCCATTACATCCTCCTTGCTTACATAAACAAGTTTCTTCTCCTGAGCTGGAATAATTTCTCTAACAAGCAAAGTTTCACTAATGCAATTATTTTGCTCAATGGAAATCATACCCTTTTGTCTAGAAGCTTCTTCTACAAATGAGTTCTTTTGTAATTCAGGTACCGGTATATGATGATCTCGCTTGGGCTTGCTACCAATCTTCATCATGCAATAATCTAAAATGACATATTATCTCTAAAACCCTTACTCAAAGATTGGTATTTCCTCCAACAAGAATCCTCATCAATCACCTCTATTGGCCGCCCTTTATCACTGTTCTCACCATGTTCCTTATTGTCCCTAGATCTGGCTTTGATTCAAATTCTGAGTGAGTGACTCAAATAAAGGTTAGTGGTTTCCTGTTGTTTCACCATGTTGGTGAACATTTCCTTCATAAAACCCACATTGAGATCTTTCCAAACTACCATATTTAACCCACACAGGCTAGAGGAACAACAACTTTGATACCATTGTAATATCCCTAATGGGATACCACTTAAAAATTTGCAAAATATAGAAAATTTGCAGCCACATCAAATACTGATTTTACCAGATTTATACAGTAAGGACAACGAACTAAAGAAACTTAATATTTCCCAAATTAACCACCCAAATTACTTGAAAATATAAAGAGGGCTTGATATTATTATAAATGACATACGGAAATTGTTTTTGGCATATTACAAAGATTAAAATGCTGCCGGGAAAAAGCACAAAGCATGCCCTAGACAGGTTGAAAATTTCAAATGTTCATGACCCTCTAAATATAAGAGCAAAAGAATAAGGGTCTTTGAAAATAACATTAACAGATATAAAAAATAATAGTTTCACCTTCGGATCTCGAAAACGATCGACTGAAAAACCCCAAATAAAGACCGCAAGTCGCCTCGCTTGGAATGGGGTCGAAAATGATGGAGGCGCCTTCAACGAGCCGCCACGCCCCCAAATGGATGTCGTGAATCGATTTGGAGCTCCTCTACTATCTTCCCCAAATGCCCCAAGACCCTCGATATCCTTCCTCGAAACCTCTATTAATGTCTTTGTCGCACGGCCTGAAGCGGCTCCAAAATGACAGACTAGGGTAGATCTCTCACTACTAAAGAATGTCGTGGTAACTAGGGACGAGTCTCTCACCACCGAAGCTAGGGTCCCTGTGGGATTTGACTCCACAAGCTGTAGATGCACAACAACAGCATGCTACACGAGAAGGGGTCAATAAAATGTATGCAAAAAGGTCCCTTTCCTTTCTCTCCCAGCTCTTATATACTTCCCCAAGGAAAAAGAACCCCAATAGACCCTAGACGCATTCCTTTCCACATGCCAGAGGGGCTAATAAAATAAAAGTAACTAAAGTTACTTTTCCCTGTTTAAGTTGTCATGGTCCAAAGTGACCCTCAAATGCCAAACATGACTATTAGTACCATGTGGCCCCTTCTCAATAGCCCCCAACGTCCCCCAACCCCTTGGATATGACCACAGTTTGGACTCGCTTGACCCTTAGGCCTTTGGCGTAGAAAAAGACATTATAGAAGCTTTACAAAGGGTATTCTAATCATTGGGCCTCGGCGTCGGGGGTCTCAAAATCTGTCAAGTCTCTAACAATGTGACTATCTAATTCATCAAGAAGGATTAAAGTCTTTGTGGACTTACAAGTCCGGGCTCATTTGTTTCATCTCTTGGTCCCATACATTGTTTGGTCTCATGAACCTTATTAAAATCTCTTTCATTCATTCAATGTTGTCATCGTGGTGGTCATGGTTATGCACTAAGTCACCGCATTCGGCGGATTTTATGCAAGAAAATCGAAATTCGCCGAATTATTTATTGAACCCAAAAGTTCGCTGAAATTCGCCAAATCTAATCATCCCGATGAAGTCCCATTTTTTGAGGGCAAATAATATTTAAAAAATTCGTTTAAAATTCCTTCAGATTCGTAAAAGGTGTTTTAGGGTTTTATTCTAAAACTATAAACGACCATTCGTGATTCAATAAAATGACCATCTTTGGAGTTTGCAGGATTTTTAGCGATTTTATGGACTGTCGACGCCAACTGTTGTTTGCACTTGCAAGTTGTCATGTGGAGTGTGGACGCCAATTGTGGAGTGTGGACCAGCCAGTCTTGAACTTGCTTTTATATATACGTGAGCTTATAAATTATATAGTTTAAGTATTTTATATACAAGCTTATAGCTTATATAGTTTACGTTTCGGTTTAAGTATTTTATATATTTTAGGTTTTTTTAATATAGTTCATATTATTAGGTTTTTTAAATATAGTTACATATTATAATTTATAAAATATACATATTTTGATTTTTTAAATTCAAATAGTTCATGTTTGGTTTTATATATATAGTTTTAAATTTTTCTATTAGCGAATTTAATCATGAATTTAATCTTTATTTTTTTAACAGCAAATTTCTTATGGATTTTGTACTCAGCTTAATTCGAACACGAATTCGAATGCGGTGACTTAGGTTATACAGCAGAAATCAGTGTGTCATTCTCTGTCCAATAAACAAAAGTATTTGACCCACCATGATGAGATTGACATAAAGTTCTATGAGAAAATATCATGGAAGCCACACATTCCAGACCAACATTTCATGAATGAATGGAGATGTGTGGGTTCTTGCGGGCAGGGATCTGAAGCTTCATCTCTGGTTTGATTCAACAGCAGTCTTCCGCATATACAACATTCTGTGAACCCCAGCTTACATCATATGCTACCGAGATGCCATTTTGATTTAGATTAGAATGTACGCCATAAGGGTGTCTTCACTTTTCCATAAAGGCATCTTTAGGTGTACAGATCAATGTGTGATGCATCTTCTTGGGCTACTAAGATTGTAAGAATGGAAAATATGAGGCAGATAACAGATACCAACTATTCGTTTTGAAGTTCTCCAAGTTCATCGCTAGTGGCTGCTACGCATGGGACTCCCCATGTTCCCCTAAATTTTCCAGCTTTATCATCTCTACTGGCATCTGAGACCTAATCAACCGTGACAGAAGAACAATAATAGTGATCTAGAGAAAATATTTGGTCCGTGACTACTGCAAAACCATGATCGCTCTCCTCATTACTTGCTTCAGCATGTAGAATACTCTGCTGACAGCTTAAAGGCATGAATGGTGCACCTAATTGGTTATGAATATTAATAATGTGGGCATCATATTATTGTTTAAGGGACTTGGGTTTTGCTTCTTTATTATCAGTCTCTTGACAATTTTTATGTTTTTCAATCACGGCCTTGAGCAATATTGGGCTGAATATAACAGTGGATATGTCTAGATGTGGGCATGGCCTGCAGGTGTGCATATATTTCAAACCACATTTTTCCAGCATGGCCATGAGAAAGATTGAGTACAATATGACAGTGGAGATGTCTTGGCATGTGTTAATCTCAAGCCAACTGCAGAGCATTATCTGAAAATAAATCATAGTATGACGGTCTATGACCAATGTTCAAGTCAAGGGCTTATGAAGGTACCAGCTGTTCCAGATTTTGGCCCAGGATGGCAAGCTGGTTAAGTTTTGAGCAGTTCTAGAAATGGCTTTTTTGGGTGGGTGTCGTAAGGGGAGAATTGTAGTAGAAATAAGCCCTGTGAAAGTGGCATTTTAAGCTCTATAATTTCTGTTCTCATGGTGTGGAAAGTCATTAAGCTGGTTATTCATTGCAATTCCTTTCATAATTTTGGTGTGCATATTTCTAGATATGATAGTTCAGGAGCATTTGGATCTTGAATTCCTAGACAATTGGGTTAGTGGTGATAGTAAATTCCGGAAAACTGTTGATAATGCTTCAACTATTTAACAGTTCCAAAAGAAACGTAAAGATAAATGTAGCTTTTTGGGTAACGACCAACTCTGACATCAGTTCGGTGTTTGATACCGCCCTTGTAGAAGCTCAAGAGAGGTTTGTTTTTCCATTTATTTATATATTGTTCATATGTGCATCTCTTTTTGGTTTCAAAGTTTTGACAATGCTTGTGACAAAACAAGCTCTTCCAATCCATTTAAGCCCCATATTTTGGCAGAGTTTCATATTGTCCCCCACAATTCAACTCTGGTGGTGATCTAACATATCTGAATGGTATGTAAATAAAAAGGATGAATTCAAGTGCAAGACCCTGGCCGGTTTTATGGAATAAGCACCTCTAAGATAAATCATAAGACATCCAAGAGAAGTTTGAAAAAATCATACATAACCATGTACAAAGAACAAAACCCTTCTCCTATATGGCTAGTAGTCTTTGTATATGCCAACTGCGTGCTCTGATTTGTAAAGTAATAGCTCCACAGTGTGCTTTAGGGTCTCTAGGAGCCTTACAATAATAGCTTTTAGCCTCACAAACATTTTTTTCTGGGAAAATAAATAGTTTAGTTGAAGTGACTTGAACTAATATTAATACTAACAGGGCAATAAATGTAAATCAGATTCAGTATATGACCTGGCTTGCCCCTAAAGCTATACTCCAAATTACCTTCTAGCATGTGTTGTGACCCAAAGAACTGAGTACTCAAATTGGAAAGAGATACACGCCCATTGAACTTCAAACAGAAAAAGGCACATGTTAATAACTCGCAGAACTCTGTTTGGGGTTTCCTTAGATTTAGTTCCAAGCTATAAGGGGTATCTCTTCCGCCAAATTCACCTGGGGTGCATCTACCCTCATATTTTGGCTTTCACATTTGGCAAGGATGGTGAAAATGAAATGAGAGTTTAAGTCATTATAAGATAAAGCATATAGAACATTTCATTTCACCAATCTATTGTCCATATATATTCTTTATTCTTCATAACATAAATACATCCACTTCCTAATTGAAACATTTCAATTTTTTGACACTCCAAATGGGAGGCTGTTCAAGGTCATCCCCATATCCCTAGCAGTTGAATGAGTTACCACATGGAGATCGCTTGATGAGTTACACCCGCGTGAGTGTGTTTGAACTTTGAACTTTGCAATCATCAGAGAAGAATTTATCTTTCCAAAACCATAAAATAAAATTTTAATCCAGCTTTACACATGGGAAAATGATTTCTTACATGTTGCTTTAAATGGGAATTTCTAGAAGATCGCCATCCCAAATATGTTAAACTGTGAAACCTAAAAAAACTAATGTATGATATTCTTCACACTGCTGTATTGAAAAAAATAATTGTGTGCCGAACTAGATCCTATTAAGGTTCACTTTTGCATTTAGCTAACAATTGGTTTATTTTCCAGAAATTATAGTGAAATTTCCAGCCAACTCCAGACTTGGGAAACTAATCTCTTACATATGGATTTGACACCAAGTTGCCAGAAGACCACCATCTGCAAGAGCTCAAAAACTTTTTATGATAATTAGCTGATAGGCTATATAGTGGGAGACTGCAGATTTCCCAAATCAGTCCCAGAAAGTTGCAGGACGCCAGGAATTTTTCCAGTGGTTGGGAATCTGCACTGTGCTGCACTCCAAAATCAGTTAATAAATATAAACCACTTTTATTGCATTTATTATGGGAAGTGTCCCTTCTATTATTTGTAATATCTTTTGGCTTACTTTTTCTGGTGGGTTCTTTCCAGGATCAATTTGCTGTCAGGAAGCACAGAGAGTAAAAAGGCTGTGAGATATGATTGAGATTGAGACTGAGATTAGGATAGAGATTGAGATGTCAATTATGGGGGTGATGGATGACTTTTAACATTGTATGATTAAATGGAAGTGTGGGAAAATGGGGAGGAGAATAGCTAGCTGTTTCAGGGCTGCAAACAGCAGCACTGGCAGGTGGTGTTGAAGCTGTTTTGTTGCAAGCAGCAGCACTTGAGGGTTTTGATCTTAATTGCAATGGCATTCATGTCTGAGAATAGGGGTACATGGAGATGGATACTGACATTGTGCAGATCCTTCTACACCTTTGCACTAATATGCAGGATAATACCAGGTGCCATCGGCTACAGAGTCATGCAATTCACCAATGCTATCAGTCAAAAGCTTGAAGCCCAACTTACCAAGAGGGCATCAGAGCAGTCCCTGATATTCTATCCTATTTTACTTAGAAATGTTTCTTGTTAAAATGTAGTCAGTTGAATACTAAATAATACATCATTTAAGACTGTTAACTTTACAATTAGCATATGGAGTTCCTTGCACAAACGATTTTCCAAGTTGGCCAGGCAGAGCAGTAAGTTAAGGTGGTTTTTTTCTGAAGTTATATGTTAAAAAAAAAAACCTTTTTCCTGACAAAGATCCCCTTCCTATATCCTCCCCACTTGTGCTGCAACGGGATCTTTGGAAGATGGTATGAACATTCATCAAATCATAATGGAAAGTGGATTTTTGTCAGATGCTGTAGTTGTAAATGCCCTAATAGGCATGTATTCAAAATGTGGAAGCATACATAAGGCATGTGACGTGTTTGGCAAAATGCCTCAACAAGACATTGTCTCATGCAATGCAATGATTGCAATGCATGGTTGTGGCAAGGATGATCTCAAACTCTTTGAACTAATGGAGCACGATGGAGCATACACTTACCCTGTAAACTTCATTTGTGTATGTTTGTGTGCAATCATGCAGGTTTAACAGACGAGGACTGTTGATGCTTCAATGGCATGATCAGCTCTTATTGTATTACACCCACAATGCATCATTATGTAGAATGGTTGACCTTCTTGGCCGTGCTGGCTATTTTGAGGAAACTCTAGATTTTATCGTCAAAATGCCAATTTAACCTGTGGTGATTTGTTTGCTTGGCACTAGTAGATTGCATATAAATATAGGGCTAGGATTATTTACAGCAACTCTTCTGTTTGAGCTGGTTCCTAAAAATGCTGCACCTTATGTTCTTCTGTTAAACATCTATGCAGAAGTGGGCATGTAGGTTGAGATTGATGAAAGACAGGAATTAAAAAAAATCGCTGGAAGTAGTTGTATTGAAGTCCATTAAATTGTACATGCATTTCATAGGGGACATATCACACCCACAACAGAGGATATCTATGCAAGGATAGAAAAATTGTCTAGGGAGATAAAGGCAGCAAAGGTATTTTCCAGATTTTAGACATGTACTGAATGATGTGGGGAGGATAAATACTTATTCCTTTGCCACCATAGTGGGAAGTTGACAATTTCATTTGGATTGTTAAACTCTATTAAAGTCATCAAGAACCTTCTCGTAGGTGTTGACTGCCACACTGCAACCAAGTTTATTTCCAAGATTATTGCAAAAGAAATTGTTGTGGGTAATGCAAACAGGTTCCATCATTTTAAATGATGGCAATGTTCTTGTGGAGATTGTTGGTGCTGCTAAGTGAAGCAAGCTGTACGCAATGGGCTGCACACTTGCACTATAACATGGTGCATCATGTTAGACTTGCAGTGATAAGAAGGAATCAGACTTTATTTTCACTTTCAAAAAAGTATTCTTTTCTAAGTGTTTGGAGGGCTGGACTATGCTGTTGACTTCATCAAATCAGATGTATAGTATGCATCTCTGGAGTGAAAAGCGAGAAGAGGAGGTGGAGATTGGGAAAAGCAGAATGAGAGGAGCACTTGAATGAAATGGAAAGCTACTGGAAAAATTATAAAATTAAAACTAAAAACTAAATAATTAAATTTAAAAACAGGTGTGGCACTCCTTTAATATGAATACTCTGCGCTGTGGGGTACGAAAATATTAGAGACAATGGTGGAAGAATCAGGTAAGGAGGAAGAGCTTTAGATGTTATTTAACTGTTGTGAATAGAAGCTTTTGAAGTGGACAGCCTTCCTATATATATTGCTATCAGCGCAACCATTGCAACTGCTAGTTTAGACATTGCGGAAAAGAAAACTACAGGTAAAACCAAACTAAATCCTATTAATATTCTATTTTGGAATCAGTTAAGCCAGCTTTAGACTTAGGAAAACGGGATCTTAAATGTGGCTTTTATAAGGAGTTTCCGGGAGAAGATCAAACCAAATATCTATATACGACAGTTTTCAGGTTACCATCAGAAAATAAAATTATAGCAAATTTACCAAATATATATATAGCGAAAATTTAAGCCAACTTTAGACTTAGACAATGAACTCACAGGCAGTTTCTGTAAATGTTGAAAATCTAATCTATGATAGCTTCCACATTTTGGACGGAAAAACAAAGCACGGGATATAAAAACAGGTTACAAGAGCGCCAATCTAAATCATAATCCTCACCCATCTTTAAAACCCAGCTTCTGGTGCATCTTCATCACGGAATGGCATACCCAAGAGAACTAATAGCTTTTGCGCTTCAATATCCCTTGTTGCAGAAGTTGTAATACAAACATCCATTCCCCTTGTCCCGCCTGATTTGCTCTCAAACACAATGTCCGGAAACACAGACTATTCACTGATACCCACACTATAATTTGCATGCCCATCAAAGCTATAAGGACTCACGCCTTCAAAATCCCTAGTCCTGGGGAATGCCAAATTAATGAGCCTATCCAAGAAATACAACATTAAATTTGTTCTGAGCGTGACAGGAAGACCCACAGGAACACCCTCTCTGAGCTTGAAGTTGGCAATGGATTTTTAGCCCTGGTTTTGCAAGGCCTCTGCCCTGTTATGAGGGTCATGTCTTTCATGGCTGCTTCAAGTGCCTTCGCATTCTGGTTTGCATCCCCTATTCCACAGTTCACTACTATTTTTTCCAACTTGGGCATCTGCATCATGTTGGTGTGCTTGAATTCCTGTTGTAGGAGAGGAACCACCTTTGTAAAGTATTTTTCCTTCAGTGGGGGTATGACAGTGGCCTGCTTCTCCTCCTCTTTGGCTACATCCACAGTAGATGAAGCTGATTTTGCTGCAGCTGCTGTCAATTTCAATGTACTTTTTTAGAGATGGAATAGATATAGTTGCAGGTGCAAATGTAAGAAGGCATCTCCTACTGTCAACCATTCCCGAGCCTCCAATAGGAAATGCACAGACCTTGTCATTGCCATTGGAATTTGGCTTTCCTACCAACGAAACCCTTCCGCAGTTTTATCCGCTTCCTTTCCCTTCATTTCTATAAGGCTATGGTCCCATGGAGGAGTTTTTAAATTTAGTGGTTTTAAGGAGCGTTCTTTTTTCCCCTCGCGTAGAAAAACGTGCTTTAATATAATGGCGGTTCCAATAGTAAAGCGCACTTCAATATATATGGACAAAGAGATGTACAACGTTAATCGTATAAAAACTTAGAGATGCACTTCGGTGGTTTTGGTGAAGAAGAAGGATGGGACCCCTGGATGTGTATGGACTACCGAGCCTTGATAAGAAGACAATAAAGAACAAGTATCCATACCCCGCATTGATGAGTTGTGGACGAGCTACATGGTGGAATCTATTTTTCCAAAATAGATTTACATTCGAGATATCATCAGATCAAAGTCAGGGAGTAGGATGTGCATAAGACAACTTTCAGATGTCATTACGGTCACTTTGAGTTCTTGGTGATGCCTTTGGATTGTCTAATGCTCCAGCTACATTCCAGTCTTGCATGAATCATGTGTTCAACCGCCACTTGCGGAAGTTTGTATTGGTTTTCTTTGATGATATTTTAGTCTACAAAGGCTTGGGAGGACCATATCAGGCACCTGGGTGAGATATTGGGGATATTAGAAGCTAATTTGTTATATGCGAAAGCCTCTGAGTGTGAGTTCGGCATGACCGAACTTCTATACTTGGGATATGTAATTGGCGAGGGTACAGTGAAGGTGGACAAAGAAAAGATACGGGCAATCCTGGATTGGCCGCCACCTATGACATTGACACAATTGAGAGGATTTGTGGGGTTGTGCACATACTATCGGAGGTTCGTGAAGAATTTCTCTCGATTGACTGCTCCATTGACCAATTTGACCAAGAAGTGGGCTTTTGCTTAGTCAAACGTTGCACAACAAGTTTTTGACCACCTCAAGGATGTAATGAGTTCATGTCCCGTCCTCACATTACCAGACTTCTCTCACCCATTCATTCTAGAGTGTGATGCATCAGGAGAGGGTGTTGGGGTAGTTCTCATGCAGGATAGGCATCCCATCGCCTATGAGAGTCGAATTGAAACCCGTGGAGAGAGGGTATTCAATCTACGACAAGGAGATGTTGGCCATTATGCATGCCTTGGGCAAATTCAGACAATACCTTGTGGGCAACAAATTCGTGGTTTGTACGGATCACAACAATTTGAGGTTCTTCTTGGGACAAAAAGAGCTCAACGATCGCGGTAGAGATGGGGTAAACAAAGTGCAAACATATGACTTTGACATAGAGTACACTCGAGGCAAGAATAATATTGTTGCTGACGCTTTATCTAGGAGGCCTTACCTCATTGCTCTGCTTAGTTCTATGTCTAAGAGTTCAGCGGATCGGAAGGCTCATATACTTGTTGAGTATTCTAAAAATCGGCTTTTGCTATGAGATCATGGATGGTATTATACAGGACGACCGTCTGAGTAGTGGATGATCTCATTTTCTACAAGGATAGGATTTTCCTTGTACCAGGATCCAAAATGAAGGGGAAGATCCTTCGAGCAGTACATGATACACCACTATTTGGACATCATGGGTATTTCAAAACATACAGGTTCATTAGGGAGAGATTTGCATGGAAGGGGATGAAGGACGATGTCCTTAATCATGTCAAGGAGTGTAGGGTTTTCCAGCAAACCAAATCCAAGCATTCTTTCCCAGCAGGATTACTTCAGCCTCTCCCCATTCCCGAACAGAAATGGGCAAGCATATCTATGGACTTTATCACAAGGTTTCCCTTGGTGCATGAGCATAGTTGCATTTATGTTGTAGTTGATCGGTTAACTAAGTATGCTCATTTCTTTTCCCTACCCAAGGGGCACGAGGCGTGGATGTGACCCGGATCTTCTATACCGGTATTTTTCGCCACATGGGTTGCCTAAAAATATAAATCGATGATGTGGACAAGATCTTCATGAGCGCCTTTTGGCGAGAGATCTTCAGACTAGTAGGGACGGAGTTAACTCCTAGCACTAGCTACCACCCATAGACAAATGGGCAAACAGAGATAGTCAATAAGTGGATAGAAGGCTACTTGCAGAGTTATGTGACAGGACACCAACGGGCATGGATTAAATGGTTACACATGGGTGAGTATTGCTACAATACCACCTACCAGATGAGCATAGGTATGACCCCTTTCCGAGCCTTGTATGGGTATGACGCCAAGACATTTGCAGATTTGGTATTACTAGATAGCCGAACTCCCAAAGCTCAAGATTGGTTACAGGAGAACCAGGATATTCGAAGGCTCTCAGAGAGAATCTTCGAAGGCACAGAATCAACGAAGGTATATGCAGATCGACACGGGATGAGAGGTCTTTTGAGGTTGGGGATCTAGTATTCCTACATTTACGACCATATAGGTAGTCCTCACTAAAGCAGATTGGTGCAGAGAAATTGAAACCGTGTTTTTATGGTCCGTACTCAAGTAGTTCGTCGAATTGGGTAAGTTTCATATGAGCTATAGCTACGGAGCACAAGATAAGATACATAATATCTTCCATGTTTCATGCCTTAAAAAGGCACATGGACCACATATTGTACCATCTACAGAGTTACCGCCACTAGATGAGGAAGGGAAATTGGTGTTGGAACCATAATCCATTATTGAAGAGAGATAGAGGGGGCTCAGGAGCAGAGTAATCACCAAGTATTTGGTGCGATGGAAGGGACTACCACTTGAGGATGCAACTTGGGAGGGAGAGCAGATTTTGCAACATCCTAATTTGCATTTGCTTGAGGACAAGCAAAATTTGGGAAGGGAGGACTGTAATGTCCCCTTTCTATAATGTCCCTTTTATTATGCCAAAAGGCCCAAGGGTCAAGTCGAGTCCAAACCGTGGTCATACCCAAGGGGTTATGGACGCTAGGAACTTTTGGGAAGGGGGCCGTGGTTCTAATATCCAAGTTTTGCGTTTGGGGGTCACTTTTGGACCATGGAGACTCTAAAAAGGAAAAAGTAAATATGGTTACTTTTATTTTATTGGCCCCTCCATGGAATGAAATGTGCCTAGGGTTGTTGGGGGCTTGTTTGCCAAGGAGAAGTATATAAAGAGCTGGGTGAGAATGGAAAGGCACTTTTTGTCATATATATTTTAGCCTCTTTCCCACGCAAATTCTTTGTTATTGCATGCATCTACAACTTGTGGAGTCAAATCCCACAGTGACCCTAGCTTCGAGTGGTGAGAGACTTGTCCCTAGTTACAAGGCATTCTTCGATAGTGAGAGATCTACCCTAGTCTGTCATTTTTGGAACCGTTTTGGGGTTGTGTCAGGTCACGAGATAATAACAGAGTTTCTGAGGAAGGATTTTGAGGGTTTTGGGGGCATTTGGGGAAGATAATCAGAGGAGCTCCATATCAGATTCACGGTAGCCATTTGGGTTGGGCGTGGCAACACGTTCAAGCGCCTCCATCATTTTCCGACCCCATTCCAAGCGAGGCAACTTACACTGTACATGGAGGGTTTTCAAATTGTTTAGGCTGTTGTGATTTCTAGAAGCATTTTAATCTCTGTAATATTCCAAAACAGTTTCCTAGGCCATTTATAATAATATAAAGCCTCTTTATATTTTGAAGTAATTTGGGTGGTTATTTTGGGAAATATTAAGTTTCTTTAGTTTGTTGTCCTTCTTGTAAAAATATGGTAAAATTAGTATTTTATGTGGTTGCAATTTTCAATATTTTTGTGCATTTTTAAAAGTATCCCACAAGGGATATTACAGGTCTAACCGTGGGAATTTCCCTTGTTGAGGGCATTTTAACCAGCGCCACCAAAATCACCAATTTGACCAAAGATCCCATCATGAGTAGGGAAGAAGGCCGAGAGTGAGGATACCACCGTCATTAAGGAGAAGGGCTTTGCTAGCTCCGAGAGTGAAGGCAAAACTCTAACTTCTAAAGCCTCTCAAGCACCAAGCAAGAGCAAAAAACAAAAGTCCTCCTTCTCCCACATGAGGGAGTATTTAAAGAAAAGTAATTAAATTTCCTCACAAATGAGGGGGTGACATGTGTCACCCCTCTCTTCCCTCCAAGTCAAAGATTCCCAAAACAAAATAGAGAAAAGATAAACTCACTTTTAAACACCCTTCTTCCAAATTACCCAAAAAGAAAATGAGACAAGTTTGTGCAACTTTTTACAACACACACATTTCAACCCATCTTACATGGATGGTGACAAAAGAGAGGCAAAATGGGAGTGAAACTCCCTCCATGTCTTGAAATTAAGTTGCTGAAAGTTTCCCATACACGGGATCTACTTACATAGAAGTTGTATTTTGTTTGTTGCACACATGTCTTCTATACCAGCATCAAGTCCAAATCATCTAGGCGATAGGGAAGGTATTTGGCAATGGAAGAAATGTTTTATGGGAAACTGATAGTGTGACCAGAATATTTGTATTGGCCACTGCGCATTTGAGCAACTTGTAAAACAAGATTAATTCTAGCAATCAACATTTCTTCGACCTGGGTTAAAGATTTGAGAATGGCATCTTTGAGTGCTGTGGTCCATATTGTTCCGGAAGAAAATCGATGGCCATTTTTTTAGGCTTGCATCTAATGCAAGTTTTTTTTTCGGCATGGAGGGAAATTTTTATTCCAGGGTATTGTTCTAAACAAATGGCACATGTGTGGATGTCTAACAAAAGGTCAAGCATGTGGTGGAATCGACGTTGGGCTTGCACCGGGAGGGAATAAGATCGAAGGAAATGTTGTCTGGTGAAGGATCAGTAGGTGGCTGCACAAGATTTTCAGACTCTGAATGGTAACTGGAGTAAAAGTTGTTGCGAGAAAGGGATGAAGAAGGTTGTGCAAGTGAAGGAGAAGGATGCATAGTAAGAGTGGGAAGGGTAGATGTTTGAAGCAGAAAAGCTAAATGGTTGGCAAGGTCAAGGATGTGAGGCAAAGTAGATGGAGGGTTTAAGGACGGCTAAAAGGATGGAAGGTTATTTTGCATGACAAGAGATAGATTGGGTTCTAAAAGCAAGCGGCTCTTCTTGTCAGGCGCCAAAAATGAGATATGCTTGAAGTAAAAGGGATGACATTTGGGGGTTGGATGCGGAGGATAGGAAATTTCAAGGTGGCGGCAAGCTTCTCTCGCCATTTGCTTGAGGCCACAAAATCTTTCACACCTATGTGTGTTGATTTCATTTTTTTGCAAGGCATAAACCTCTCTTCTCCTTTGATGTTGTTCAGGGGTCGACATGCTTAAGAATTCGAGAGTCCTGCATGAATCAGAAAAGGATGGATGTATTAAGGAAAAGATTTAAAGATGAAACATATACGTATGAAATAGAGAGGAGACATATGTTAAGACATTTTCCGAAGCATTCCTTTGAACTACTTTTGTTATATCGAACAATTAGAAAGCTTTTAATTGAAATGGAAAGGATTGGGTGTTGTAAAAATGTATAGTGATCGAACAGAAGAGAGCAAACAAAAGTGAATTTGTGGAGGCATGGAAAAGAAACAGATAAATATATGTTGACATATTTTTTTACATTTAAAACTATAATGAAGGATTAAAATAAGAAGAATGTAAAAAAAATAATTGTTGTAGAACAAGAGCATGAACAATGCAATAAAGGATTCCATCATGTCCAGATATTTGCATAATGCAATTACACATTATAGCAAAAAAATTATGTCTTTCGGTGATAACATAAGCATTTTTGTAGTTGTGGAATATGGATTTACATTGCGAATTCTATTGACAAAAATTATAGTAAAAGCCTAGGGGAAGTTGTGGGCATTTGTAAAGTTGTGACAAAACAAAATTCCACTCCTATTGTATGAATACGAAGAGAGGAGTACACGCTTAGAAATCATCTGGGTTCAAAAGTAGTTTTGATTTTTGGGGAAGAAAGAGTCAAGCAGGGAATGTGAGATCCTCCATTTTTGGAGTCAAGAATGACACATTTGAGCTTTTTATTTCCTAGAAAATATCTTGTCTGTAAGGAGAGAGTGAAGCTATATTCATGGCTGATAATCTGATTTGCAATCTCGGAGGTGACCTCATCATCTATGCAAAGAAATTGCAGGTCTTTTGTAATGACACCCATGATGGATTCCGCTTAACTATCAAATGAAGTAACTGATTTCAGCTCCCCTGTGGCATATTTTAAATCTACAAGAAGTGTGTATCTATACTCTCATTGTTGGACATGTGTTTTACAAGTTGTGCAGAACCACGACCCAGCTTGCTCTGGAAGCACCTTTTTCCTGCATTGTTTGTCACCTTTAATGTTAGGGCATGCCATGTAGCAAAAATTATCCATTGAGATGTTTTTGATAACAACTTTGAGTGTAACCCATTCATTACTATCTGTATTACCCATCTTCAGGATTTGTGAGATCGTGGTTGTAACTTTCAGGTTGGTCGGTGGGCCGAGAAGCCTGTTTGTGATGGATAGTGTTGCAACAGAGTAACTATTTGATGTGATCCAATCATTAAGTGCTTTAGTTTTGGGAATTTGAGGGTTAACAAAGCATTTGGTGCAGGAGATAGTATCTCGGGAAGTTCCATTGAAATTGGAGACCCACGCTGCTTTTAATGCCAAGACTGGTAACAAAGGAACAAAAAGCAGCTCCGAAGCTCTTTACCAAGATCTTGTAAATGGTTTCCCCATAAAGTGACAAAAACACTAAATCTAGACATGTCCTTGAGTTGAAGCGTTCTCGTACAGTTTCACTCTTGTCAAGCCTACATATGGTGGAGCACGGAGATATTGCTAATACAAGGCCAATAATGTCAATGGAGGACCCAACATGTTTTCCAAGTATATCTTTGATTTCTGCGAAGTGGAAATTATGCATAGGTATTGTTTCCTCACTGACAAGAAGAGGAGAGACAATTGAAATCGCTTGGAGAAAAATCTCAAAACCGTTGTTCAAATGGTTGTAACCTGTTTTTGCATTCCCTATCCTTCCATTTGTGATGGTGTACATCTTCCCACTCTCTATTTGGTCGTAGAACATCTCCACAACTTCATTGAAGCAAGTAACGCAGATTTCATCCCCTTAGTTATCCACAAAATCAAAGCCAAAATAAGAGTTTTTGGTATCTAAATTGATTCTCCCTTGGAAACCAAGCGTAGAATCATAGATTTAGCAAGACACTGAGAGACAGACAAATCATATTATGAGTCATTTTGTAGTCGGGAGGGGATTCATTTGACTCTTTGTCACTCGGGCATCGGAGAAATGGATAGCACCTTCATTAAGGATTTGATCTATCCTCACTACTTTAGGTTGTGCCTGTCAACTAGGGTGAGAGGACCCATTTTGTAACCTCTATTGGTGAAGGAGAATGAAGATGTCCTTCTTTTCACGAACTTGAAAGGAAACCTTGAGAAAATATGATCAATGCACCACAATTTAATTGTAGTGCCCACTTCCTTTGACACCTTTTGATACTAATTTTGATACTATGTTGACTACATTATTAACATTATTATAGTTTTGATTTAGTATGATGTTAGATATTTGATCATGGATTATTGTGATCTTGATTTGGTTATGATGCATTTGACGATTATTAGAAACACTTCATATATGGATGATGATATACTACTAGACATAGATATATTGTGAATGTTGTTCAGGACATGTGATTTTTGGATATTGTGAGTAGACCTAGAAAATGGATATTATATGTTGATGATATAGTCATTGATATAAGTTGTAAGTGATTTTGTTGATTACCTTGATGTGTTGTGATTCATATGTATAGTTGATTTTGTGATCATATTTATATCATGTTGGATGTTATGATATGGCCACGAGGCCGAAGGAGGTATTTGTGTTTTGAAGGTTAAACGATCACAACACACATTGGGGGATTGAGACCAACCGCTTTGGAATTCTAGATGAATTCAACAAGGTCATCATGTGCAACTTGTTCTACTTGTGTTTGTGTTTGATTATTGTTAGGGATCCCCATGGGGGATTTCCTTTGAATGTGACCATGGGCTCTGTGCATTTTATTAATGTGTTTCCTTTTTATTATTGTTTGTATGTGTTTTATTAATGATGTGTTCCTTTCTTTTAATTAATTAAATTACGGTAGGTTAATGTGAGAAAACATATGGTTAAAAGTTAAATAAATCAAATTGGGATATGAGAAAGTAATTATAAGAGTTGTTGGCTTTTGTATTAAATATATGTAAGTTGTGTAAGAGTTGTGTAAGTCAGATTTTGGAGTGTGAAACACTCCACCCTCTTGGAAACTCGAATTTGTCCTTGGAGGTTGTTTTGGAGGCTCGTGGGACAAGTAAAACTTGTCCTATGCCTCTTAAGTTTATTTACCAACCATACCTATGGTTGGAGGGTTGATTTTAGACCTTTTAATGCATTCTTATTAATCATGTTGCATGTTTTAATTACACTCTCTTACATTTTATTTAATTCAGTCCTTTGGGGTGTGGACTTTTTGGAGTGTGCAAGTAAATTGTCATATTTTCACCCACCTCTTTATTGTGCTTGGGAGAACAAAATTTTTATTTTGTGTTAGAGTCAAGAGGATGTGTGATGTGGCATCACACATGGATCCACATCATCCTCTTCTCTCCCCCTTCTATAAAATTCAAACTCTTTGCTTGTTTTGGGTTGTTGAAACATTGTGCATGCTTCCTTAGGGGTGAATTTTCTTGTGTTTGGAGCTCTTGCTTTTGGAAGGAGTTTGGAGAAACTTTGCATACTTGGAGATTGATGTTTTTGGGACTGGGTTTTGGCATTGAAGCTTGGTTGGAAACAAAAGCTACCATGGAGCGGTAGGAGTTGAGTTCTTCTCTTATGTTGTTATTTTCTTTTGTATTTGTATGAATGGTGTATGTTTTGTTTATTTGTTGGCTGGTTGGGTAGATTGTTATAGGGATGGTGTAGGAGAAGGCTATGGGAATCCATGTGGGGGCATAAGGGAATGTCGGTGGCATCTGAAATTCTTGTGGAGGAGTTTGGGTTTGGGATCCACCATGGAAAAGAAATAGCTTGCATTTCTTACTTTGTGGGGGCATAAGGAAATCTGTGGGGGCATAAGGAGGGATTGTGGGGGCATAAGGATATGTGTGATGAATTATTTTGGTATTTTGTTACGGTGGATGCCTAATTCCCATTGGGAGGCATAAGTAGCTTCCCCCATAGTCCTTGCTCCTTTGGCTTGCATGATCAAGCCTGAGTTCTATTTGAATGTTTTTCAAATGCAGTTGTAAACTATTGTCTTGTGTTGAACTGTGTTTTAATTTGATTATGCATGTTGAAAGAATGTTGTGTGTTGTGGAAGCTTGTTGTTGCCATGGGTTGATATCCATTTCTTATTGCATTGTTGGTTGGGGCTCGGGGGCCAATGATGAAGGATGGCTTCTCCTTTCATTGGATGTCTTGGTTGGGTGGAGAGCGTTGCCTTTCCCCACTTTTGTTGTGATCAAATTGGAAGAAAAAGGAAACTTGGCATGTTGTTGTTCTGGAGCAGAGGAGAAAGACATTTGACTATCCCTTGTGAAATATATTTTATTGTAACCTTTCCCACTTTGAAGTGGATGAAATTGTAATGTATTTTGTGAAGAAAAGATGTATGTAATTGGTTATGAAAGTGTATATTTGAATTGTGAAAGAGACATACTTTGTTTATGGATTTTGAAAGAAAGACATGAAAGTTGTAAATTTGAAATGTGACAAATTTATAGACTCTATTTTTGCTTGAAAGAATGTGAAAGATATTTATATTTTGTTCTGTACATTTGAAAGAAAGAAAGTGAAAATTGTTAATTGCATTTAAGGAATTGAGAGATGTAAGGTTGTCTTTGGAAGTCAATAAAGGATTGCAATACCTTTCTTCATTTGCATTGTTGTATTGGAATCTGATTTTCAAATGTAATGGAATTTCTTTTTGAAAGGAAGAAATGTGTGTGGGAATAATACAAGTATTTTGTATCTCTTGGAAATGTATAAAATTGAATTCAGTATTGCATTTTGATTTAGAATGGCTTGTTAAATCACTTGAATGTATTAGATTGGAAAGGAAATTAATTTCCACACCTTAATGATGAAATTGCTAAATAGATCCACTAGAAATTGATCTTTGTCCTAAATTTAAAACTGGCACATAAATTAATTAAAATGCACAGTTTGAGCCTGCACACAATAATTAAAATGCACAGTTTGAGCCTGCACACAATAATCAACATGGAAACATTAAAATTTAACATGATACAATATCAATGAACTCTTTTGGACTAAAAACACTTAAGGAAAACATTTAAAACATTGCAAAATCAGGCCCAAACCGTTCACAGTCAATTTGCTATCTTTTTCTGCCAATTGTTGGAAAAATTCAAATTAGAAATCAATTGAGAAAATTTACCTTCTTTAAACATTTTAACTCCTTCCAAGAACAATCCTCCATGTCTTTTTGGCATGTTGAGTGAAGGAGGAGATCAAATTGAACTAAATTGCTAAGTTAAAATTTACTAGTTGGCTTTTAAAAGTCTGCAGAACGTTTTCTTAAAAATAACCCCTTAAACCTTATCAAAATCAAAATTTTATGACTCTTGTGAAAATAGGGCATCAATAGCTTTCCATAAAGTCCTTGTTTGCCTAAAACTGAGCTTTCTAGCAAAAGTTATGACCCTTTGAAGTTTTCCTCCTTGGTGGGCCCTGCGGACCCGAAAATTCCCGTTGAAAAATCCTTAGAAATTTTTTGAAAAATCTTTGGGGAATTTTTTTGAAATTTCCCCCATCATCCCCCAGCCAACTAGAGGGTGCCACGTGACACCATGGGGTGACAGAGGGGGGGGAGACCACACAACCTTTATTCTTTTGAAATTTTGTTTTGGGAATTTTTTTGAAAATATCCCGACGGCCCCGCACTCTCGCCCCTAGCTTTGGAAAATCCCCTTCATGGATGTTCCAGCCCCCATGCTTGCTTTTACTCCTTTCACCCTCCCCTCAGAAAAATCTCCTAATCACCTCCACCGACCCCGCCCTTCCTGTTTCCTTCCCCACGTTGTTTGGTTGAGTGCCACGTGTCCTGGCGAGACCGCGGCGGCGTGTGGGTGCCAATTGCATTTTTCCCTTCCTCTTTGGCAAACTTCGCCAACTTCCTCGCCGCTCCGCCCATCCCTTTCCTTCTTCCCCGCATGAGCTCGGAGCCCGACACGTGTCCTGGTGGCACAACGGAGGCGTGGGCACAAATTTGAAATTTCTCCCCTCACAAGAAAATTTGCAAATACCGCCCACACCCACCAACCCGAAAATGGATTTCTTCCCCACTCGACATGTGTCCCCTTTGGGAAAATTTTACCCCTAAGGTCTCGCCGGTCCATAACTAGAGTTTTACAAGGAGTTAGGAGGACTTCTTTATATCATCGAAATGTGAGAAAATTTCCTATCCAATGGGAATGATTTAGGGAAATTTTGAATGTGTTAAGTGTGAGAAAAATCAAGTTGAAACTCTGAGCCTGTTAGAGAGTGGGTATGGTGATAATTTACCCCCTGAACCTAATTGAAACTTCTAACCCTAAATTTGGACCTTGTGACCTCTGAGAATTGTTGATAAAAGAAAAGTATGTTCTAATAGATTAAACTTGTTCCGGGAACTTGTTAGTGACAGTTGTTGCCTTGCAACCTGGTTGTAGTCACTTTAAAAAAAAAATTATTCCATAATTTTCCTAACTAATCTTAAGTTGTTTCTTGGGTCTCAAGTGGGTTGTTTTTAACGGGCATCACATTAACTCTCACGAGTTGTCACTTCTAGAGAATGGTGATATTTTCTAGACATGGTTTAAGGTAGACATTATGGAATCGTGATTGCTTCTGCATATTTTGGCAGTAGAATTTATTCATTTGTGGACATACAAGGAAAACAGGGGTAGTTCAGGTAGGATTCATTGTTTTTGAATAATTTTGGTGGGAGATTAAGCAAGATAAACTTGATTTTACTAGATCTTTGAGAATGTTCACAACAATTGGAAAACTAAATGAAAAATGCTTCAGAATAGCTAAAATATTCCTTCAACCAAAAGGTGTGCATCAATGGAGGCCCAGATTTGCACGGTTTCACACAATCTTCAAGAATTCAACACGAAGGCTCGAGCTAAAGACTCAATTAAACATTAAAGACCCTTGGTTCCTCACACCTAAGATACACTCAAAGGCTTATAGACAATCTTTATCAACAAAATGACAATAAAGTGATTTTAAATTGTTTATCTCATTATAGGATGAAGGCTCTTCTCGTAATGAAATTACAAATGCCACTAAACTATCACATGGACAAGATCCTATGTGATTAGAGGGATTTTAACACAATATTGCAATAGGAACAAGAAAAACTACTTGCAGACATTCTAAAATAAAGTAGACACAAATTTTCCCAAGATTAACACAGATTAATTTGAAGTTGATTAGATTCATCAACAAGGGAAAGTTTCTTTGAACAATCTCAGAGCTTGTCAATGGATGTACACTTGCAACCAACTTGACATGATCAAATCTAAAACATAAGAGATTAACATGTTTCTCATATGGTCTCTCAGGAAGATGGGCTTTCTCAAATTTTCTCATAAAAATTAACACCCGACCATTGCATGACTAAAGCATGCTTTTTATAACACTCAATTTACATCCAAACTTTTCCCCAAGAAAAGAATATTCGAGGAACCTTTGTGACATGTTTGATCATGATTTCTTGAAAATGGCGTTTAATAGGTTTTGCACAAAAAGTTACCAGTTGTTTAAAAAGGTGAATCATAGCAAATATTTCCATCATTGATTTAACTAGAGCACCTAGTCATCTCCTCTCGCAACACATTTTTTATCATTTTGCACCGCAACCTCCATCATCTCATCCTTTTCCCACTCTTTCTCTCTCGCAACTCGCTCCGCATCCAGCTTCTTTGGTAATTCACATTTTTGCAAGTGCCCGAGCAATTCCAACTAAAATATTAATTGTTACATTCCTTGGACTCAAAAATTAAGCTCTTAATCCATTCAATTGCACTTTGCAGACAAAAACGACAAGGAATTTCATCAAAAAATGATGAAAAACAATGCGTATTCACATCTCCAGGTGTCTTGGAGCAAAAATGGTAGTAAAATCAAATGCAATGCACAACAACCATTGATTCTCCCCTTTCTCATCTTTAGATTGGAGCCGTCCACATGTTTCCTTGGTGCGCACTACAAAGGTGAAGTACAAAGGCAAGTTTCCAAACAAGCGCAGGCCTTCCACGTGCCTGGACCCAAGAAAATTACCTTTTGGCCTTTGAAAAGTCTCAATATAAAAGGAGCTAGTGGAAGCCTCCACGTGTCACTGATGCTCTTTTTATATGGTGCCCAAAAGCAGAGACCCTAAAAAAGCGCAGGCTCACCACGAGTCTCAGCCTGACAAAGTTGTTGAAAAAATTTAGGGACCTGCTTTGAAGGTGCCACGTGCCTAGGGTCCGAGAAAGTTTCCTCGGCCATTGAAAAGTCCAAGCAAGGGCAAAAGAGTGGAAACTTCCACGTGTCTCCATGGCACTCTTTCAAAATAAAATTTAGGGTAGTTCCCCAAACGGGTGCGGTCCCTCCACGTGTCCCAGGCCTTAGAAAGTTGCTTGAAAGTTGAAGTATAGAGAGGAGCCAACGAAAGCCTCCACATGTCTCCTCGCACAACCTTACTAAGGTAATACCTAGAGGCAAATCCTTAAATGAGTGTCGGCCTTCCACGTGTCCATGGTCCGATAAAGCTACACCGGCCGCATGAAAAAAAATTCTAAGTCTAGGTAGGGCAGCGGAAACCTCCACGTGTCTCCTTGGCACAACTCCAAAGGTCAAACCAAGAGGCAAATTTTCAGATGAGCGTTAGCCTTCCACGTGTCCAAGACTCGAGTTGAAGTGGGCCTTAGAGTTTCAAAATGCCCTGCTGAGCCGCATCCAATCAGAAAGGACCACGTAGCTGAAAATGTTGAGATATAAATTGATGGGGAAAACACACCCATCAAACCGTAAAATGCAGGGAAATCACCATTTGCACTGAAATGAATCTTTCTTTAAGGACAAAGAATTTGGAAATGATATAAGGCCCAAATGTGATCCACGACCATGGAGAAGGATCTTTCAATAACATACAAATGAAGAAAACTTTTCACGCATCCACTCGGGGAAATAGAAAATACGACAGAGGCCGCAGATTGAAGAATTTTTTAGAGCAAATGGGGAGATCAAATTGAGCACCAACAAGAGCCACTACCTTTTTTATTGTTATATTCTTGAAAATATGTTTTCCCAATAGCCCGACCTTCAATAGACCATGTGCGCATGATTGTATTCAAATCACTAATCTTTAAAGTCCTCCTCAAAGTATTAGGAAAGCCAAAAAAATTATGAGGAGGTTTTTGTGGGACCAAGACATTAGGATGCCCACAATTTGCATCCAGAGTAGACTGCTTTCCACGAATGACATGTGTAGGCACTAGAGTGGGAGTACCAATTTTGGCATGTTCTTCCAACAAAATTTCCATTTCTGACACAAGTAAAGTCCTGCAATTCACCCAAAAAATGGAGGGGGAAGTATTAGCGGTGCAAGGAAAATCGTAGGCGATGAAAAAATGACAAAAAAACATGCGTACGTACAATTCATGGTTGATCATTCTACAAAGAGTTTTCCAAAGTTGGACAATAGAGCCCTCTTTCAAACTTCCGTTTGAAACTCGAGTCACAAATTTAGAGGGCAAGAGAGCCGTTAGAAAGTGGACACCATCCGAGAGATCCATGCGATGTTGGCGTTCCATGTTTAAAATCGATCGAAAGGGGATAAAGTTGAGAAGTTGGACCATTGGTTGAACATCAAGAAAACCCTCAATCAACAAGGAAAGTCCACTATGAGTCAAAGTTATGGCCATGACAGAAACAACACCCCTAAAAACTTTCTGCAAAACAATCTAATTCACTTAATTATCCAGTATTTGCAACAGAAGCTCTTAACCCGAAAGTAGATGAAACATATGCAAGATTCCAAGGAGAAAACGAACTAACTCTGCATGCCTTTTTTTTATCAATGCTATTAGGAATTAATATTTAGTTATTGTGAACATTAATAATGTTTGTAGAATTATATTATCTAGATGATAATATAATATTGTAATAGTTAAGTGAGTGTGAGATAATAATAATATAATGTGTAAGTTTAAATAATGTAAGTGAGTTATTTGGTTGGTAAACCAACTCACTTAGATAAGTTTTTGAGGATATTGTGGGATGGGGTGTTGAGATATTCTGGGAGAAGTTGAGGATTCTATGGGATTCAAGATTAAGGTTGACTCCTTGTTTTAAGGAGCTGCTCAACCTATATAATTGTATATTCTCCCATTGTAAATTATCCTCAATGATTTCTAAAATCAATATAATAATGTTCAGTGTTTTATTATTGTGTTAGATTATTTGTAATAATTTGGACCAAATTTATTAAATGCAAATATGTAGGCACACAAGGGGAAGATGAAATGACGTTGCATGCCTACTATTCAGCAGAATAGAAAAGTTTGGGCTACCTATTTATTTAGGAAACTATCTACCAACTATAATCCCTATAAAGTAAATGTATCTTCCAATTTTTTTCCCGAAATAAGACATCGGTATAAAGTTTTGTTTAATGATTCAAAATGTAAATGTTAAAACGATATTGATATTGTGAATCCTAAATAACTTTTGTTTCCAAATCTAAAAATTAACCCATAAGAACTTTTCAATAAAAATTTTTACAAACAATGTATAAATGAAAACATTTAATTTTAAAAAACAAGCCTTCAAATAAAAACGTTTAATTTAAATAAAAAATTAAATATTCTACAACTAAAAACATTTATTAAAAATATCTAAACAATCATAAATCGGTCAAAGTCATGAAGATGGGGACTAAATAGCCAAATGTATTTTATTTTGTTTCTAAACTATTTTGACTTTATGTGGCAAGCCATGAATCAAGTAAAGAAACAGGGAAGAAGGAAAGATTTCCTAAAGAAATGTATGGATTTCCAATAATGAAATTGTTCTTGGAGGTACTCATTATTAGTTATATCCTGATATTAGCTATCATTGTTCTGTTCTCATTGCCATGATTGCTAAAAGCAATTTAATTGTAGATAGCATAGAGCAGCGAAAAAAATGAACTGTTTAATATGTATCCTTAGGCAAATAGGCATCTTGCATGTCCAAAGAAAGCATTCCAAGTAGAATAATTCCATAGGCCATTTTGCAAATATATATTTATAATTGACAGAAAACAACACAATTCTAAAGAAACGGTGTGGAAAAATAAACCTTTTACCCATCATACATTTAAAAGAATTCTAAACAACTAAAATCAACTTCCATTTAACAACATTATTTCTGCCACATAACAACCAACTATATCAGAACTCTGATTTCTTAAAAAAAGAAACAAAAACATACATATATCTAAATAAACCGTATTTATAAGTTTTCCAAAAAGATTTTTTGACAATATAGCCAAATTCTAGGCCAAAGGAAACAAAATCTACTCAAGGTCCCAAAAAACTAAAATCTAGATCTAAGAACTTTTTTGAGCACTGCATAGTTCTGTACTTTTTCATTTATCTACATTATATGTCTATACATAAGCTTTAGGGAACATAATCAAGCATGCACTCTTTTTTTTAATTTTCCCAAAAATTTACTGCATGCATTGGCAATCTTTTTGGCACTATGTTTCATTTTCCCTCCAAAAATTATCTCCAAGCTTAGGACACCCATTTTTTTCAGTTTGTGCACTCGGCTCATACTTTCTTGCATCTTTATTGTTGTCATAGGCCAACCCATAACCTCGAGAATTTGAACCGGTTGTACGAAACTTGGAGAGGTACAAAGGGTTCGCAGGAAGCAAATGTAGGCGTTCTCTAACAAGTTCAACAATCACTCGATTTAGGCGGCTTAGGCTGCCTGCAATGTAACACGTTAACAAAAACTTAGTTCGATTAAACTGCTCTTCTCTCTCCAAGTGGGGAGTAGTGATGGTCACACCATGTAGAGGAAGAACAATCTGTGTTTCTTGTCTTCATTTCTTCAAGCTAGAAACGAAGAAAAAAACACATTATGTCAAACACCAAGTGAGAATCTATATGAAACAAGTATCACATTCGTCTCCATGGCAAAGAGGGAAACAAAACAGGCAATGTTTTTTACCTGAATCCAAATAAACCATGTAAACACATGGAAAAAGGTGTAATCTATTGTGGAAGGCACTTTAAAAGCCTTGGTGATAGGCAGTCTAACGTGAGCGTTTCGGTGAGGCCTCCCAAGGGTGGGAACCCTCAGACACACCGAATCCTGCCATCATCGAAGGCACTTGCTCCTTCATGCCGATGTGGTATAAAGATTTCAGAAGTTTCTTATTTTTTTCATGCTGATATATTATAGAACCCACATAGTAAACAACTAAAATCTACACAACAATATACTACAAGGAAATGCAAAAAAATAGTCTACATCAATCTAAGATTTCTTTTGCAAAACAAGCAGGAGCTGAGAGTTTGCAGTAACCACTTAAGATACTTTCAGGAAAATTATTGTCTTAATGTATTTGTAAAAAAATTCCAAACAATAGCTTTCATCCAACGTAATTTTTTTACAAACTACTAAAAGCTATACAACAATATATAAAAAAAGGGCTGAATGTTTGCATCAACCACTAGAATAATTGTCAACAAAGTTTATTGCCAAATGGTAACATGCATACCATCTATGTTTTCTGATAATTTTTCAATAATATTCAGACATAATTATAAATGTAGGTTCCTAAAGAGCTATGTAAGATATTATAATTACATGTATGTAAAAGCATTGGCTTGTTCTACGCGGATATGGCTTGATAATAATATACCAGATGTACAATATTGAGTCACGAGTCTGCTAAACAAATCTGTATGAAAACTATTTATTGCAACAAATCTAGCCTCTTGGATTATCAACATTCAAAAAAAAACATTCATATGGAACGTACACAAGTTAAATTCAATTTTACAAATTCCATAAGTTTCTTAAACATCCCGTAAGTTTCTTTTTAAATTTTATGACTAGCCTCTAAACTGTCTGATTTTTCTAAACCACTAAGATGACAAACATGGAAAAATGTCAAATTTAAAACTCTGTCTACACCAAGTTCATTTTTGAGAAGCCTTATAGAAAAATTGAAGGTGGGAAAAAGAGATCACCAATTATGATGTTACTCTCGGGCCCAAAATACTACATTTACTAAAGAATGTTAAAACCAGTCTCCTAGGATTTTAGAATACAAGATTTATGATCATCAGATTTTGGCAGTTGATAGCCAAATGGCAAGGAATATCATGCTCTATGTCAGGAGAGTGTTTATTATGGACAACTGCGAGGATTTGATTCTTGAATATCTTAGCTTTGTTAAAGGGGTTGTTGACTCTGAATATTTTCCCCTGAATATTTCTGGAGAGACACCTCAACAAAATAAGATATTAAAGATTATTAGAAATATTCTTGTTAATAAATGTGTAGAGATGTTCTTTGAGATAACAGAAAATGAGGAGAACTACAATAAGTTCTACGAGTCATTCTCAAAGAATATTAAGCTTGGTATTCATGAAGATAGGAAGAAGAGCTAAAATTGTTGACCTAAATTAATAACAAAAAGCTTCAAAATGCAACCATCACAATACCTGCTGACAATATAAAGCTCTATGTTACAAGAGTATTTATTATGGACAACTACGAGGATTTGATTCCTGAATATCTTAGCTTTGTTAAAGGGGTTGCTAACTCTAAAGATTTTCCCCCGAATATTTCTGGAGAGACACATTAACAGATTAAGATATTAAAGGTTATTAGAAAGAATCTTGTTAAGAAATGTGTAGATATGTTCTTTGAGATATCAGAAAACAAGGAGGACTACAATAAGTTCTAGGAGTCAAAGAATATTAAGCTTCACATTCATGAAAATAGCCAAAAAGACCTAAACTTCCTGACCCAAATTAATAAAAAAACTTCAAAACAAGGCGTCACAACACCTGCTGACCCAAGTTAATTGTTTAGAGGAGCAGGAATTGTACTGATGTGTGCTAACAAAGAAAAAACATCAACACATGTAAAAAGAAATAGAATTCCCAAACTGTGGGATTTTCATGCCATTCACAATTTTCCAGATAATTTGTACCAACTTTCTGGATTTTGAAGAAAAGAAAAAATATTTACAAACTTCATAGCCACCTGAACATCAAACGCCTGCATCTACATTTAAAAAACAAATCCTCAAAACCATATACTTTACCTCAGGACTCAAATGATGGAAACCATGCTAGCTGATAATACTGGAATGGAGCTTGGAGATATCCCACAGCAAACAGTCCACAACTTCACCTTGAATCTGTATCAACAAACACAAATGTTAAACCCCCACATTTCTTTCATCTAATCCATGCAAAAGAAATAGTTTTTTTTAGGTCGTTTCAATGGGAAGACCATGCCGCCCATACCAACATCCTCATATTGATGTTGGAGACGTGGGCTTCTGCATGGCGGACTCCACACCGTACTCCATTTTTCCATGGTAGTTTTGTATTAAATGTAGCATTTCCCTTAAAATATACGGTTCACTAGTTTTTTAATATTCTAAATGAATATATCTCCGAAATCACGTTAGGGGAGAGGACCTAGTAGTGGTGGGCGATGTCTACCCTCCACTCAATATGCACCACTAGGGTGCATATTGATTGGAGGGTAGACAATTCCATAGTGGTGCACCTTAAGTTAGGGGCCCACCAAATCAATTTAAATATAATATGAGATCCTGATTTTTTCACCAACACATAGTTAAATATTTTTTTTTTAGTGTTGAATTGGAGGGAAAGACATATTTTGAATTGATTTAAAATTGTAAATTTGAGTTACACTACATTTTGATTGGGACCCATACTTGATCATGGGTGATAATGGTTGAACATTGACAATTTAAAAATGACAAATCTTACATGGCATGATGGGATTGGGTGTTGTCATATCAAAAATGACTAATCACCAGGTACTTTTATGACAACTATTAGGTGTTGTGTATTCAAGACACTATATCAACAATTGGACCCTACTCAACTATTGGTGTCTCTCCCCTACACCTCCTGAAATCGCGTTAAAGCTAATCCTGCCAGATCCTCGTCAAAAATCAGTCATGAAACTTTCAGATCCTTTTAAAAATTAGTCTTGATTTCATTATTTTTAAATTAAAAAAGAATAAACTAATAAAGCATAGGATACTTTGGCCAACATTTCACACAGATTGAAACACTTCAAAAGGATAAGAAATATAATGAAACAAACATGCCTGCAATTGATTAGATTAATATATGATCACATCATGTTTTTTGCTACATGGGCCTCGAAAATCTGCCAACATGAACATAAGAAAGCGAGTAGATAAGACCGCCAATAGTATCGGGGTCTCTTTCCTAGCAAGTCAAAGATCAGTCCTGATTTCATGTTAAATCTGATCCTTTGTAATCTTTCCTGCAATCCTCCAAGTTTTTACATCTTCACCGTCCGTGCATCGTCAACATACGCACCCTGGCCCTCCATTTTATGCCTCATGTCGAGAGCTCCCACCTCCCGTCGGTCTGCAAACACCTTTCAACGTAATAATAAAATGTGTCCTCTTAAAACTATTAGTTTTTTCCACTAATAAGAGCATCTTCTCAAAAAAATTAGAATCTTGATTCATAGAATGATATATCTTCTTACCATCGAAATCGTGAAACATGTTTTTTTTAACTCTTTAATTTTCTTTGTATCAAAGAAATAATAGTCTTGAATTTTGATGTACATTGATATATTTTCTCACCTAATAATAAAATGCGTCTCGTATAGAAAATTAGTTGTTTCCACCACAAATAAACTAATAATCGCACATAAATTACAAGATATGTTGGATGGCTCCGACATCTATACATGGAATTCTCTCATTCAACAATATTGTTTAGTTTTACTAATTTTTGAATGTTTGTCTACTAAAGTTACTTTGGAAATTCATTTTCATGTGATAGTAAGAAGTTATTTGAAAAAATGACGGATATGAAAATAAGAAATATCTAATTATAAAGGAAGCAAAACATATGAGCATACATAACTTTGCATATGTAATATTGAATGTGTAATGCAATCCCAAATGATAAACATAAAATTAATACAATATAATACAATTATTATAGACAAATGACAAAGATTGGTGCAAAGAACATCAATTGTTCATTTTTCCTTTACTCCACCTCTTGCAACTTATCATCCTAGATATGTACAAGTTTTTTTAAAACAATTCAATGTCATGACACCTTCACTATATTATAAATTAGGGCTAGGAAAACACCCCATCAAGTATATAAAGTTAGTTAGTGATGCACTCTACAAACTACAAATAGAATTTCCAAAGTCAATGACATAGTTTAGATCTTAAAACACCTATTCTCCAACATGCCAAGTATTTGACCAAATGAGTGAATGAGGTGTAGCCTCATGGAATATCATAAGAAATCCTATCGAGAACATGCGAATCTTCATAGAGAATTGACAATGTTTTTCTAAATGCATCCAACAAGTGTCCGACCTAATGGGTTCCCTTTGCTAGCATAATCCCTACCCGCACTAAAATAGGCATGAAAGAGGGTAAATATGTATGCAAAATGTGGAAGCATTAATAAGACACGTGGTGTACCTTATTACAGTTCCAACATTTGTTTACTTATTTCTTAAAATAGCTTACCAATAATCTCAAGAATAACATTCTCCTCTTTTGAAATGATGGAACCAATTAGCATTTTCCATAACAAATTAGCTTGCAAATCTTTTGGAGATTAACTTGGTTGTAGTGTGGAAAGTAGCACAACTCAAAGGATTTCTACATGATTCAATAGTTGTTTAGTGGGGCATGATTAACAATCCAAATGCAATTTACAACATGTCACCGTGGTGTTAAAGAATTACTTCTTTTCCTTCTTGTTTACATAACTCATTACATGTTTTCAATTAGAAGATATCCTTGCCTTCATATCCCAAGACAATTTCTTTAACTTTGCATAGATCTTGTGTCTATGGTGGTCATATATCTCTTATAGAAAAAACATGAATCACTTTTCCATGTAGGAAATGCAATATGATGATACACAATTAAGTTTTTGTTTCTCCAATGATTGAAATTTTGGACATTGTTGGAGGTGATAAAACATTTATTTTTACATGTAAACCCATTATTTCGGTGAAACCTTATCATAGAGCCACAATTTAAAATATATAATCCAAACCTAGACATGCAAAAAAACAAAAATGAAGTTGACATGTTAAGGGTATGTTCAAGATAACTTCATTTCTTGAAAGAATTTGATACCTTCATCACAAACTATTTTTTTGCATATCCTTCAAACATGGTATTCCATGAGACCACATCTCTTCGAGGCTTTTTGTCAAATACTTCACATGCCTTGTGCATGCTTCCTCAGCTTGCATACCTACATACCATAGGACTTGCAATCAAAATGGTTATGATATTCCTTGATAAAACATCTATATTCATGGAAGGGTAGGTGGTGAATGACATAACTACGCAGTTACCAAATCCTTCTCCTACCATATAGTAGTTTTGGCCATGAACTTTCACTTGTGTTTTTCTGGTTACAAGATCCCAAATCATCGCTAGTATAGGTGAATTGATCAGGTTAGATACATTTTGGTTGCATTTGAAAAAATGGTGTCAATGCAACAAACCCTATTTGTGCATCTCCTTCAAATAATACAGTCCATTTGGCCAAAATTCAAGTAGGCATTTAGTCAAATAGTTCACATGCCAATTGTATCCCTCCACATTTTGCACACACTCCCATTTTGACACAAGGAGGAAGATAGAGAGTATTTGGGGCATTTGGTCAAAAACTCATAATGTAATAAACATCCACATTTTTCATACATCCGTATATGGGTTATTTGGGATTGTTTCATTTATTTAATTTGTTTCTATGTGATTTTCTCACAATTTTGTTGTTTTTTTTGTAAAAATGGCTAATTCACTAATAATAGATTGTGTTTTATGTATGAGTTGTAGAATGTAGTAGAGTTGGAACACTAATTTATCAGTTCTTTCTTCATAATCTCTCTCACATTCTCAACCTTATGTCTAAATTTTCCCATCTTTTCCATCTATATCCATGAATTTCTATATGGTTGATATTATCTCATCTCCTCGGGTACGTTGAAGAACTCATGTTATTCTTACTTCTCGAACAAACTCCCAACTTCATCGCCACACCCCATTTTTCCACAATGAACCTACAATTTGTATATCGATCCATCAACATAGGAAATCCCAACATTGGAACTTCCAACTAGAAGCTTCCCATGAATAAATTTCAGCCACGGTGAATGAGTGAGGAAGCACAACCAAGAATGTCAACCACATAGACATAATGATCAGATCTAGGTGTAATTATACAAGAGGATCTCATGCCATTGAAGTATTTACAACCCTCATCGATAAACTTGTATTCTATGTACTAGGTTATATATTACCCTAGTAATATCAACTTCTAGGCTTATTATATCTCTAACCCATATTCTTTTCTCAATTGGAAATTTTATACAACATAACATCTCTATTCCTAAGTTATCAATAATGAAAAAACTATGTTTCAAACTCAAACAACACATTGATGTTAAATGTTCCATGCCAATCATTGAAAAATGTTACAAGGGATTTTAGTCCTAGTTTTCTTATCCCTTGGAATACCAACAACATGAGAACAATAAGCTAGTAGTAACAATCTTCCTAAGTGTCCCATACCACCTAGGAAAATTAATATCGTAAGCACCCTATTTCTAGGTTGTTTCCATATACTAGGGTTTGGATAATGTCCAAGTGTTCTTTTATAAAGGATTTTTAATCCATGCCTGGTTAGTTGATCAATCTTATTTATCGGTTCTTATATAATGTTATACAAATACAACCAAAATCACATCTAACATTTATAAGTGTACACGACATACTTTCTCATATCCAATTAATTATTCTACTTAGGTTTCCTCTTTTCAATTGACAATTAGAATCAAATCCTACATTGGTGTCATATTTCGCTCAATTTGACTAAGTTGATTTCATAATGTAAAGCCCTTTTACACATAAGTTTAAATGGAAAGGAAATTATTATTTTCCTTTCAATAGTTTTACGAGTTTCTTGTTTCCTCATCACTTCCTATAGGATACAAATGATATAAAACAAGAATAATTAAGTTTTTTTTCCATCATGATGTTAATTCAAGTAAACTATATCATAATACCCATTTACAAATTCCCTTGGTTTTCAACTAGTTTGGTTTCCACATAAGTGGAATAACTTTGTCTATTGTTTAACTACATTGAGGGCTATGTTTGGATTAGGTGTACCACATAGATCTCATTACTTGGTAGTTGGAACAATATATCTCATGTTATCCTATTTTCATGCTACTACCTCTTCGTATCACATCCATATTTATCATTAGAATAATATTAACCTTACACACTCATTCTTGTATATATACATTTTTTTGTGGGTGTTCTCTCTATATTTTAGTTCAGTTTGTAATTTTTACGAGGTTCAATTCATGTTGTTGCACATAATAACTATTGTGGTTTAAATTTCACTTCATTCTTTATTAGTTCAATTCAATTTTTATCAACCCTTTTTATTTCTTTTCAATATTTTTACAATATTCTTATTTCCTCATCACTTCCTATAAGATAAAATGATATAAAACAAGAATAATTAAGTTTGTTTTTCCATCATGATGTTCATTCAAGTAAGCTATATCGTAATACCCATTTATAAATTCACCAAGTTTTCAACTAGTTTGGATTCCACATAAGTGTAATAACTTTGTCTAATGTTTAACTACATTGAGGGCTGTGTTTGGATTAGGTGTAGCACATAGACCTCATTACTTGGTAGTTGGAACAATATATCTCATGTTATCCTATCTTCATGCTACTACCGCTTCAGTATCACATCCATATTCATGTAGAATAATATTAACTTGACACACTCATCCTTGTATATATACATTTTTGTACATGTTCTCTCTATATTTTAGTTCAGTTTGTAACTCTTTACGAGGTTCAATTCATGTTGTTGCACATAATAACTCTAGTTGTGGTTTAAATTTGACTTCATTCTTTATTAGTTCAATTCAATTTTTATCAACGCTTTTATTCCTTGATCTTTGCATTGAGGTTTAATTTGTACTATCTTCATTATCTTTACTGGTAGCCACCAATTAAGTTTTGTCCTACATGTTAACTAATCCATACTTATTGAGTTTACATGCCTATTTTTCCATATCATTTATATGTATCTCGTAGTGATTTTCATTCCTTTTTGTATGCATTAGGGCTTAGTTGAACTATCATCATTTAAAATAACTATTATTCTTTTATTTATCTATTAAACATATATTTTCATGATAGGTTTAGTAGTCAATTTTATTGATGGTACCCCATTTATCACTTAAATCTATCTTATAGAACAAATAAGAAGTTTTATTAAATAAAATGTAATTTAAAAAGAGAAAACCCTTATTCTAAGTGGTAGATCCTCTCTAGAATTTGTCTTCCTTTGTATTTCTATGCTCTTTAGATATTCTTTCTCTTATACCCGACCCATGCACATTGATCAAGTAGACCCACCTCTCCATTTAACATTTCTTTCTAGTTTCTATGATCTATGAGCCGAGAGATATAGAGTTCAAGGAGGTGACCCAATCGTGTCTATATATATATGATAGATAGATATAAAGACATACATATAGATGGGAGGGGCGGGGAGGGAGGGGAGTGGAGGGACCCAGTGGACCCTCAATTCATTCTCTCCCCCTCTCTCCCATATAGATAGAAGGGGGATGGAGAGGGGGCCTTAGAGATATAGCCGAATGCAATGGATGGATATGGATTCTAGTCGTATTATATATATGACTACTCGTATATAGAGGTATTTTATCTTTCAATAGAAGAAGTTGCACACAATAACTACCATTGCCTTTCAAGATGTAAACATTTTTACAACGTTTACCATGCAAGAATAGTTTACATCACAATGAAGTTTAAGCTCTAAAATTAATACCACAATTAAAACATATGTCAAGATGCTTAAGATGCACAAAGAAACACTTTACAAGATTTCATTTCAAGATTGAAGGAGGATACACATACTAATGTAACACTAGTTTACAAAGCAATCCCAATCTCAAAATGGGAACCTTACAAAGACATAGAACTTCCAACATAGCCATATCCACATGATTACAATAAGTAAAACTTTCCCAAAAAATTAGGAACAATAAGATGCCAAGATATCAAAGAAAATACTCCAACCATCTTCCAAACTTGAGCTCCAACTTTTGTGCTCTACATAAAATCCAACACATAGAGAAAGACTTGTTTTACCACCCAACCTATAGGCATCATTACATGTCTTTCCAAAGGTTGGAAGACATGCTAGCCTCCCAAAGCCCATGGGAGAGAGAGCTAGCTTCCACAAACGTGCACAAGAATAACGGAGAAATAAAAACAAGCATATCACATACAAGACTAACCCATAAACTAAACTACGCTAGTAAACTTTAATAAAATCAATATGATGCTTCGACTTTAAGATTTCCCTTAGAGGGGATTGTAGGGGCTAGCTTTGTTTGACACTCGATTTTTGGTTTGTTCACCATATAGTAAAGCAAAATGGGTATCTAGCAGTTGGGGAATTAACTTAACCTTCGAACATTTATACATAATACATGAATGTGTCAATTGGACTATGTTCAGGTTTAGAAGATTTACATATGCATAACACATGAATATCAAATTGGACTCTGTTTTCATTTATAGTGTAGTCATTACTTTTTCCGTGGAGCTCAAGGTTAAAAATATAATGAAAATGGTTCATTTTGAAATCCGTGGTCAGTTAAAGAACGAATTTTTAAAGGTTGTGAATACCCTAATAGACATGTATGCAAAATGTGGAAGTACGAGGAAGAACACAAAAATGTCTCAATGAGATGTAGTCTCATTGAATGCTATAACTCCAAGGCACATGAAGTGTTTGACAATATATATTTCAAATTATTTGGAGTTTTGTAAAATTCGTTAACACCATCTTTGAATTCAAAGCATAAATAGCATACACGCATTCAACATACATTTCAAATTATTTCAAGAGATTTATAAAAGCTTTAACACCATTCACCATTATCTCAATGGTTTGTTTCATACTTCAAATGCGTTTTTTTAGGCACACCTTCATAAATGCTAATAAAATGATCTAAAATATTCAGATTTAACTTCAACACCTTAAATTGTATTTCAATGGTATGGAAAAATTAATGAAACACTTCCCTCGAAAATCTAAAAACCTTTTTTACAGTTTTCTTTCAACTCTTTAAGGACCATGCAGCAAATGAAAAGTATTTAGCAGATAATTTTGACAAAGCATCAGCATAAATAATTGAAATATCCCGTATATTAAGAAACTAAGTTAGGGTCTCACCTTCGAATATAATGGAAATATAACTAATTACAAAATTTCATTTATAAAATTTTGAAAACTAAATCTTACAAAATGTAAATTGTTTCCCACTCTTTTGTTAAAGTAATAACAATCCAAATTAGTTGAATTTACTAATTACCAAAAATAAAATAAAAAAAAAAAAAAGAAGAGAGAGAGTAACCGCATGACTGATTTTAATAAAACATTTTTTCCCAACTTTCCACGTGCTTGATAGTTGATTCAAATTTTACATACAATTTCATTTTATGAATAAGAAAATCATATACAAATAGGTTATAAGAATCATGCTTGTATAATGGTCCATTTAAAAAAATATAATTTACCAACCTTGAACTGCATATATAAAATAATAATAAACACGAATGTACAGAGCATACAGTAGTCACTTCTTATAGATAAATTTAAGTTTCTATGTGGTTAATCAATCTAACTGCTCCTCCATAGAACGAGAGCCTGTAGAGACATCTGAACATTATTTGTATCGATCTCAGTTTTACCTTCGAGCAGCAGAAGAACTTGGCCCATGCTTGGCCGTAAATTTTCATTCTTCTGAATGCATAACATGCTTACTTGAACAGCCCTCCTCACTTCTTCCACATCTGCGTTGTTTGTTATCCTTTCATCAACAATATCGATAATATTGTTTCCTTTGTCAACTTGAGTTGCAGCCCACGAGGGAAAGTAATATCTACTGGATTCCTGCATAGTCAAGTCTAGATTTCTCCGACCTGATATTATTTCAAGCAGCATCATGCCAAAACTGTAAACGTCCACCTTCGTAGTGATGGGAAGCCCGGAGATCCATTCAGGAGCCAAGTAGCCCCTGGTTCCTCTGGTAGTTGTGAGTACTCGGCCAAAATCTCTCCCCACAAGTTTCGCAAGCCCAAAATCAGCTAATTTTGGACAGAAATTGCTGTCAAGCAGAATATTTTCTGGTTTGATGTCGCAGTGAATGATTCGGTCTCTACATTCCTCGTGGAGATAAAACAATCCTTTTGTAATCCCCAAAGCAATCTCAAATCTGGTCTTCCAATCCAGCACCATCCCTTCTCCTCCAGATTTATGGGATAAGAAAGAATTGAGAGATCCGTTGGGCATGTACTCATAAACCAGTAACCTTCGAGATCTCTCTGTGCAAAATCCCCTTAGCCTGACTAAATTTACATGCTGTATGTTTCCTATTGTGCTTATTTCAGCACGAAATTGCTTCTCTCCTTGTCCAGAGCTCTCTAATTTCTTGACGGCCACAATTGTACTGTCTACAAGAGTCCCTTTGAAAACCGAGCCGAATGCTCCACTCCCCAACTTATGGCTGAAATTCTTGGTTGCTTTTTTGAGCTCTTTGTAAGTGAATGTCCTTAGCAAAGTTGTCATGTCATCCCCTCGCTGTTTTGTAGCCCCTCTGGAATAGATAAACAAGAAAGCCAAAATAACAGCGAAGGCAGCGGTGCCCACAGCAAGCGAAATGAGAAGGGCGTGGACTCTACGTCTTCCTCTTTGCTTGGATGAGGAGGTTATCAACTCAGAAGCAGCCGACCGGATGAACAATGGCAGTCCATCTGTTGAAGGACGCATATTTAACAGATCCCCAAACCACAAATTACAAATTCTTGGATAAGAATCAATGAAAGCGAAGGCGGTGCAGGAACAATTACTCGGACACGCAATTTTACATCGCTCTTGTGTGTGCTCTTGGATATATTTAACAGCTTTGTCATCCGGTAAGGTCCTGTCTCTGAGTTGGAGGAAACCATCCATGGTGCCATTTGTCACAGAGCATTGTAATGGGTTAACCCGAACACAACCGCTTGACCATGACTTGTCTACATTCCAGGCGTACTCGTCTGCAGGCTTGAAGCCATTTACACAGCTGCAGGAGAGGATGACATTGCTCATGCACACTCCAAAAGGCCCACATACACCATAAGTATCACACGCTTGTGAAGGCACCGCACTAACAGGTGTCCATATTGTGTTGTCGAATAACCAATAACCCGTTGCGAAGCCATTACTGGTTAAAACAATCCGTGCAAGCAGCTTATTTGTTAGCGTAAATGTGTAGTACATTCTTGTGGGAGAAATCTTCTTGAATTCTTGATTACGTAGGTGTTTTTTTGTGGATTCTGGAACATTGGGGAAATTCTCACCTGCCCATTCTCCTCTGGTGGTCCAATAAGGAACACTGTTATTATATAGCAGCATAAACTGTGTCTTCCCTGGAGCTGGATCTATTTCTAGGGAAAAGAGTCCAGAAGCTGGATCCACTGAACTTTTCCACGATTTTATTTTCATACCTTTCCAAAACTCCATCCCCGGCAACCATGTATCTGTCGGATCTCCGAAACTCTCCCAAACAGTCTCAGAAGTGTTTTGAGCGCCTATCATAAGGAAATTACCGGAGACCAATATCAAAGCCCTTGATGCTTTAGCTTTCTGCGTCTTTTTACTCGACCAAATAGTGTGACTGTTCGTATCAGATATTGTGAGATAACCATCTGTCCCCAAAGTTAACATGCCCGGCATGTTGGGAAGGGGAGCCTCTCTGTTAGCCACCCAAACAATGGCCTCTGCGACATGGGCATACCATATGCCGATGTACCAGTTATTTGTTCCGTTGGGATTGAAAAATCCCAATTCAAACGTGCCATTCTTTGATATTATTGTCTGATTTCCGGTGAGAGAGATCCCCAAAGAAAGAACATCTCCACCATCAACACCTAATGAATACGAATTGTGCACTAAAATAGTCACAGTAAGAAGAAATAAACATTTGAATGGAAAAATACAGTTCTCGGCCATTTGAATTTATGCTGCCGGTTTCTGCTTGGAAAAAATTGAAAAATTAATTCGTTGTGCTCATGTTTATAGATTACCAAAGCAAGTAGCCTAAGAATAATGCGTATGAACTCCAATTTGTTGTGTTTGAATATTGACTTGTCTCCATCGCCAAGAAATACCAGCATCGAATCTTGGTTTGTACATTGATATATCTTCTTCCCTGCCTCTTGACTTGTATATTGACACATCTTCATATCAATTAAAGTGTTTAGTTGTCTTTATCATAAACAAATAATTGCCTAAAAAAACTTGTATATTGCACATCTTCATATCAATTAAAGTCTTTAGTTGTCTGTATCACAAACAAATAATTGCCTCTTGACTTGTATATTGCACATCTTCATATCAATTAAAGTCTTTAGTTGTCTTTATCTGATATCACAAAGAAATAATTGCCTCTTGATGTTTAAACGGAAGGCTGCGATGCACCCTAGTGGGCCATATTGAGTGGAGGGTAGTCATCGCCCTTGTGACTTGTAGAGTGACACATCTTACCAAATAATAAAACACATCCTCTTAAAATCTATTAATTTTTACAACAATTAAGCGCATCTTCTCAAAAAAATTATAGTTTTCCATTGCAAAGATATAAAACGTTGAATCTTGATTTGTAGAATGATATATCTTCTTACCATTGAAATAGTAAAACATGTTTTTCTTTAACTTTTAATTTTCTTTATATCAAAGAAATAATAGTCTTGAATATTAATGTACATGGATATATCTTCTCACCAAATAATAAAATGTATTTTCTATAGAAAATTAGTTGTTTCCATCACAAATAAATTAATAATTGCACATGAGTTCCTGCAAATAGAATTCTCTCATTCAACAATCTTGTCTAGTTTTACTACGTTTTGAATGTCCGTCTATTAAAGTTAATTTGGAAATTCATTTTCATGTGATAGTAAGAAGCTATTTGAAAAAATGACGGAGATGAAAAAAAAAATCTAATTATAAAGGAAGCAAAATATATGAGCATATATAACTTTACATATGTAATATTAAATGTGTAATGCAAAATGACAGACATAAAATTAACACAATATAATGCAATTATTGTAGACAAAATGAAAAAGATTGGTGCAAAGAACCATCAGTTGTTCATTTTTCCTTTTCTCCACCTCTTGCAACTTATCATCCTAGACATGTACAAGTTTTTTGAAAACAGTTCAATGTCATGACACCTCCACTATATTATAAATTAGGGCTAGGGAAAATACCCCATCAGTATATGAAGTTAGTGATGGAATCTACACACTACATATCAGAATTTCCAAAGTCAATGACATAGTCTAGATCTTAAAACACCTATTCTCCAACATGCCAAGTGTTTGACCAAATGAGTGAATGAGGTGTCTCCTCATGGAATATCATAGTTAAATCCTATCGAGAACATGTGAATCCTCATAGAGAATTGAGAATGTTTTTCTGAATGCATCCAGCAAGTGTCTAACCTGATGGGTTCCCCTTTGCTAGCATACTCCCTACTTGCACTAAAATAGGTGTGAAAGAGGGTAAATATGTATGCAAAATGTGGAAGCATTAACAAGACACATGGTGTACCTTATTACAACTCCAACATTTGTTTACTTATTGCTTCAAATAGCTTACCAATAATCTCAAGAATAACATTCTCCTCTTTTGAAATGATGGAACCAATTAGCATTTTCCATAACAAATTAGCTTGCAAATATTTTGGAGATTAACTTGGTTGTAGTGTGGAAAGTAGCACAACTCAAAGGATTTCTAAGATTCAATAGTTGTTTGGTGGGGCATGATTAACAATCCAAATGCAATTTCCAACACGTCACCGTGGTGTTAAAGAATTACTTCTTTTTCCTTCTTGCCTACATAACTCATTACATGTTTTCAATCTAGAAGATATCCTCGTCTTCATATCCCAAGACAATTTCTATAATTTTGCATAGATCGTGTGTCTATGGTGGTGATCTATCTCTTATAGAAAAAACACGAATCACTTTTCCATGTAGGAAAATGCAATATGAGGATACATAATTAAGTTTTTATTCATCCAATGATTGGCATTTTTGGACATTTTTTGGAGGTGATAAAACCTTTATTTTTTTCCCGTAAACCCATTATTTCAAGTGAAACCTTATCATAGAGCCACAATTTAAAATATATAATCCAAACCTAGACATGCCAAAAAAACAAAAATGAAGTTGACATGTTAAGGGTATGTTCGAGATAAAAATTTTTTTATTATTGGTAAATAGTTTTTGAAAGGGACTATACCCTTATGCAGTAAAGGCTCAAAAGCCGAGGATAGAATCACGAAGCCCAATGTTATAAAAACACCGCTCAGAAAAGTACCAACTCCCAAAGAACAATCCAACAAAAAAAATGTCAAGAACAACAACTAAGCATGTGCAACAAAGACCTTTGTAGGACCATGGCAAAACCTAAAACCACAATTCGACAAAGACCAAACCAACAACAAAGAGAAACAAATCATCGAGGCGGAGAAGTGACATTCTTTAAAATAAACTTTTTCTTTTTACGAGATAGTTACCCAACCTGATGATGCCTCCACGAATGGAGGGTTAGAAAAAGGAGTATTTTCCATAGTTGCAATAATTCCAACTGAAACAACATCATTGTTTTCTTGAGATAATTTTTCCTTGCTGTCAACAACTAAATGAGATAAATTTGTTGCATTTTCCTTGCTGTCGGCAATAGGATTTTCCGATAAAGGGGTTTTAGGGACTAAATCAGATTCAACCTCTACATTTGAATTTGATTCTAGGTCCTCTTTTGCACCGAAAACCAAGTGTTCCGGGAGGGCATCTTTCCACCAGCTGTGTTTCTCATGTTGGTGCTTTGCCATCCCACAATTAGTAGAGGTGTGACCTAAACAGAAACATCTTCTGCATCGGAATGGAAGACCTTCATAATCTAAAGGTTGTGACCAAGTTCTGTTTTGCACTCTGAGATCAATGGTTGCAGGAAGGTTTTTAGCCATGTCTAGTTCCACCAAGATCCGAGCGTAGGTAGTATGGGTGTAATCAGATGTTTGAGAATCTATAGAAAGTGTAGTTCCCAAGGTGTTTCCAATAGATTTCAAACATTCACCACTCCAGAATTGGAGGGGTAAATGGGGTAATGGATCCAAACATGTTTGCATGAAAAAGACTCAGTGAGCGGGTTAAAAGAGGGGAACCAGGATTTAATGACCAGTGCTTAGATTGGCAAACCCAAAGCTTGGAAGCAATGGAGTTTTTGTCAGCTATTGAAGAAAAAGTTACTATGAAGATACCTTTAGCACATGGGTACAAGTCTAACCTCCCAAACGATCAATGGAGTCCAAAGTCTTTAGGAGATCCATGCGTGTAGATCAGGAAGGCTCGGCCAAAGTCCTTCGAATTTACAGATCAGAGCATGTTCCTTATAATAATTTTCAGTTGAAATGACCTCCTCCCCAATGTAATGCATGGGGTACACCCAATCTACAGCTTCATAGGAGAATCCTTGCCCTTAATGCATCTTTGAACGAGGCTACGGTGGCCGTGAATAGGTGCGCCATGGCTGGATCCCATCAAGAACAGAGGGAGCCTATAACCGGTGAATGTGCCGCCATCCTCAAGAAGTAATAATAATGGAGCCAATCCAAATTATTTGAATTTACTAACTACCAAAAAAAAAAAAGAGAGAGAGAAACCGCATGACTGATTTTAATAAAACATTTTTTCCCTTCGACATGCTTCATAGTTGATTAAAATTTTACATACAATTTAATTTTATGAATAAGACAATCATATACAAATAGCTTATAAGAATCATGCTTGTATAATGGTCCATTTAAAAAATATAATTTACCAACCTTGAACTGCATATAAAAATAATAATAAAAATGAATATACAGAGCATACAGTAGTCACTTCTTATAGATAAATTTTAGTTTCTATGTGGTTAATCAATCTAACTGCTCCTCCACGAGTACCTGTAGAGACATCTGAACGCTATTTGTATCGATCTCAGTTTTACCTTCGAGCAGAAGAAGAACTTGGCCCATGCTTGGACCGTAAATTTTCATTCTTCTAAATGCATAACATGCTTACTTGAACAATATGCATAATATTGTTTCCTTTCATCAACAATTGATTGTCAACCAGCCCACGAAAGTAATATCTACTAGATTCCTGCACAGTCAAGTCTAGATTTCTCCGCCTGATATTATTTCCAGCAGCATCGTGCCAAAACGGTATACGTCCACCTTCGTAGTGATGGGAAGCCCGGAGATCCATTCAAGAGCCAAGTAGCCCTGGTTCCTCCGGTAGTTGTGAGTACTCGGCTGAAATCTCCCCCACAAGTTTCGCAAGTCCAAAATCAGCTAATTTTGGACAGAAATTAAATTGTCAGCAGAATATTTTCTGGTTTAATGTCGCAGTGAATGATTCGGTCTCTACATTCCTCGTGGAGATAAAACAATCCTTTTGTAATCCCCAAAGCAATCTCAAATCTGGTCTTCCAATCCAACACCATCTCTCCTCCATATTTATGGGATAAGAAAAATTGAGAAATCCGTTGGGCATGTACTCATAAACCAGTAGTCTTCGAGATCTCTCTGTGCAAAATCCCCTTAGCCTGACTAAATTTACATGCTGTATGTTTCAATTGTGCTTATTTTAGCACGAAATTGCTTCTCTCCTTGTCCAGAGCTCTCTAATTTCTTGATGGCGACAATTGTACTGTCTACAAGAGTCCCTTTGAAAACCGAGCCGAATGCTCCACTTCCCAACTTATGGCTGAAATTCTTGGTTGCTTTTTTGAGCTCTTTGTAAGTGAATGTCCTTAGTAAAGTTGTCATGTCATCCTCTCTCTGTTTCGTGGCCCCTCTTGAATAGATAAAAAGAGAGCCAAAATAGCAGCGAAGACAGCTGCTACGGCCACAGCAAGCGAAATGGCAAGGCCGCGGACTCTACTTCTTCCTCTTCGCTTGGATGAGGAGCTTATCAACTCAGAAGCAGCCGACCGGATGAATAATGGCCATCCATTTGTTCAAGAACGTATATTTAACAGATCCCCAAACCACAAATTACAAATGGCAGGATTAGAATCAATGAAAGCAAAGGCTGTGCAGGAGCAATTACTGAGACACGCAATTTTACATCGCTCTTGTGTGTGCTCTTCGATATATTTAACAGCTTTGTCATCCGGTAAGGTCCTGTCTCTGAGTTGCAGGAAACCATCCGTGGTGCCATTTGTGACAGAGCACTGTAATGGGCTAACCTGAACACAACCACTTGACCATGACTTGTCTACATTCCAGGCGTACTTGTCTGCATGTTTGAAGCCATTTACACAGCTGCAGGAGAGGATGACATTGTTCATGCAGAACAAAGCCAACAAAATCGATAAATTATCCTCAGTGCATCTATGCAGTCTGCGATGATTGCGATTTGAGGGTTTTCTTGCCAGGTGGCATGACATGTGATGGGAAGCATGGTCATTTTTATGCAGTCCGCACATACATGGGTGCAAATCAAGTGGAGGGTATCCGTCTCAATTGAAATCAGTTCATCCTAATCTACAATCATTATGGCACAAATTGTATAGTTTTTTGGTCCATTGATTGTACAGGATGTTCCGTGGATGCTGGTAAAAAAAAATACATTCATTTATTATCTTACGCCCTTTAATCACACTTCAACAGTTCCATATTTACCCCCTTTCAAAAGTACAGGCTTCAAACACAACAGGGCTGATGAAGGCCTCGGCACATGTAAAAAAAATGCTGCCCCCGAAGTGCACTTGCCAGTGATGTTGGAGGGCTAAAACACACTCTTTCCGCACATGGTAAACAAAAAATGCAGTGCTCATCTCCTAACTGTCAAAATCCACAGTGTCCAGCACATATGTGTCAAGAGTTAAGAGTCAAATCTGTCACAAAACAAGGCATTAAGTTGAGAAATGGTACAGCGCACACACCCCTGGCCTCGGCAGCATGGAGGACCACTTGGGAGGCACGTACGACATGCCCTCGAGCCCAAAAATGTGGGCTATTTTCACTGTTTTGGCTGCATGTGCGCAAGCCATGAATTACCCTCAAGGAATGCATTGAGCATCTTTGTACATCAGAATTTGGGAGGAGATCAGGAAGTAAATGTTACACGTACCTTGTCCAAGATGATGATAAAGACCTATTACTATTGTTATTGCAGTTAAGAGGGAGGACCGGCAATGGAGGATGATGCAGAAAGCTAGGTTGCAACATGTTTTTAGTAGTTTTTATGTTCCTTCATTAATGGTTTCTATAATAATCTCAATAGCAATAGCAACAAATTTCGGTGGATATTCTTTCATGAGAAATTTCATAGATTGGGAGTATGCTAATAAAGGTTGGGGACACTAAATTTACATTTGCTAAATGTAACTTCTAGAATGTTTCAAAGACCTGTTGAACAAACCCATTTTGTGCATATCCTGTAATCATTGCAGTCCATGAGATCACATTTCTTTAAGGATTCTGTCAAACACTTGTGTGCCTTGAGTATGCTTCCACATTGTGTGTTGGGAACTTGCAACTATATCTAATTAAATCAATCTTTCCATTATGTATAATGGATGTTCATGCCATGTTCTAAAGTTCTTATTTTGACACATGTTGAGTGGATGCTGGAAAAGGTCATGGATTCTGGCTTTACACTTGTCAATTGCATTTACATGAACTTTTTTGAGGCCTTTTTAACAAATTCAATTTTTGCATATCCTGAAATAATTGCAGTCCAAAAGACCACATTTCTTTCAGGCATTTTACCAAACAGTTCATATGCCTTTTGTATGCTTCCACATTTTGCATACATATCTACGAGGGAATTTGCAAGCAAAACATCAAACAAAAGCCACTTTCCCATAGTGCTTTGGCGAATGTGCATACCATGTTTTGAAACTTCAAATTTAGTACAAGTTGGGAGTATGATAACAAAGGAGAACTGATCAGGTTGAATACCTGTTGGTTGTATTTGGTGAAACAATGTCAATACTTTGTGAGGATGCCCATATCTCCCATTACCTGCGGACTATGCTAAAACAAACACGAATATTCTCAAAGGAAGGGCAGTGGGCCAAACTCGATTCCCAATACTCTAGCTACATTAAAAAAAGCTTACAAGAAAAAAAGATAAAAACCTGAATGAAGGATGGAAGTCCCTGTTGTAGGGTGCATGGGGATAATACAATGGCGGCGGCCCTGGTATAGTAGTGATGATATCTATCGGGGCACACGCAAGTTCCAACTTAAACATCTGACAAAAGTCCTCATGCATTAGCAGATGTCCACACCCTGTTTCAAAACTCCTATTTTGGGATAGAATGGGAGTATGCTTGCAAAACCAATCAGATTGGACACCTGTTTGGTGTATTTGATGAAATAGTATGACTGACAAAACAGTCTCCACAATAATAATCAATGCTGCTTGTAAATTTGAACACATTATTTGTATCAATCTGAGTTTTACCTTCGAGCATAAGAAGAACTTGACCCGTGTATTAAAAGATAAAGTTTTTCCTCATGCCTCTCTCTTTTTTACAAGAATTAAAAAATAATGATTAAGACAGTGCTCCCAAAAGTAGATAAGCACTAGCAGAGAAACCATGGAAAAAATAGAATATTGAGTACATGGCAGAATGCATCATGGAAAATTCCATCTCTTAGGTTGAACCTTAACATCCCAGAATTTATTTCCATAGTTATCAACTAACTTCTTTTGTCTATTGTTTTCCATATATGAATCCTTGATGCCGTTGTTGACTCTCTTCAAGTGCTTCCTCAAGGAATTCCTTGTGAGCTATCATAGTAGCCTTTGGAAAATTCCAATTTTACAAGTTCAACGGAGAATTTTTTTAGAGAAACAAAACCCAGATTCAACTCCCCTGGAAACAGAGGTTAAAACCACCAGAAGTTTAGCTCTGTAATTAAAAATAAGTTTAGCTGCTTTACTGTCCTAGGACGTAGGTGTAAGCAATGAAGATTAAATACCCCATTCAACATAATGAAATATTAATTTAATCAATTTACTGAGCTTGATAATCAAGTCCCCACAAAATAAAGATGTTCTGGATCTAAGAATATGATTTTAGTTATCTCTCAAGTTGAAAGTAGTTCATCCTAATCTACAATCATTATGGCACAAATTGCATAGTTTTATGGTCCATGGATTGTACAGGATCTTCGATGGATGCTGATAAAAAAAGGTCCATTCATTTACTAGGTTACGTCCTCTAGCTGCACTTCCACAGTCCCATTGACCCATTTTGAAATTTGCATAATTTCTTACATTCTTACCTCCTTTCAAATGTACAATCTTCAAACATAACGAAGCTGAATTATCCATGGGGAATGCATTGAGAATCTTTGTATCAAGAATTAAAAAATTTGGGAGGAGAGTAGGAAGAAAATGTTGCACATACCTTGTCGAAGATGATGATTAAGACCTATTATTATTGTTATTTGCATTAAGAGGGAGGACCGATGAAGGATGATGCAGAAAACTAGGATGCAACTTATTTTTTAATCATTTTTTATGTTCTTTCATTTATGGTTACTGTAATTCTCTTAATAGCGACCACACCAGATTTTGGTGGATATTCTTTCATGGGCAATGTCACAGATTGGGAGCATGACGACAAAGGTTGTGGAATTTAGATTTACACTTGCCAAATGCAATTTCCTGAAAGTTTCAAAGATCTTTTCAACAAACGTATTTAGTGCATATCTTGCAATCATTGCAGTCTACGAGACAGCATCTCTGAGGCATTTTGTCAAACACTTTGTGTGCCTTGTGTATGCTTCCATATTGTAGATACATGTCAACTAAGAGACTCGTGATTAGATCGAATTAAATCCATTTTTTGATCATGTGAGATGGATGTCCGCACCTTGTTGTGAAGTTCCAATTTTGACACAGATTGAGTGATGCAGTGGAGTCTGTTCCTACACCTGCAAATTGCATTTACACAAAATTTTATGAGGCCTTTTTACCAAATTCATTTTTGCATACCTTACAGTCATTGCAGTCCAGGAGACTACATTTCTTTCAGTAATTTTGTCGAACAGTTCACATGCCTTGTGCATGCTTCCACATTTTATATACATATCTACCATGGCATTTTCAAGTCAGACAAAAGTCCTTTTCCTATGGTGCTTTGATGAATGTCCATACCCTGTTTCAAAGCTCCAAATTTGGCATTTGCAAGTAAAACAAGAACTGATCCGGTTGAACACCTGCTAGTTGCATTTGGTGAAACAAGTTCAATGCTTTGTGAGGATGCCCATATCTTCGGTTAGCTGTGACTATGATATTCCATGCTAAAATAAACATGAATATTCTCGAATCCAGGGTAGTGCGCCAAACTGGATTCCTAATCTTTAACTACATTAAAAAAAGCTTAGAAGAAGGAAGACAAAAGTCTAAATGAAGGACACAAGTCTTACTATAGGGCACATGGAAATCATACAGTCACGGTGGCTCTGCTATAGACTACAGTAGTTCTGATATCTATTGGGAATTTTACATCGCTCTTGTGTGTGCTCTTGGATATATTTAACAGCTTTGTCATCCGGTAAAGTCCTGTCTCTGAGTTGGAGGAAACCATCCGTGGTGCCATTTGTCACAGAGCATTGTAATGGGCTAACCCGAACACAACCACTTGACCATGCCTTATCTACATTCCAGGCGTACTCGTCTGCAGGCTTGAAGCCATTTACACAGCTGCAGGAGAGGATGACATTGCTCATGCACACTCCAAAAGGCCCACATACACCATAAGTATCACACGCTTGTGACGGCACCGCATTAACAGGTGTCCATATTGTGTTGTCGAACAACCAATACCCCGTTGCGAAGCCATTACTGGTTAAAACAATCCGTGCAAGCAGCTTATTTGTTAGCGTAAATGTGTAGTACATTCTTGTGGGAGAAATCTTCTTGAATCCTGGATGACGTCGGGGTTTTTTTGTGGATTCTGGAACATTGGGGAAATTCTCACCAGTCCATTCTCCGGTGGTCCAATAAGGAACACTGTTCTTATATAGCAGCATAAGCTGTGTCTTCCCTGGAGCTGGATCTATTTGTAGGGAAAAGAGTGCAGAAGCTGGATCCACTGAACTTTTCCACGATTTTATTTTCAAACCTTTCCAACACTCCATCCCCGGCAACCATGTATCTGTAGGATCTCCGAAACTCTCCCAAACAGTCTCAGAAGTGTTTTGATTGCCTACCATAAGGAAATTACCCGAGTCCAATATCAAAGCCCTTGACCCTTTAGCTTTCTGCGTCTTTTTAGTCGACCAAATAGTGTGCCTGTTGGTATCAGATATCGTGAGATAACCATCTTTCCCCAAAGTTAACATGCCCGGCATGTTGGGAAGGGGAGCCTCTCTGTTAGCCACCCAAACAATGGCCTCTGCGACATGGGCATACCATATGCCGATGTACCAGTTATTTGTTCCGTTCGGATTGAAAAACAAGGTGCAACCCATCACCCGACTGCCAACGGAGATTGCACACTCAGGTACAATCCCATATACATAAATATTTAAAAAAAAAAAAAATTATAATAGCCAACTTGTATCTATTGACATTGTTTACTAAATTGATACTACTATTGTTCCCAGTTATGGCTTATCCCCCACCACGAAGAGTTCACATGTACAAAGGTCGCAGCAATTTCTTCTACAAATTAGCTACCAAGCTCAAACAAGACACTGGCACCCTTTATCAACTTGTGTGCGAGTCCATTGAAGCTTGCGCCCGCAACATAGATATTGTAGCCGAAGAAGACATCTACACATTCCAATTTACCCTTGGTAATATACAAGATACGACTCAAATGTTAACCCAGGCCACCATCATCGTGGAAGATACCTATAAGATTATATGCGACAAGGCCTATGAGCAATACTATAGCTGAAAGGCAGATGAAAAGTGTAACTCATGAATTTAAAAATAAATAAAAACCCACTTATGTTGTAAAATTAATACATATTCCCTGACTTTATGTGAGAAAAATATATATGAATGCATAAAAAGGACAGTTACTAATGATCATGTATTGAGTTTATTTTGCATCACAACTTCCTTGAATTGAACTTTTAGTTTATCATATATAATCTTCCTAAATCTCAAAGCTTATAATGTACAATTATCCTGTAGTAAGCTTCATTCGTATTTAATGTGTTAATTTTCGGACTCGAGATAGGTTTTAATGTTATCTTTATTTCTAATATTGTAATTTGATTGTCATTTCGTTGAATTTTGAGGTTACTCGCCAATATTTATGCTTTCACATGGCATGCCTTCAAAAATCAAGGCAGTAGTCAACTTTAAAGCTATTAACCTGTTGTGTATGTCATCTTCATTTCATTGTTACTACGATTTCATCCTCAAGTCGTAAAACTTGCAAAATATAATTATCATGCACCTATAACTATTATAATTATCTTTATTTCTAATAGTATAATTTCATTGTCATCTACCTAAATCTTAAACCTTGCAAACCTAAAATTATCTTGCAGTAAGCTTCAGAAATACTCAAAGCTTCATATTTAAGTGTGCTAAATTTCATGGTCAAAATAGGTTTTCCTGTTATCTTTATTTCTAATACTGTAATTTGAATTCCACATGAATTAGGTGCCCAAAAAACTTAAAAATCATTCATTTCTCAGTTTAACATTAATGATATTGTTCCCGACTTCAACAACAAACGCATAAGTATTAGAGGGCCCCTGGGATTGATTCTTTAATTTACCAAATATCCAATTCTATCAACACTTGCTTAATACTCCTCACTATATTTAGATTGTGCATTCAGCTTCTACAGTTTATTGTTACCAAAACTACACCCAAAACAATAGAGTCGCACGCCGCTTAAGCCACCCGCACTTATCTATACCGCATATATTTGCTCCCCCAAAAAAAGAGCAACTCCTAGTATATATGTGACTACTCCATCTTACTCTTCAACTAAATATTAAATATGTCTATTGGTTTAAATATAAACAAATAAAAATATGAAATTTGTATCAGAATTCTAATATGCACAATTTATTTGTCTTTTAATTTGGGAAAGGTCAAATTCTTTAACTATGACATGCATAGAAGAAAGAAAATTGGTTACTCGATTAACTGGCGCTAAATTATGTAACGTTTTATTTGATAAAATATTGTAATTAATTGACATATTTTGCATTGTTTATTGAAGGGATTGTTCTATCAATTATGAATATCCTTTTCGCAGTTGCATTTTGTTAGAATAACATTGCATCATTTTTAGAGAGTCGAGCATATGAAAATTTCATGAATAACTGCAATGACAGTATATGATTTTTTTCCATAAAGGAGTCGAGACTTTCAAATGTCGTTGAAATCTTTAAAATACACATTTAACTTGAGTGATAGTTGATTAAATTTTTCTAACACAATATCGTTGAAATTTTAAAACTGGACATTTAACTTGCTTGATAGTTGATTAAACATTTTTACATACAGATTTGTTGTTTTTAGAATTCAAAAAATCATAAACAGAGAGTTGTGATTTAAAGGTCTCCATAAAAGCCATATAAGAAACATGTCCGCAGAATATAAAACTAATCAGCTGTATAAAAAAAATAAACATACAACATTAACTTCTTAAAGACAAATTGTTCCTAGTTTTACAGTGCCTTACAGAAGTATTTCACTTTCATCTTCTCCGCTAGAACTAATTATGTCTGAATCATTCTCTACATGCTGCTCTACGAGTACCTGCAGAGATCTCTCAACGTTATTCGTATTAATATCAGCTTTACCTTCGAGCACGAGAAGAACCTGGCCCATGGTTGGCCTTAAATTTTCATTCTCCTGAATGCACAATATGCTAACTAGAACAGACCTCCTAACTTCTTCGACATCTGCGTTCTTTGCTATCCTTTCATCAACAATATCCATAATATTGTTTCCTTTGTCAATTTGAGTTGCAGCCCACGAGGGAAAGTAACACCTACAAGGTTCCTGCACACTCATGTCCAAATTTCTCCGGCCAGATATTATTTCCAGGAGCATCATGCCAAAACTGTATACATCAACTTTCGCAGTGATGGGAAGGCCGGAGATCCATTCTGGAGCCAAGTAGCCCCTGGTTCCTCTCGTAGTTGTGAGTACGCCGCTGAACTCTCTCCCCACCAGCTTTGCCAGCCCAAAATCAGCTATTTTTGGACAGAAGTTTGTGTTGAGAAGAATATTTTCTGGTTTAATGTCGCAGTGAATGATTCGATCTATGCATTCCTCGTGGAGATAAATTAATCCTTTTGTTATTCCCGTAGCAATCTCAAATCTGGTTTTCCAACCCGGCACCATCTCTACTCCTCCAGACTTACAGAATAATACAGAATTGAGAGATCCGTTGGGCATATACTCATAAACCAGTAACCTTCGAGATCTGTCTGTGCAAAATCCCCAAAGCCTGACCAAATTCACATGTTGTAAGTTCCCTATGGTGCTTATTTCAGCACGAAATTGCTTCTCTCCTTGTGAAGAGCTCTCTAATTTCTTGACGGCCACAATTGTACCGTCTACAAGAGTTCCTTTGAATACCGAGCCGAATGCTCCACTCCCCAACTTATGGCTGAAATTCTTAGTCGCTATTTTGAGCTCTTTGTAAGTGAATGTCCTTAGCAAAGCCGGCATGTCATCCTCTCTGCACTGTTTTTTATGCAATCTTTGATAGGTGACCAAGAAAACTAAAAGAGCACCGAAAGCAGCAGCGGCCACAGCAAGCAAAATTGGATGGACGCTGATTCTACCTCCTCCTCCTCTCTTGGATGAGGACCTCATCAACTCAGAAGCAGGCAACCGGATGAACAATTGCAGTCCATCTGTCGAAGGATGCATGTTCAACAGATCTCCAAACCACAAACTACAAATTGCAGGATTAGAATCAATGAAAGTAAAGGCTGTGCAGGAGCAATTACGGAGACACGCAATTTTACATCGCTCTTGTGTGTGCTCTTGGTTAAATATAACAGCTTCGTCAACCGGTAAGGACATGTCGCTGAGTTGGAGAAAACCATCGGTGGTGCCATTTGTATGAGAGCATTGTAATGGGCTATCCCGAACACAACCGTCTGACCATGATTTGTGTACATTCCAGGCGTGCTCGTCTGCCGGCTTGAAGCCATTTACACAGCTGCAGGACAGTATGTCATTGCTCATGCACACTCCAAAAGGCCCACACACAGCATAAGCATCGCACGCTTCTTGGGGAACAGATTTAACAATTGTCCAGCTTGTATTGTCGAACATCCAGTAGGTCGTTGCGACGCCATTAATGTTTACAACAATCCGTGCAAGCATATTATTTGTTAGCGTAAATGTGTAGTACATTCTTGTTGGAGAAATCTGCCTTAATTCTTCATTGCGTAGGGACTTTTGTGTAGAGGGTGGAACACTGGGAAAATGGCCGTCCTTCCACTCACCGGTTGTATAATAATAACCACTGTTATCATAAAGTAACACAAGCTGTGTCTTCCCTGGAGCCGGATCCATTTCTAGGGAAAAGTGTCCGGGTGCTGGATCTACTGAATTTTTCCATGAGGTTAATTTCATGCCTTTCCAAAGCTTCATCCCTGGCATCAATGTATCTGTAGGGTTTCCGAAGCTTTCCCAAGCAATCTCAGAATTGTTTCGAGCAGATACAATAATAAAATTACCCGAGTCCAATATCAAAGCTTTGGAAGCTTTAGTTTTCTGACTATTGTTACTCAACCAAATAGTTCGATTATTCATATCAGAGAGTCTGAGATAACCATCTTCTTCCATCTTGAATATGCCTGGCATGTTAAGAAGGGGAGACTCTCTGTTAGCCACCCAAACAAAGGCCTTCTCTGAGACTTGGGCATACCATATGCCGATGTACCAGTTATTTGTTCCGTTCGGATTGAAAAATCCCAATTCAAACGTGCCATTCTTTGATATTATAGTCTGATTTCCGGTGAGAGAGACCCCAAAGGAAGAACATCACCACCACGAACACCTAACGAATACGAATTGTGCACTAAAATAGTCACATTAAGAAGAAATAAACATTTGAATGGAAAAATACAGTTCTTGGCCATTTCAATTTATGCTACCGGTTTCTGCTGGGAAAAAATTGAAAAATTAATTCGTTGTGCCCATGTTTATAGGTTACCAAAGCAAGTATCCCAAGAGTAATGCCTATGAACTCCAATTTGTTGTGTTTGAATATTAACTTTTGTCTCTATCGCCAAGAAATACAGCATCGAATCTTGGTTTGTATATTGATATATCTTCTTACCTGCCTCTTGACTTGTATATTGACACATCTTCATATCAATTAAAGTATTTAGTTGTCTTTATCTTAAAGAAATAATTGCCTCTTGATTTGTATATTGCACATCTTCATAGCAATTAAAGTCTTTAGTTGTCTGTATCACAAAGAAATAATTGCCTCTTGACTTGTCTATTGCACATCTTCATATCAATTAAAGTCTTTAGTTGTCTTTATCGTAAAGAAATAATTGCCTCTTGACTTGTATATTGCACATCTTCATATCAATTAAAGTCTTTAGTTGTCTTTATCTGGTATCACAAAGAAATAATTGCCTCTTGATGTTTAAACGGACGGCTGCGATGCATCCTAGTGGTGCATATTGAGTGGAGGGTAGTCATCGCCCTTGTGACTTGTAGAGTGACACATCTTAACAAATAATAAAACACGTCCTCTTAAAATCTATTAATTTTTTCAACAATTAAGCACATCTTCTCAAAAAATTTAGAGTTTTCCATTGCAAAGATATAAAACCCTTGAATCTTGATTTGTAGAATGATATATCTTCTTACCATTGAAATAGTAAAACATCTTTTTTTTTTAACTTTTTAATTTTCTTTATATCAAAGAAATAATAGTCTTGAATATTAATGTACATGGATATATCTTCTCACCAAATAATAAAATGTATTTTCTATAGAAAATTAGTTGTTTCCATCACAAATAAATTAATAATTGCACATGAGTTGCCTGCAAATAGAATTCTCTCATTCAACAATCTTGTTTAGTTTTACTATGTTTTGAATGTCCGTCTATTAAAGTTAATTTGGAAATTCATTTTCATGTGATAGTAAGAAGCTATTTGAAAAAATGACGGAGATGAAAAAAAAATCTAATTATAAAGGAAGCAAAACATATGAGCATATATAACTTTACATATGTAATATTAAACGTGTAATGCAAAATGACAGACATAAAATTAACACAATATAATGCAATTATTGTAGACAAAATGAAAAATATTGGTGCAAAGAACCATCAGTTGTTCATTTTTCCTTTTCTCCACCTCTTGCAACTTAACATCATAGACATGCACAAGTGTTTTGAAAACGGTTCAATGTCATGACACCTCCACTATATTATAAATTAGGGCTAGGAAAATACCTGTCACAAGTATATGAAGTTAGTGATGGACTCTACAAACTACATATAAGAATTTCCAAAGTCAATGACATAGTCTAGATCTTAAAACACCTATTCTCCAACATGCCAAGTGTTTGACCAAATGAGTGAATGAGGTGTCTCCTCATGGAATATCATAGTTAAATCCTATCGAGAACATGTGAATCCTCATAGAGAATTGAGAATGTTTTTCCGAATGCATCCAGAGTGTCGACCCGATGGGTTCCCCTTTGCTAGCATACTCCGTACTTGCACTAAAATAGGTGTGAAAGAGGGTAAATATGTATGCAAAATGTGGAAGCATTAACAAGACACATGGTGTACCTTATTACAACTCCTAACATTTGTTTACTTATTGCTTCAAATAGCTTACCAAGTAATCTCAAGAATAACATTCTCCTCTTTTGAAATGATGGAACCAATTAGCATTTTCCATAACAAATTAGCTTGCAAATATTTTGGAGATTAACTTGGTTGTAGTGTGGAAAGTAGCACAACTCAAAGGATTTCTACGATTCAATAGTTGTTTGGTGGGGCATGATTAACAATCCAAATGCAATTTCCAACATGTCACCATGGTGTTAAAGAATTACTTCTTTTTCCTCCTTGTCTACATAACTCATTACATGTTTTCAATCCAAAAGATATCCTCATCTTCATATCCCAAGACAATTTCTATAATTTTGCATAGATCGTGTGTCTATGGTGGTGATCTATCTCTTATAGAAAAAACATGAATCACTTTTCCATGTAGGAAAATGCAATATGAGGATACATAATTAAGTTTTTATTCATCCAATGATTGGCATTTTTGGACATTGTCGGAGGTGATAAAACATTTATTTTTTCCTGTAAACCCATTATTTCAGTGAAACCTTATCACAGAGCCACAATTTAAAATATATAATCCAAACCTAGACATGCCAAAAAAACAAAAAATGAAGTTGACATGTTAAGGGTATGTTCGAGATAACTTCATTTCTTGAAATAATTTGATAACTTTATCGCAAACTATTTTTTTTGCATATCCTTCAAACATGGTATTCCATGAGACCACATCTCTTCGATGCTTTTTGTCAAATAGTTCACATGCCTTGTGCATGCTTCCTCAGGTTGCATACCTACCTACCATAGGACTTGCAATCAAAATGGTTCTGATATTCCTTGATAAAACATCTATATTCATGGAAGGGTAAGTGGTGAGTGACATAACTACACAATTATCAAATCCTTCTCCTACCATATAGTAGTTTTGGCCATGAACTTTCGTGCTTGTGTTTTTCTAGTTACATGAGCCCACAAAATTGCTAGTAAAGGTGAGGTGAATTGATTAGGTTGGACACATTTTGGTTGCATTTGAAAAAATGGTGTCAATGTAACAAACCCTTTTTGTGCATCTCCTTCGATTAATACAGTCCATTTGGCCAAAATTCTGGTAGGCATTTAGTCAAACATTTCACATGCCAATTGTATTCCTCCACATTTTGCACACACTCCCGTTTTGACACAAGGAGGAAAATAGAGAGTATTTGAGGCATTCAGTCAAACAACTCATAGGCATGTAATAAACATCCGCATTTTTCATACATGCGTATATGGGTTATTTGGGATTTGTTTCATTTATTTCATTCGTTTCTATGTGATTTTTTGCCAATTTTGTTGTTTTTTTGTAAAAATGGCTAACTCACTAATAATCGATTGTGTTTTCTGTATGAGTTTTAGAATGTAGCGGAATTAGAACAATAATTTATCAGTTCTTTCTTCATAATATCTCTCACATTCTCAACATTAAATTTTATTTTTTTCCCCCTCTTTTCCATCTATATCCATGAATCTATATGGTTGATATTATCTATCCATGAATTTCTATATGGTTGAAAAAATACTTATCTACCCCCTATTTTACCAATCACCTGAAGAACTCATGGTTATTCTTACATAGGAAACAAACTCCCAACTTCATCATCTTCCACACCCTATTTTCCCACAATCAAGTGCCTCCCACTTTGTATATTTTTTATGTAGTAAATAGAAATCCTAACATTGGAACTTCCACCTTGGTATCTTAGCCCACAAATGCATGTTTTCATTTTATATGTGTTTGGTCATGTTTTGAGTGAGACATGAGGAAGTACAAAAATACAAAAAGTGGGACACGGTTATATGCTTTGACCCGTGAGTGAGTGAGTGAGGAACCAACCAAGAATGTCGACCACAGACATAATTATTAGATCTAGATGTAATTATACAAGGGATCTCATGCTATTGAAGTATTTACATCCCTCATATGATAAACTTACATATGCTACTAAAAGAAAAATGAAGCTTACATGGTCAGGGTATGTTCCATAGAGCACCCCTTTTTCCATATCCTGCAAAATTTGTAGTCCATCAGGAATTTTGTCAAATAATTCACATACTTCCATAATTTGTAGACATATCTGTGAGGGCACTTGCAACTAAAACATCTGTTGAAAGTATTTTCTTCATATTGCTTCAGCGGCTGTCAATGCCTTGTATATCCTTCAAAAATTGCATTCCATGAGACCACAAACCTTTTGGGAATTTTGACATCCGCCGAAGCATTTCGACGTTCCGCTTAGCGGGCCACTATATACACACGTCTTAATTTTTTAAACATACAATAATAAAAGTAACTCCATGATCACCCTTCATCAAAAGAAAGAAAAATGATACTCCCATCTTACAAGACCTACTTAACAGACATTCACATCGAGAGGCATACAATGTTAATATAATTAGCCAATATTTATTCAAAGTTTATCTCAACTTAAATAACCAAATGAGTATCTCAATCATAGGTATAGTGTGCCCTTAAGTGGAATAGGTTTTCTAAATATTTAATCAACCATTAATACATAAAGCACTATGTTTAAATTCAAGAAAAATAATCTGTAATACTAATTCAATACCACCATGCATAGAAATCAACAATAGTTCGAGCATCTATTTTGTTAATCAAGTTCACTTATCCATTCTTGTATCTATCAATTTTCATTATGATTATTATTACAAATCCTTCACACGGATGTTAGCCACAAATTTAATTCCATTTGATAGTAATTTACTACAATAGATTCAACAACCATAAATAAAAATACATTTTTCCGCTTACTACTTAGCCATTAATGTCTATGGTTTAAGGTCTTCATAATTTTGACTAAAATTGCTTAATAAAACCATCGTTTATATTCAATACAATCATAGAGTATTTTTTTAATTTATACAATGTAAACATAAAATTTACAAGGTTTATAGATTCACTCATGTTCATTTTACATAAATCACAATAGGAAAACATTGATACAATTTTACCATAAAATACCATGCCATAAGTTGTAGAGAACCATTTTGTTGTTCAACTGCAAAAAGAGAAAGAGAATCATCATATCCCTTTACCTTTAACCATGATACATATGAATCCCCACACACCTTTCAATTCTTGAGAGTGGCCCTACCCTTCATGAGAAGAAAGATGTGGTAATCAATGAGGAAAGAGAGAGTCTCATGTGTAAGTAGTTACCCAATCAACTGATAAATATCTATGGGGTAGGAATAATATACATCCTAAAATCAGTAGCTACCCACCTAATCTTTGAAATCCATCAGAATGCTAGAGCATGAATAATCTAAATTGATAATTCAAGAGGGTAGTTTGTATGTCCATCCAATACCTACCTTGTGTCCCCTCTTGAACTTCCTCATAAGTGATTCTATGCATTGGGTTATATATTACCCTAGTAATATCACCTTCTGGGCTTAGCATATCTCTTATTATTTTCTCAACTGGAAATTTTATACAACATAGCATCTCTATTCCTAAGTTATAAATAATGAAAAAATAACTATTTTTCAAACTCAAATAACACATTGACCCTAAATGTTCCACGCCAATCATTGCAAAACATTACAAGGGATTTTAGTCCTAGTTTTCTTATCCCTTACAATATCAACAACATGAGAACATTAAGCTAGTAGTACCAATCTTCCTAAGTGTCCCATACCACCTAGGAAAAATTAATATCGCAAACACCCTATTTATATATTGGGGTTTGGATAATGTCTAAGTGTTCTTTTGTAAAGAATTTCTTCTGTCCAAACCTGGTTAGTTGATCAATCTTATTTATCAGTTCTTATACAATGTTATAAGAATATAATCAAAATCACATCTAGCATTTATAAGTATACAAGGCATACTTTATCATATCCAATTAATTATCCTACTTGTTAGCGCATTAGTTAAGTGCTTTATACATTGTTAGTTGTGAATAGTTATTTAATTTTCTTGTTCCTCTCTTCTCATGACCTATATATGGATCGCCTGTTTTGTTTTACAAATGCATCGAATAAACATTGTTATTCGGTTCTCTGCCATCATTGGTATCGAGAGCTGTCCCATTCCTCTGCTGCGTGGGAAACTTGAAGTTTTTTTCTGAGTTTGGCGCACAAAACGTGGAGAATAAAGCAATCAGAGCATGTGTTTTGTTTTTGGTGTTAAAGAGCAGAGCAGATGCCCTTTACGAGGTCACATGGCCATCGTGGTGGTGCTGCCAAAGGAATCGGCAGAGAAATCTCCCTTGATTGGCTTCCAAAGGTGTTAAACTCGTTATCAACTACATTTGAATCGGGTGAAAAGCCAGAAGAAGTCGTCGCCATAATCAACAACTCTTCCTCTCAGGATGATGGTGTGAAAGCCATAACCATGAAAGTTGACGTTTCCAAAGCTTCATACCCTATTAATTATTGCAGCAGCAACCTACGTAGAAACTCTAAAAATTGCATGGAGTTTGGCACTTTTCTCGGTTTTTTTCATGAAGGGAAAAAAAAACTTGTGGAAAGATCAACTTGGAGAAGACTGCTTAAACGTGATGTTTTTGCATTTCTTTGTGTTTTGTGCATGGAAGTGGTGAGCCGTGAGGAGAAGTTGCCGTGGAAGGAGCCCTAGCCTACACCAAGGAGACAAGTGGTGACTGCGTGGAGGGTGTCTGTCAACAAGGAGCCTGCGTACCATCTACCTTGTATTTCTACCCACCACGAGCACTCACGTTTCAGCAGAGCCACGTTTGATAGTTTCCAGCATGTACATGTCACACATTTCCAATGCCGAGAGTGTTACGAGCAACCCTTCTGCTGGGTCACCTCTGAGAACCCAAGAGGACACCACCTGACATCTATTTTGCCTTGCTCAATGAATTGTTGAATAAAAGCAACGTATTATTTGATGAATTGGTGCGTCAAGGATTGTTCGACTATTTTTGGTTGACGTATGTTGCCAAACACGCCAAATCCGCAAAGAATTAGAGTGCGGCTATGATGCAGATGATGAATGCAAAGTAGAATGCCCACAGAATCGTCTCGCATCTCACTGCACGAGCTTATAGAGCCCATCTTTGTGATAGGTTCCTTTAGTAAGCATTGTAACCATTTTTGAACAATCAATAAATAAAATACAATTTTGAGTTTTTGAAAATGTCTGCACCTCGCATTTTGTTGTCGGATGCCTAGTTGCTCAAAGGGCCAAATTTCACCACATGGAAAACCAAGATGCGGATGATTCTTCAGTTTGAAGATCTTTGGGGATCATTTCTAGCAAGACGCCCCTCCCACAGATGTTGATCTATTGGCTAAGTATGAAAAGGCTGATGTAAAAGCACTAATGCTTATCACTCTGAGCCTTTCTGATGAGGTTCAACCTCACATTCGGGAAGCAACCACTTCCTCTAAGGCATGGGCCATGTTGTGTACCATCTATGAAGCCAAGAATCTGACGATGATGTTGCATCTTCAGACAAAGCTTCACACATTGAGTATGCATGATGGTGAATCAGTAGAAGCCTTCTTGTGGCATGTGGCTGAGTTACACGTAGAACTTTCTGCTCTCGGTGAACCGGTGGATGACAAGTTGCTAGTCCTGCTCACCTTGTGAGCTCTTCCTTCCCGGTTTTGAGACACTAATCACCACGTTGACCATCACTCAATAGGAGGTGAGTTTTGTCAAACTAGTGAATTATCTCCAGTAGGAAGAAGCCATTCAGAATGTTCAAGAAGCCTTCGAAGACAAGGCTCTCATCACGAGGCAAAAGCATAAGCCTCGAAAAGGCAAAGTCAGCCCCAGAATCGAAGTAGCATCCTCAGCAGCAACCTTCTCAGTGGCCACCATAGTGGCCACCCTGAAGCAGTCAGAACAACAAGGCGGATCGATGGTGCCACATTTGCTCCATGGATACACACCACGATTTGCAAACTATTATTACAATGGTCGCAAGTATGAAACTCTGGCGGTGAAGAGAGCACTTATGGCCAAGGATATTCCAAGAAATCTCGATGGCGTGCTTGTAATCAGAGGTAGAAGGGTCATATTGCTGCTGCTCGTAGGATGCCACCTCCGATGAAGAGGTTCAGACACAACTCATCCGGACATTGTCCTAGTCTCGCAGACTTTGCAGCCATCAGAAAGTGTTTGGTTGATTGATTCGGGTGCCAGCAAACACATGACTAGCAATAAGAAGTTGTTCCATACCTGAGTGACCGGCCCACTGGAGATCGGATCACCATCGCAGATAATCAGGAGTATATTGTGGTGGGGATTGGTGATGTCATCATTCCTCTTGGGACACGAAGATGTACACTCACGAAGGTGCTATATGTTCTAGGTTTGACCTCAAATCTCTTGTTTGTGAGTCAACTTCTTAATCATCGAATGTAGGTTGAATTCTTTGTTGAGAAAGGGGTCAAGTCTGCATCATTTCCCTAGGGAGACTCAATTATTGCTCGAGCATTTATGAAGGGCCGTCTATTTGCACTGGATGCGGTCACTTCATCTAACATTTCTCTCTCTGCTTCAACGGTGGAGTCCACTGCACTATGGCACTTTTGATATGGTCATCTTTCTGTCAGGGCTCTGCATCAGCTCAGTGCCAAGGAAATGGTAAGAGGGCTTCCTCCACTCTCCCATTCCTTACTTGTTTGCTCGGGATGTCTTGCGGGAAAACAACACAGAGGTCCGTTCAAATAGAGCTCTTATCATTCTATGGAGCATCTTCAGGTTGTACACATACCGATCTGTGTGGACCCCTGCCAGCTAGCTTCCAAGGTTTTGAGTACTTCCAGCTCATCATTGATGATTACTCACGGAAAATGTGGGTATATTTTCTCGGAAGAAGAGTGAGGCATTTTACCAATTTCCAAACCTTTTACCAGCAAGCCACCAGGAAGTCTGGGAAGCCTCTCCTTCTCCTCCGCTCAGATCGAGGGGGAATTTGTATCAAAGAAGTTCTTAGCATACCTGAAGCAGCATGGCATTCAGCAACATCTGACTACACCCTACACTCGCCCCAATAGAATGGGATTTCCGAGTGACACAACAAGGACTGTCATGGAGATGGCTCGTTGTATGCTCTCCACCACCAAGTTGGAGGATCAGTTTTGGGTAGAAGTAGTCCAGACAAGTAGTGTATCTACTCAATCGGGCACCCACGAAGATCTTGTAGAACAAGACACCGGAAGAGGTATGGACTGGTCGTAAACCTTCTATCCATCATTTGAGAGTTTTTGGTTGTACTGCATATATGCATGTTCCAGATGAGAAAAGGAAGAAGATCGATCCAAAGACACTGCCATGTCTTTTCTTGGGGTATAGTACTACCTCAAAGGCATATCGTCTCATGGATCTTGAGATGAAGAAGATCTATGAGTCGAGATGTGGTGTGTGATGAGTCATCCTTTGACTCCCTACCACACAATGGAGATCCAGTACCGACCTCGTCACATAGATTGCTCACACATCCAGATGATGGGCAAGATGATTCTTCTCAGAGAGAAGAAGAGCTGAGTGGAGACTTGTTCGTTGATCTAGGCACACTGGACAACACATCTTCACATAGCAGCAAGCAACACCAACGTCGAAATGGGTCCAGAATACTATTAGGGATGCACACCTGAACTCACTTCCAGGCACTTCTATGGGAGTCGAACACGAAGTCAAGCCAGACATGAGGTAAATTTTGCACTCATGAGTTCAGTTGTTGATAGCACCGAACTTGACACTATTCGTGAGGCATTAGACCAACCATAGTGGAAACAGGCTATGGATGTTGAATATGATTCCCTACTTCAAAATCGGACGTGGGAACTTGTCGATCTGCCTCAGGTAAGAAATCCATTGGCTGCAAATGGATTTTCAAAACAAAATATAAGGTAGATGGTTCAATCGACAAACACAAAGCATGACTTGTTGCAAAGGGTTATGCTCAGCAACAAGAAGGAATTGACTATGATGAGACCTTTGCACCCATTGTGAAGATCAAAACCATCAGAGTTGTTTGTGCACTGGCAGCACAAAATGGATGGAAACTTTAGCAGATGGATGTCAAGAGTGCTTTTCTGAATGGTGATCTAAAAGAAGAAGTATACATGGCCCAACCTGAAGGGTTTGTAGACGAGCATCAACCACACAAGGTATGTCATCTGATAAAGTCACTTTATGGACTCAAACAAGCACCTAGGGCATGGTATATAAAAATTGATGATCACCTATTACAAGCATGGATTCACTCGTAGCCCCTCAGATACAAATTTGTATATCAAGAAGGTAGGAACAGAGATTGTTATTCTGGTTTTGTACGTAGATGATCTTGTGATCACAGGAAGTTATGAAAATCTTGTGGATGATGTAAAGAATGATCTGAAGAAATCCTTGACATGACTGATTTGGGGCTACTTCACTACTGTCTTGGCTTAGAGATATGGCAGAAGAAGAATCATATCTTCGTCTCCCAGATGAAATATGCCAAGACTCTCCTGGAGAAGTATGGAATGTCATATTGTAAACCAATGTCCACACCTATGGAAAAAGGTTTGCAATTATCTAGATTCAGGATTCACCGCAGGTAGATGGCACTCACTACAGGAAACTTGTGGGGAGTCTCATTTACTTGACTTATACCAGGCCAGATCTTTGCTTTGTAGTGAGCTATCTCGCTAGATTTATGCAGGAGGCAAAGAAATGTCATTGGATAGTAGCAAAGCATGTGTTGAGATATGTCCAAAGTACTGATTGATTTTGGTGCGGAGTATCAGAAGAACACTCAGTTCTTCTTACAGGGATATACAGACTCGGACTATGCAGGATCCGTTGATGATAGGAAATCCACTTCAGGGTATGTTTTTCATCTCGGATCTGGACCTATCTCGTGTGGTTAGAAAGAAAGAATCAAACTATTGTTGCTCTCTCATCCATTGAGGCTGAATACCGCGCACGCATGAGGAGTTGTGTGCGAAGTGATTTGGTTACGTCACATTCTTGCAGATATAGGGATTCCTGAAGAGAAACCTCCCATCATTCACTGCGACAATCAAGGTGTGTTGAAGCTTGTGAAGAATCTTTTTTCATGAAAGAACAAAGCATATTGAGGTCGAATGTCACTACATTCGTGAACAGGTCTTGAACCACCAAATTCAGCTCCAGTACTACCCTACTGATTTTCAGGTTGTCAAATATTCTCACCAAGCCTCTCGGTAAAGTGAAGTTTGATTTGTTTAGGGGGTACATTTGTAAGAGCAATGTATTAAGGGGGAATGTTAGCGCATTAGTTAAGTGCTTAATACATTGTTAGTTGTGAACAATTATTTAATTGTTCATGTTCCTCTCTTCTCTGCATAGCCTATATATGGCTCGCATGTTTTGTTTTACAAATGCATTGAATAAATTGTTATTTGGTTCTCTGCCATCACTACTTAGGTTACCTCTCGTCGATTGACAATTAGATTCAAATCCTACATTGGTGTCGTAATTCGTTGACTTTGACTAAGTTGATTTCATAATGTAAATCCCTTTTACACATAAGTTTATATGGAAAGGAAATTATTATTTTCCTTTCAATAGTTTTATGAGTTTCGTGTTTCCTCATCCCTTCCTATAAGATACAAATGATATAAAACAAGAATAATTAAGTTTGTTTTTCCATCATGATGCTCATTCAAGTAAATTATATCATAATACCCATTTATAAATTCACCTGGTTTTCAACTAGTTTGGTTTCCACATAAGTGTAATAACTTTGTATAATTTTTAACTATATTAAGGGCTATGTTTGGATTAGGTGTACCACATAGATCTCATTACTTGGTAGTTGAACAATATATCTCATGTTATCCTATTTTCATGCTACTACCTCTTTGTATCACATCCATATTTATCCTTAGAATAATATTAACCTGACACACTCATCCTTGTATATATACATTTTTTGTATGTGTTCTCTCTATATTTTAGTTCAGTTTGTAAATTTTTACGAGGTTCAATTCATGTTGTTGCACATAATAACTCTTGTGGTTTAAATTTCACTTCATTCTTTATTAGTTCAATTCAATTTTTATCAACCCTTTTTATAACTTCATGTATGCATTGGCGTTTAATTTGTACTACCTTCATTATCTTTACTTGGTAGCCACCGGTTAAGTTTTGTCCTACATGTTAACTAATCCATCTTTTTGAGTTTACATGCCTATTTTTTCCATATATCACGTATATGTATCTGTAGTGGTTTTCATTCCTTTTCGTATGCATTGGGGCTTAGTTGAACTATCATCATTTAAAATAACTATTATTATTTTATTTATTTATTTATTAAAAATATGTTTTCATGATAGGTCTAGCGGTCAATTTTATTAGTGGTATCCCATTTATCACTTAAATCTATCTTACATGAACAAATAAGAAGTTTTATTAAATAAAATATAATTTAAAAAAGAGAACACTTATTTTATGTGGTAGATCCTCACTAGAATTTGTCTTCCTTTGGATTCCTATTCTCTAGATATTATTTCTCTTACACCCAACCCATGGATATTGACCGAGTAGACCCACCCCTCTATCGACATTTCTCTTTCTGGTTTCTATGACTACAAGCCGAGAGATATAGAGTTCAGGGGGGTGACCCAATCGAGACATAGATAGACAAACATACATATAGAGGGAGGGCAGGGGAGGGGAGGGTCCCGAGTGGACCCTCAATTCATTCTCTCCCCCTTCTTTCCCCCATATAGATAGAAGGGGGGGAGAGGGGGGCCCTTAGAGATATAATCCTGCAATGGATGGATATGGATTCTATACGTAGCATGAGTGGCACCACCAGATCGACTAGTCGTATTGTATATATATGACTAATCGTATATAGAGGTATTCTATCAATTCCCACACTAAGTAGGCTTACCTCTCGGAAGACTAAGCTCTCCTTAGTTTTTTTGTCTATTTCCTTGGGCATCCTCTCTTTCCTTTTTTTTTCTCCTACCCTGGATGTCTTACCTTTTCCCCTTATCTCTACTACTAATTTCCCTTATCCCCTGGACGTCTTCCTTTATTTCTTAACCCATCTCCTTCTCCCCTATGTGTACTCTTATTTCTCTCTTTTTATTCTATCTTCTCCCTCTCCCCTACTGTGTGCCCTTCTTCTCTTTTTTTGCTCCTCTACATCCCCCAAATTCTCTCTCATCAATTTTTATTTATAAATTTCCTTATTTTCTAACTCGACTCCTTTCTTTCAAATTTAAAAGCATGAACTTTAATTAATTCCCAAAATTATCTCCCTTACTTCACATGCTAAGCCCATGCGTGGTATTAGAATTCTACTTTAACTTGAATTTTTAAAATTTTATCTTTTAAAAATTTACTCTCCCTCCTAAATCATATGTGAGCTTTTAGAAATGCCATGTAAGCAAGTGGAGTGTCCACATGGGTGACTATTTTTTATTCCAATGGAAAATAAAGACAATGAAAACTCAAATAAACATATTTATATTAACTCCCCCACTTTTTTTAAACACTTGTGTATATTTTATTTTATTTTAAGTAATAACAATTATACTACCCTCTTCTACTTTTATTATCTCATACGTAATATATATAATCCTTTTATTTTGTTATGATAATAAATAACTCCCTCTAACGATATAACCTCTAGTTTGGGCTTTCAACTGAATGCTCTATACAAAGTGATATTTTCTTTATCCGAAAAATATTGTCACCTAGTGACAACAATGTCACTTGTCTAAAGTATGTTTGACATCATCATTCCCTGTTTAAAGATTTCTCATCCACATCATAGTATCAGCAAGAATTCAAACAATTTTCTTCCTTAAAACAACACATTCACATAAGACTAAGATATAAAAAAAGGTCATATTGGACAACTTATGGGCTAACCCAGTGCAAGCACCATCATACACTTGTAACTCTCTCTCGCTATACCCATTACAAGATATTTTATTCTCTCTCCAATGATGCCCTTTATCATTTTTCAAGAATGCATACACATGTACAAGCAACAATACCCAGTGCATTGCATGTCCAAAATAATAAATCAACTTTCTATTAAATAAAAAACAACATGTTATTACCAACAATAATCCATAACTATATTTCAACATTTACTAACCATCTAACAATTACTTAATTATTGAAAATAAATGATTTTATCCAAAATATGTCGTAACACTAATCAAGCAAAATAAATCAACAAAAAAATGTTGTCTCTATGGCGGCCACCACCATCTAGTTCTCAAATATTTAAAAATAATAAATGATCAGTTTCAGAAGTGACATCCTTCCCCTTTAAGAGGAAACATCATCCCGATGATTATTAATACTTTAAAAGAAAAGTGACAAATGAAACAAATATGGGTATGCAGTGTGGATTTATTCATAGTCCTCACAGGTAGCACTCTCTTCTAAATATTAGTCATGTCAGACCTTGCACTGAGGGACTTCCCTATTTTGCAAGTGAAGTTTGTGAACCTCAAGCATCCATAGGATTTTTACCAGAAGAACTCTTTGATCCTCTACATGTAGATATTTCCAATCAATAACATGAGACACATCAACATGCTATCTTTTCAAAAGAGACACATGAAAAACATTGTACAACTGGGATAGAGATGGAGGTAACACCAATTTCTATGCCACTGGGTTTACCAATTCGAGAACATAAAATTACCCAACATAGCAAGGTGATAGTTTGGAAGACTTTCCAAACTTGATTGAACTCTCCTTGGGTGTAACTCTTAGGAAAACCTTATCACCAACTACGAACTCTTTAGGAGTCCAATTTCTATCTGCATAAGTTTTATGTCTGTCTGTTGCCTTAACTAAGCATTTCGTAATCAATATTACATGTTCTTCCATGTCCCTAAGCATATCAACACCTATAACCACCTTGTCTTCAACATGATCCCAACTGATAGGTGTTTAACATTTTCATGCATATAAATCCTCAAAAGGGGCCATACCCAACATCGAATGGTGTGAGTTGTTGCAAGAAAACTCAACCATTGGAAAGTAATCTTCCCATTTGTATTATTGATCCATACAATAAATTCTAAGTATGTATTCTAGAACCTAATTCACCCTTTCTTTTTACCATCAGTCTATGGGTGATAAACAATGCTTAAATTCAACTTGATTCTTAAGGCAGAGTGCAAGGTTTTCCAAAACCTTGATATCATATGGGTATCTCTATCATAGATAATATTACCTCACACCCTATGCAACCAAAAATACTCATAAACAAACCTTTTCACTAAAATAGGTGAATCATCTTTCAAATTTATAGGAATGAAATGGGATACTTTGGTGAGTTTATCCATAACCACCAATATAACAACATGCTTGTTCTTGGACATTGGATATCCTTGAAAAAAATCCATACTTATGACCTTCCATTTCCATTCGGGAGGTTCATTTGGGTAAATAAATCCACCTGGATGTATATATTGATATTTCACTCATTGACTCTATGATTCAATACAATCTAAGGTTATTTTATTAAAATTAGAAATGCACAGCTATGATAAATGAAACATAAATGAAGTATGAATGCTAAGTAATTTATTTGATAATTTAAATGAAATAAAATGAAAGGGGAATATACTTACCTGAATTAGACTTACCTCACAAAGTGATTTTGGACTAAACAAAGTGATGAAACGATGGAACAGAGTGTCACAAAAATATTCAGAAAATAGCAACAGAGGTAGATATGGCCGGATCGGGCTGCTGTAGAGGGATAGGGGCACCTGTGGGAGCCTTGGTCTATGAAATAGATAATAATCTAATCTTGATATGGTCTTTAGGTATTTGTAGTAATTTTCCTTTGGTTGGGTGAGTGTCGCACTTGGTTCCCTGATGTCACCGTAGACCTGCAATGAAGAGTCGCATGCCCCACAAAAGCATCAAACCCTAAAAAAATAAAGACACAAATGAAGGGGTTAGACTATCCTCAGTTTCCAAATGGATGGACTTATCATTGAGCATTGCACTACATCTTAGACCCAATGTAGTTTTATGTACTTGTGTGTGCAATAATGTGCTTGGGTTTCCCTAACGCCAATAACACATAGATATCGAGAAATAACTAGATAAAATGTAAAAGGGTGGATGAAATAGAATGAATACTCCCCTTCCTATGTAGTGTGTGATGCATAATAATTCCCAAATTTAGTCCCTTGCTCTATGTAGATAGCTAGCCCTTGATAGTAATAGTCTTCCCATAAGGTAGTATGTATGTTGTGTTTATATAGGGATCTTTTGTTCAAATTTGACACTAATGACCCGACATGCCGACTAACACCTAGAGAGATGAGAGGAAAAAATGAAAATAATGAACTAAAATAAAAAATAAAATCAAGTGTGACAGGGACTAGGACGCCTAAAATCAATACCATGGCTCCCTGTCAGGTGCCCTATCCTTCTCTAGGTGCCCTAGTCAAAAGCCTAGTGATGAAAACTGAGTGAGTACTGACAGATAGGAATTCCTGAGACCTGAAGGGAACTATATGAGTGAGTGACAAATGTACAAGACCAACATTAGTAAAGACCAACAAGACAGACAACTAGACTATGGAATGGTTCATCAGTGAATACTTTTCTTACGCAAGATCCATATATAAAACAACATACTTGGTAGTATAATAATAGTAGTAAGTTCGTGATTTTGTGACTACATTTGCCCCCACTTTATGTTGGTGAGTGAAATATTGGTAACATAAAGTATTTAGAGATGCATACCTGAGAGAAATCAGGAGAAGCCCATGTTGTAGAAGAACATGCAGATATGGTAGAAGAATATGCCGAATGAAAATATATAGCATGATAGACCATGGATCATGGAGAGATGTAAGACTATGATGAGTGTAATAAATGAGACTAATGTTTGTGATGTGGAATGATTGATTATTTTTAATTTTATATAATGATGATGTGATGGGGTAGGAATTGATCAGCTCCAAACCCGATTGCATGTGTATTAAAAACTAGAGGATTTGGTTGTCTTTCTGCAGAGGAAGAGTGTAGGGAGAAAGGTGTGTTATTCTCCAACCTTTAACTACATCCTCAAAATATCTAGCCGATGTAGTTGGACACAGATCAAATTTTAGGTGATTTTGGATCAAAATATTTCGATCAAACATGTTGACCCATATATGAGTAGTATAAGAAAGGAAATGATGTCTCATTTCCCACACTCCAAGGGTATCGCCGTAATGTATGGTGGCTTCCAAGTTAGGTCATTTGGAAGAAAACTTGAAAATGTAGAAGAACTTCCCATGTTAGGTAATCTGGGAAAGTAACGAATATAACTCCCTAGTTAGGTCATCTAAGAGGCTACATGTAACTCCCAAGTTAGGTCATCTATGAGGGTGAATGTAACTCCCAAGTTAGGTCATCTAGGAGGCCAAATGTGTTGTATTGTATTGATTGAATGGTATGATTTTGATTTTTATAGACTTAAACGTATTTTATTCGTTGATTGATTGTTTTACTCATCGAAATATTTTACGCTTGTTTCCACCAGGTTAGGTCATTAGGGGGAATCGATAGAAAATGATGAAATATCACATGGTGTAATAGTAAATGTTCAAAAATGACAAAGTAGAAGTGTTGAATGATCGTGTAGTATTTTAAGGGGAATTATAAGATGACCCCAATTTTATTCCACCCTTTTGGTGAAAGGGGAAGTGATAATGAGAACGAACGTTGAGCCAAAAGTAAGCCAGTTAATAGAAAGTGTATGATAGATATCACAAAAATGTGTGTAGATCGAGTGAAAGACAACATCAAGGAGCAATAACGTGTGTTTCATGTGTATGATATGATGGTAGGAAGAATTATTAAGAGAATGCCACAAACGTGATAGACATCAGAGTAGAAATTCTCAAGCTATTAGCAAAATCGTGCGATGTGTATTAGTTGAGTAAAGTATGACCATAATAGAGTGAATAATGAAAAGTTACTATAAATAGTAAAGTGAAAGAGTGATTAGTCAACTCATTTATCTTTTGCATGAGTGCGAGAGTGAGCTTTGAGCTTGTAAGGATGCCATAAGTCAGAGCACCGTGACCTAGCCAATTCGAGATAGGTAGTGACCGTCGTGGCATCACGTACGATGACGAAGTTGGTAAGTGTGATTTTTTCAAAAATGTGTGTGTAGTAGTCATTTTTGGTGAATTTTTACAAAATTGTTATTTTTTTCTCTATGTTTGGGACCTGGACAAGATCGGTAAAGGCGTTAATGGCATTCGGGACGGGGAGCGCCCGGACATGGGAGCTAGTGTCTATTCGTGGGTGCCCTAGTCCGCTTACAGGCACCCATGTCTAAAAAGTTGGGATTTTGTTCTGAGTGATGTAAACATGAAATTTGATGTGTAGTGATGTTATAAGTGGTTATGTTTGTATATATATAGTGTTGTAGTGCGTTGTTTGTTTTTGTGTTGTGGTGTGTACAGGGATATCCATTCAAGGGAGTTCTGTGGTGGTCTCCAATTGAGTACGTTGCTCGGGTTGGGTTTGTAAGATGATGATTGAGAGGTTATGGACTGTGTCGGCTTGCGACACATAGTGAGGATGGGGATGTGCCCCATAATATGCCTATGTTGATAGCTTTGTGTGAGAGATGGTGTGCAAACACTTGTACATTTTGGCCACCTATAGGTGAGATGACAGTTATAGTAGAGGATGTATATCAAATACTGTGATTACCTATTGTTGGCGAGAGGGTACATGTCATGGATATGGGGAATATGGAGAGAAAGATGAGGGATTCTAGGTAGTATTTTGTGGGGACTCGAGTGTCTGCTGAGGCCCATATTATCTTGGATGTAATTTTGAGATCAGGGGTTACTGCGCTTGAGGAAGTTTATAGTTGTGGTTATTGCGTTGTCAATTTCGGTAGAGGGTGGTAGCATGGGAATCTTGTATAAGATGCACAATATTTTTCTTTCGATAGAGGAGGAGGGTACTAGGTATGCATGGGAACGATGTGTGTTGGCCCACATGTATAGAGATCTTTACAGATTTACACAGGAGGAGCATGGAGGTGGGATAGGAGCTACTACATTATTGCATGTATGGGTGTACGATCATATAGCAATATTGAGGCCAGTTGGTGGTCTACGAACAGAGTGGGCTAGGTCATACATATTTTCTAGGAGATGGGTTGGTTTGTGTGGGAAGAAGATGGATATTGATACTTATAGATCCTTGATAGATCGGATGGGGCCAGAGGTAGTGATATGGAGGCCATACCGAGATTGTTGAGGATAGTTAGAGGATGTTGTAGAGTTACGATGCACATGGAGGACTATGTGGTTGGAGGATTGGTTTGCAAGTGTGACCGAGTTATTTTAGGTGGTGTGGGTATCTCGATAGTTTGGTATGGCCTAGGATGTGCCCCAAAGCCAAATGTCTTGGTTAGAGCTGTTAGAGCACCGAGAAGGGATGGAGCTAGACCAGGGACCACAAGAGAGCAGCTAGTACCTCCCGAGCTAGATGAGGCCAATATGGAGATAGATTCGGTTGATGTAGATGATGCGGGGTGTATGGAGGCATACCGTGCATGGTTGACAACACATCGATGGATGTTTTATTTCCATTGTTTGCAGATGCGGTAGTTTTTATCTCTCAAAAGTGCACCCTATAGAGAGATGGTTGTAGGTGTTCTAAGCTTGCAAATTTTTATCTCTCTTTCATAGATACACTTTGGAAACACCTTAGGTCGTAACGTGGGTATACCTATTTTGAGGTGAGTCTCCGGTATTAAGGCCGGTTCCTTATTGGTGTATCCTAAACTAATTTTCTGGGGTTTGAGGGTAAAATAATACTGTAAAAGGGATCTAAAACTTAGGTGATACACCAAATTTGTATGAGGTATTTGACTGAGTACATGCACAACTGATATGGGAAGAATTATTGATGCACAAACCAACAGTTTTCTACAGAATATTAAGGGAAAACACTTTGATGTATTGAGGGAAAGTATCACAACAATACTGCTAAGTTAAACATGCACATTAATATCATACAAAAATTACTGAATTTGTAATAGGGTAAGATGATTAATCAGGGAATTCAACATTCAAAATATTAATAGAACATACACAAGACTACAAATAATTGTAAAGGAAGAAAATACTTCTCATTCAGAGGGAAAAATTGGCAGAATCTGTTTCAGCACTCTTGTGTCTAAAAGTCCTCCTTGAAACTTAACTCTCTCTAAAACTAACTCTGCTAACTCCCTTGTGATTTGGCAAGGCACACAATATATAGCAAAAATATTTCCCACCCTTCCTAAAAATATGCTAAAATTGTACTCGCCCATGCATCCTATTTTTATCCTTCATCTATTAATAAATAAAGGAATAAAAATAGAACATGCAAATACAAAGAGGCATTAACAACCATTGGTTACAACTCAGTCAGCTCAACTGCTCTATTTTTAAGAAAAGCATGGGTGAATAATTTGCTAAAAATATGTTTTTCTTGATGAGCAAGTCTCCTTCCTTATGTATGCAAATTTGTCTTCTTGTCTATTAAAGCTTCCTAAGTAAGATTTTTAAGAGATTCTGCCATTGTTTTAGGCTTGAGCTCGGGCTGTGTTATTTATGGTGCGAGGTTACGGGGCTTGAAAATTTATATTTTCTCATCGTATTGAGTTCTGAAAACACTATTTCCGCCATGGATATTTCCTTGAGCTTCTGTGAGTTTTTGGGAAATGTCTCTGCGTTGTATCATAGCTTGTTAATTTTGCTTTGAAACCAACCTGATGAGTTTCACTCCATCCCGAATTTCTACGTAAAACTCATAGTAGATCCTTCCTTTTTGTTCTGATAGAGATTTGTGCGTTTTAGACATTTGGCCCACCCATCCACTTTTGATGCGGGCTCCACACATTTCTTTACTAGGCGTCAGCGGATTGACTCACTTTTATACTTTTACACCTTTTCAAAAAAACTCAAATTCTCAAAATACTCCGGTGACCCACCTCTCCGCCTTTATAATAAAAAATGGCTTTATTTGTTCATTGGCGGAGTCGTGGATTAATTTTATAATTTTACTCCTTTTTCAAAAAATTTCCAAATTGCCTCGTGCGATCACCTCCCGCTTTTGGATTTATCTCATGAGCTCAATACATGGCTTTACTTTTTTCCTTAGCGGAACCGCAACTCACTTTTATAACTTTACTCTTTTTGAAAAAAGCTCAAATTCTCAAAATACTCGCGATCCGCTTCCCCACTTTTGACTTTCGATGCTTTTGACCAGGGCATCGGTGGATTCGCGAGTCATTTTATAACTTTACTCCTTTTTCAAAAAGTTCCAAATTTTCAAAATAACCCAGCGATCTGCCTCCTGCTTTTATAATAAAAATTACCAAGTGTCCTTTTGCGTGTCTGTGGCTCACTTTTATACTTTTATGCTTTTTCCATAATGTTTCAAAATGCAAAAAGGGCCCGCATCTCCACAACTATCTCAAAACACAAAAAGGGCCCGCCTCTCCACAACTGTCTCAAAACACAAAAAGGGCCCACCTCTCCGCAAATTCTTGATTTATGAATATCCAATCATAATTCATTGGGCCACGGGACCAATTCGATACTTTGTAAAATAATGAAAAGTGACAAGTTCGCAAAATGGACCCGCCGTGCCACATCCAATTAGAAATCATCGGGCCACGGGACCAATTTAACATTTTGTGAAATAATGAAAAGTGACAAGTTCGCCAAATAGACCCATTTGTTTTCATGGGTTCGAGCTCGGATCTGTGATGTTTGTCTAGTTTCTATACCTTCGTGCATCTGTATCTTTATTTCCTCTGATCTCTTATGAGTTTCGAGTGAATGATTGATGCTCATCATTTTTAGAGTAACCCTCGAGCTCTCAATTTCATTGACTGTGAATACGTTTTCTGATTCAAAGCTTTTCCACTTGAGTTCGTGTTCTGAATACTAAATAGGTATTCCTATTTTGATCAAAACCCACCAGATCTGAATGTTTATTGATGTGGGTATTCGGACTGTTTGTTTCTTTTGATTTTGTAATAATGGCTTCTGGAACAGTTGAATTCACTTCACATCATTTTAACTTTGCATTCCCTGATTCGATTAGACTTTTCACTCACCGAGTTTGAATCTTGTGTTTGATCCATTTAGTGCTCATCATTTCTCTATTTTCAAGCTTAAGTCTGCAACTTTGCATTCATTTCGTATTTCATTCTTGTGTAGAGCTCATTCACTTTGATGTTTGTGCCTTTGGGTCACTCTCCATTCGAGCTTCGATATCTTCTTCCTTTTCAAGCTCTGAGAGGGATTCTTTTATATTCTTCTCTGTGTGAGTTTTGTGCATAAGGGTTTGTCCTTGTCATCTCTTTTTGCTTCTGAAATATCTCCATATTTGTACTTTGTTTTACCTACTAAGCTTCCCTAGTTGATTTATCTGAAACATGTATTGTTATTATCTTTGCAAGTCTCTCCTCTGATCTGCACTATAACTTTTTCTATTTCTAGAATAGCTACTAAAATTTGAGTTTCATTCTTCCTTTATACCAATATGTACTTGTGATTTATTCCAATCTTGATGTACCATAGTATAGAAGTCATTGAACTGCAACCTTTATCTAATAGTGAGGACTGTAAGACATGATTTATTTCCTTCTTCATGTAACCTGTACCTACACACTTAAGAAAATAGTTAGAAAATATTTAGGATTTTTGCCTCTCTTATGTTCCATGGTTTTTCTTTTCTTCTCTTTCTTTATTTCTGAGTGAGTAAATCATGTATAATGTTACAGAAAGGTACTTTATCAGTTGTGCCTTTGATCTTCATGTAATTTATATCTCCTGTTGTTAAGTTAATTCAACTAGAACAATATTGACTGGAAGAATCTCCCCTAGCTTAGGTCCACTTCACCAATGCTATCCATCGTAATGAAGTTTCGAGTTTCCCATTTTTACACAAGTGCAAAAATTGTCAACATTTTTGGCGATCATGCGGGGAAAGTTGTCTACTAGCTTGTAGACATGTTCCTTGCTCTTTTCCATTGGGCATGGAGTCCAAAGTATGTAACCAAAAATATGCCTTCCTGAAGGTCCAACCCTTCCAAAATGAACTAAAACTGGGAAGGATCTAGTAAACCAGATCACGTGCATGAATGCACTTTATTGAATTGAAAAACATTGCAATGTGCGGGACGCACTTATTGAAGGTGAATCCTACTCTAAACAAACACTATAGGATTTTTAATTAATAGAGTGTTTGAGAAACATACCATTCATACAAATGGTCAGTTCCTCTCCATTCAGCCTTGAGAACTGAAAAGTATTGTGTTCTTTGTAAGCTGAAATCATGTAAGGACCACTCAGCATTATATCAAATTGTGTGTGTTTTCTGAATTTTAGCAATCAACATCCCACTTCAAAACAATATCTACTTCTTTGAAGATTCTAAACTTGGCCTTCTTATCAAAATGTTTCTTCATCTGTTTCTGATTCTTTTCCATGTTCACATGAGCTTGATCTCTTAGTTCTTGTAACTCCATTAATTCTGCATAACGAACCTGTAATGGTTCATTCTCAAGTAGCTCCATTTGATGTAGCAAATCTAATGCGGGTAAATCAACTAAAATGGGAATTCTTGCTTCTCTTCCATACACAAGTTTGTATGGTGAATTTTCAATCGATCTTTTAGGAGTCACTCTATCGCCCAAAGTGTTGAATTCAATATTAGATGCCAAGCTCTCTGGTTATCTTTGAGTGTTCTTGTGATAATCCTTAAAATATTCTTGTTAGTACTTTCAGCTAACCCATGACCTTGTGGCTAATAATTGGATGATGAACTTAAATAGATTCCATGGTTGTGACCTAATTTGTTACCTTTGCACCAAGAAATGCTAAAGCATTATACGAAATGATAGTTGTCGAACACTAAAGCAAACTATATACCTTCATAAAAGGATAATATGAAGTTTAATTATCATCTTTTAAGGCTATTACTTCATTCTAGCGTGTAAAGTAATCATGTAGCAATCAAAATCCACTTGTGTCCTTGTGATAAAGGTTTGTTAATCATGCCAATAAAGTCAATACCCCACCGCATAAAAGGTTGATCAACTGAAATAGGTTGTAATGGCAACGAAGCTAAACTTTCTTTGCCAACAAACAAAACACATTTCTTACACTTTACGATCCATTCGAAATAGTCTTTGAATATCTTGGGCCAATAGTAACCAACTTTCATAATTTTTAAGGTTGTGGTGCGTGCTGAAAAATGACCTCTTGCAGGTCCTTCATGGAATTCTGATCATAATTGTTGAATTCGATCATAATCAACACATCGTAGCAAGATTCCATTTATGTCACTTTTGAATAACACACCATCAATAAAAACATAAGGTACAACTTGTAACCTGAAATACCTTCGCTTATATTTATTCATACCTTTGGATAAATGCCATGTTGTAGATAGTTAACTAAAACAATCGTCCATCTTGATTCCTGAACTTTTTGAGCAAGTTCAAGTTGTTGATTCTCTATGCAACATGACATCTGATTGTTGATACTTAACTTCAACATGTTGTTTTGGATCTTCTGATTCTGCAGCCTACTATTTTTCAATATTAGCAATTAGGTGTTCACACAAACCTTTACCTCAAATTCTCTTCGCAACACGAATATCAACATCATACTCCATGACCTTCGTTATCAACTGCTCTTTTCTCATTCGATTCTTTATTTAACAAGAAATATTTTACACTTGGATGAGAAAAAAGAACATGTATTTTTTGTTTGAAAGCATGTACTTAAAATTATTTAGTCCTCTGACTATTGAAAGTACTTTTTTTAAAGAAATGTGTACCTTGTTTCGTAATCATGCAAATTTTTTTCCAAAGAAAGCAATTGGCTACTCAATATTTTCATCATTAGCCTGAGTTAATATAGTTGAGATTGTTTCAGCTCCTGCAAGTGCATACATTGTAAAATCTTTATCAAAATTTGGATTTGCAAGAGTAGGGGCTTGAGAGATGGCTGTTTTAATTGATTCAAACCCTTCTCTCCCTTCGCTGGTCCAAGAGAAAGTTTTATCTTTCTTTAACATAGTTGTCAATGGTTTAAACAATGCTGCAAAATTTGGAACAAATCTTCTAACAAAGTTGAATTTTCTAAGAAAAATTTGTAATGCCTTCTTATGATGAGGCAATGATAGCTGTGATATAGCTTTGATTCCGAAACGATCAATTGCTAAACCTTTCTTAGAAACAATATGACCAAGTAATTGTATATGAGCTAGAGCTACCAGAGCACATTAAGATACATAATATCTTCCATGTTTCATGCCTTAAGAAGGCACATGGACCACATATTGTACCATCTACAGAGTTACCGCCACTAGATGAGGAAGGGAAATTGGTGCTAGAACCAGAATCCATTATTGAAGAGAGACAGAGGGGGCTCATGAGCGAGTAATCACCGAGTATTTTGTGTGATGGAAGGACGCCACTTGAGGATGAAACATGGGAGGGAGAGCAGATTTTGCAACATCCTAATTTGCATTTGCTTGAGGACAAGAAAAATTTGGGAAGGGAGGACTGTAATGTCCCCTTTCTGTAATGTCCCTTTTACTACGCCAAAAGGCCCGAGGGTCAAATCAAGTCCAAACCATGGTCATACCCAAGGGGCTATGGACGTTGGGAACTTTTGGGAAGGGGGCCGTGGTTCTAATATCCAAGTTTTGTGTTTGGGGGTCACTTTTGGACCATGGAGACTCTAAAAAGGAAAAAGTAAATATGGTTACTTTTATTTTATTGGCCCCTCCATGGAATGAAATGTGCCTAGGGTTGTTGGGGGCCCATTTTCCAAGGAGAAGTATATAAGGAGTTGGGTGAGAATGGAAAGGCACTTTTTGTCATATACATTTTAGCCTCTTTCACGTGCAACTTGTTGTTGTTGTGCATCTACAACTTGTGGAGTCAAATCCCACAGGGACCCTAGCTTCGGTGGTGAGATTCCCATCCCTAGCTAGTGAGGCATTCTTTAGTAGTGAGAGATCTACCCTAGTTTGTGATTTTGGAACCGTTTTTAGAGTTGTGTCATGAGATAATAATGAGAGGTTTCATGATGAAGGATTTTGAGGGTTTTGGGGGCATTTGGGAAGATAATCAGAGGATCTCCAGATCAGATTCATGGTAGCCATTTGGGTTGGGCGTGGCAGCACGTTGAAGGTGCCTCCATCATTTTCCGACCCCATTCCAAGCGAGGCGACTTATAGCCTATACGTGGAGGGTTTTCCGGATGTCTAGGCTTGTTGTGATTTCTAGCGGCATTTTAATCTCTATAATATTCAAAAAAATTTCCCTAGGCCATTTATTATAATATCAAGCCCTCTTTATATTTTAAGTAATTTGGGTGGTTATTTTGGGAAATATTAAGTTTATTTAGTTCATTGTCCTTCTTGTAAAAATCTAGTAAAATCAAAGTATTTTATGTGGTTGTAATTTTCAATATTTTTGTGTAATTTTTCAATATTTTTGTGCATTTTTAAATAGTATCCCACAAGGGATATTACAGTCTAACCATGGGAATTTGCCTTGTTGAGGGCATTCTAACCAAAGCACCACGGAATCACCAATTTGACCAAAGATCCCATCATGAGCGGGGAAGAAGGACAAGAGTGAGAATACCACCATCGTCGAGGAGAAGGGCTTTGCTATTTCCGAGAGTGAAGGCAAAACTCTAACTTCTAAAGCCTCGAGCACCCAGCAAAGGAAAAAACAAAATTCCTCCTTCTCTCACATGAGGAGTATTTGAAGAAAAGTAATTAAATTTCCTTGCAAATGAGGGGGTGACATGTGTCACCCTCTCTTCCCTCCAAGTCAAAGATTCCCAAAACAAAATAGAGAAAAGATAAACTCACTTTTAAACACCCTTCTCCCAAATTATCCAAAAATAAAATGAGACAAGTTTACTGCAAATTTTTACAACACACACATTTCAACCCATCTTACATGGATGGTGACAAAAAGAGAGGCAAAATGGGAGGGAAACTCCCTCCATGTCTTGAAATTAAGCCCCCACCTAATACGTCGGTTCTAAGGGCTTATTTTCATGCTAAGTGAACTCCTAAAACTAAAAAGGGTCACTTAAAATGTCATAAATAGCCCAATTTCGGGTTTGGCACATTTGGGAACATATGTAGAGGATGTGGGGACCACTCAAGTGTGCTCATGTGACCTCAATCCTCCTTAAATAACACACACTTACACAAATACAAAACTTAATGCAAGTGGGGACCATTAAGCCCCCCAACCTAGTTTACTTAACAAAATAACACATCCTAAACACAATTAATTTTTACAGAATACAACATTACAAATAAGGGTCACTCATGGTGCCCAAACAAAAGAAACAAACAATAAGCCCTCATATAACTAACATGGTTAGGACTTAGCCCGTGGGCCGTTTGTGCAAAATTTGCGTAGCCACCCTAAAACCCACGTTCTCATGTGCCTTGTAACCTACACACTCAATGCACACATTAAACGCATCTACCCAATACAAGTGTAAATCAACTACTCAATAAATGATCAAGTCTAAACATGCAATCTATGATATCACAACATCAACATGGAGTCGTAATTGAGAAAACATGCACAATTTCACACCAATTCACCATGTGTTAGCCATCACATTTCATATAAATGACATATATCCATGTTATCATGTGTTCTCATCAATAATCGAATAAACTATATCATCAAGACGTGTGACTAAACTATGTATCCATCATATATCAATTAGGCCCAAATAACATAACAATATGTTAGTATCCACAACATCAAATAAAATGTGCCAACATACTAATCAAAGCTAAATTGGCGCTATGTGCCTAAATCACCATACATGTCCATGACGATCAAACAACATAACATAATATCCAAAATATGTCAAATCCATGTCAGATCATAACTATGGGTTAAGATGTCAGCAGATAACTGAGGCTAGAAAATATGGGCACTACATGTAGCGTAATGAGGCCGATTATTATTTTTCTCAGGAAAGTCTGTTTAGAGAATCATGTGTGACACTAAACACGATTAACTAATTCCTCAAGGTCCCCTAGAGGGGAAACAACAAGTACATTTGCTGAGGGCATGAGGTAGGGATCGTCTTGGAGTGATCTGTGAATAAAATCAGACCGATGGGCAACAAACTATGGATTCCATGCAGAAATGTACAAATCAAAGTATTGCCTAGCTTTGTTTACTGATTCAGTATTCATCCAGTCAATATTATCTACATCGGGAGCGTCACCCAACCAAAGAAAACCATGCACATGTGCAGATCCTCTATGTTGTTATTCATACCTATGGAAAAGAAAGGTGTACATAAGTACGTTACAATAAATGAAACAAGCTACAAATGAAGTGCGGTACAATAGAAGAAACTAGGTGGAAGGGAAGTTTGTTACCTGTACCAGTAGTCTCTTGGTCCAAGGTGGTTCTATAGAACTTCTTCATGAAATATAGTGAATCTTTGATGTAGGTAAGCAACTACACGATGAGGATGAGAAACAATGTTCTGCGTCCTAAATTGGTGTGTGGCCCAAGCATCATTGGGGTATTTCTAGGAATGATATTATGAAGGTCCAACCATTTTGTGTGCACTTGCATGATTAAAGTGAAGAAGAGTGTAGGCGAGCCCAATTGTTCGATCAATCATGTCGAGACTTCAGACTTCACTCGCTTTTTGACCGGAAGGAACATGTCCCTCAAGAGTTTGTACCAAACCTCGTCAAACTTTCAGGTAGGAAATCATCTGGGAACTCCTAAAGACATTTCCGAAGTTCCCCAATAGTGGTGGGGATTCCCTGCTCAATATTTTGCCTCATGAAGACTACAGCCATAGACTAGCTTCTATGGCACATAATAAGGTTAAGCAGGTAGTAACGAAACCTTGGGTGGGAGCCAAAGTGGTCATCATGGTATCACATCAAATGGAGGGCATACTCATGCATATGAACCTCTTTCATTCGGGGTTCCTTAAACATTGTTGCACCTGTCGGGAACAAAGTTGGAAAATCCATAGAGAAAAGACCTTCTGTGGTGTATTCATTAATTGGTGAAGAGATAACTTCCGGCCAAGGAAAAGTGAAGGGGGCATTGCAGTCATTTGAAAGTAGGTATTGTTCAATCAGCTCCTCTTACTACCAGTGTTAAGAACTGAAGGAATGAAGGAGGATGTTTCCTGAGGCTGGTCATCAGGGGTGTGTGATGGGCAAGCGATGGTTTGCGGTGAAGAAAATCTGGATTTGGCGAGTCAACATGAATTATGTGTAAATATGAGGATATATTAGTGGCTCTAATGGCAAGTGGAGAGGGCATCATTTTCGATAAGAATATCCTTGTAGTACGGGTCATTGGCAATTTTAAACTGCAAAGTTTCCCATACATGAGATCTACTTACATAGAAGGTGTACTCTGTTTTTTGCACACCTGTCTTCTATACCAACATCAAGTCCAAATCATCTAGGTGATGGGGAAGGTATTTGGAAATGGAAGAAATGTTTCATGGGAAACTGATAGTGTGACCAGAATATTTGAATTGGCCACCGCGCATTTGAGCAATTTGTAGAACAAGATTAATTCTAGCAATCAACATTTCTTCGACTTGGGTTAAATATTTGAGAATGGCAAGCTGAGTGCCAGGGTCCATATTGTTCTAGGAAGAAAATCGGTGACCATTTCTTTCGGACTTGCATCTAATGCAAGTTTGTTTTCCGATGTGGAGAGAAATTTTTATTCCAAGGGTATTGTTCTAAACAAATGACGCATGTGTTGATGTCTGAGAAAACATTAAGCATATGGTGGAATCAACATTGGGCTTGTACCCAGGAGGGAATAGGATAGAAGGAAATGTTATCTGGTGAAGGATCAGTAGGTGGCTACACAAGATTTTCAGACTCGAATGGTAACTGGAGTAAAATTTGTTGCGAGAAAGGGATGAAGAAGGTTGTGTAAGTGAAGGAGAAGGATGTATAGTAAGAGTGTGAAGGGTAGATGCTTGAAGTGGAAAAGCTAAATGGTTTCCAAGGTCAAGGATGTGAGGTAAAGTAGATGGAGGGTTTAAGGACGTCTAAAAGGATGGAAGGTTATTTTGCATGACAAGAGATAGATTAGGTTCTAAACAACTAGCTCTTCTTGTGGGCGCCGAAAAATGAGATGCTTGAAGTGAAAGGGACGACGTTTGGGGGTGGATACGAGAGGATAGGAAATTTTGGGGTGGCGGCTAGCTTCTCTCGCCATTTGATTGAGGCCACAAAATCTTTCACGCCTATGTGCGTTGATTTCATTTTTCGCAAGGCATAAACCTCTCTTCTCCTTTGATGTTGTTTAGGGGTCGACATGCTTAAGAATTTAGAGACCTGCATGAATCGAGAAAAGGATGGATGTATTTTGGAAAAGATTTAAAGATGAAACATGTACGTATGAAATAGAGAGAGACATATGTTAAGACATTTTCCGAAGCATTCCTTTGAAATATTGAACTATTAGAAAGCTTTTAATTGAAATGGAAAGAATTGGGTGTTGTAAAAATGTATAGTGATCAAACGAGAAGAGAGCAAACAAAAGTGAATTTGTGGAGGCATGGAAAAGAAACAGATAAATATATGTCGACATATTTTTTTACGTTTAAAACTATAATGAAGGATTAAAATACAAAGAATGTAAAAACAATAATTGTTGTAGAATAAGAGCATGAACAATGCAATAAAGGATTCCATCACATCCAGATATTTCCATAACGCAATTACACATTATAGCGAAAAAATTATATCTTTCAGTGATAACATAAGCATTTTTGTAGCTGTGGAATATGGATTTACATTGCGAATTCTATTGACAAAAATTATAGTAAAAGCCTAGGGGAAGTTGTGGGCGTTTGTAAAGTTGTGACAAAACAAAATTCCACTCCTATTGTATGAATACAGAGAGAGGAGTACAAGCTTAGAAATCATTTGGGTTCAAAAGTAGTTTTGATTTTTGGGGAAGAAAGAGTCAAGCAGGGGATGTGAGATCCTCCTTTTTTGGAGTCAAGAATGACACATTTGATATTTTTATTTCCCTAGAAAATATCTTGTTGTAAGGAGAGAGTGAAGCTATATTCATGGCCGATAATCTGATTTGCAATCTCGGAGGTGGCCTCATCATCTATGCAAAGAAATTGTAGGTCTTTTGCAACGACACCCATGATGGATTCGCTTAACTATCAAATGTTGTAACCGATTGTAGCTCCCCTGTGGCATCTTTTAAATCTACACAAAGTGCGTATCTATACTCACATTGTTGGACATGTGTTTTACAAGTTGTGCAGAACCACGACCCATCTTGCTCTGGAAGTACGTTTTTCTTGCATTGTTTGGGGCCTTTAATGTTAGGGCATGCCATGTAGCAAAAATTATCCATTGAGATGTTTTCGATAACAACTTTGAGTGTAACCCATTCATTATTATCTCGTATTACCCATCTTCGTGGATTCGTGAGATCGTGGTTGTAACTTTCGAGTTGTTCGGCGGGCGAAAGTCTGTTTGTGATGGACGGTGTTGTAATGAGTAACTATACGATGCGATCCAATCATTAAGTGCTTTAGTTTCGGGAATTTGAGGCTTAACAAAGCATTTAGTGGAGGAGATAGTATCCAAGGAAGTTCCATTGAAATTGAAGACCAACACGATTTTAATGCCAATCTTTGGTAGCAAAGGAACATAAAGTAGCTCTGAATCTCTTTACCAAGATCCTGTAAATGGTTTCCCCATAAAGTGACATAAACACTAAATCCAGACATGTTCTTGAACTGATGTGTTCTCCATATAGTTTCACTCTTGTCAAGCCTACGTATGGTGGAGCATGGAGATATTGCTAATACAAGGCCAATAATGTCAATGGAGGACCCAACATGTTTTCTAGGTATATATTTGATTTACTGCGAAGTGGATATTATGCATAGGTATTGTTTCCCTTGACAAGAAGATGAGAGACAATTGAATTTTCTTGAAGAAAATGTCAAAACCATTTTTCAAATGGTTGTAACATGTTTTTGCATTCCTTATCCTTCCATTTATGATCGTGTACATCTTCCCACTCTCTATTTTGTCCTAGAACATTTTTGCAACATCATTTAAGCAAGTAACACGGATTTCGTCCCCTTTGTTATCAAAATCAAAGCCAAAATAAGAGTTGTTGGTATCCAAATTGATTCTCCCTTGGAAACCAAAAAGCGGTATCACCATTTAGCAAGACAGAGAGAGAGACATGATCATATTATCAACCATTTTGTAGTGGGGAGGATTCGTCTGACTCTTTGTCACTCGGGCATCGGAGAAAAGGAAAGCACCTTCATTAATAATTTGATCTATCCTCACTACTTTAGGTTGTGCTTGTCAACTAGGGTGAGAGGACCCATTTTGTAACCTTTGTTGGTGAAGGAGAATGAAGATGTCCTTCTTTGCATGAAATTGAAAGGAAACCTTGAGAAAACATGATCAATGCACCACAATTTAACCTGTAGTGCCCACTTCCCTTGACACCTTTGATCACTGATTTTGATATTGTTGACTACATTATGAACATTATTATAATTTTGATTTAGTATGATGTTAGATATTTGATCATGGATTATTGTGATCTTGATTTGGTTATGATGCATGAGGATTATTAGAAACACTTCATAAATGGATGATGATATACTACTAGACCTAGATATATTGTGAATGTTGTTCGGACATGTGATTTTTAGATATTGTGAGTAGACCTAGAAAATGGATATTATATGTTGATGATATAGTCGTTGATATAAGTTGTAAGTGATTTTGTTGATTGCCTTGATGTGTTGTGATTTATATATATAGTTGATTTTGTGATCATATTTATATCATGTTGGATGTTACGATATGGCCATGAGGCCGAAAGAGGTATTTGTGTTTTACAGGGCTAAACGATCACAATAAACATTGGGGGATTGGAGACCAACCACTTTGGAATTCTAGATGAATTCAACAAGGTCACCATGGCAACTTGTTTTATTGTGTTTGTGTTTGATTTTTGTTAGGGATCCCCATGGGGGATTTCCTTTGAATGTGACCATGGGATTTGTGCATTTTATTAATGTGTTTCCTTTTTATTATTGTTTTTATGTGTTTTATTAGTGATGTGTTTCTTTCTTTTAATTAATTAAATTGTGGTAGATTAATGTGAGAAAACATATGGTTAAAAGTTAAATAAATCAAATTGGGATATGAGAAAGTAATTATAAGAGTTGTTGGCTTTTGTATTAAATATGTAAGTGATGTGTAAGAGTGTGTAAGTCAGATTTTGGAGTGTGAAACACTCCACCCTCTTGGAAACTCGAATTTGTCCTTGGAGGTTATTTTTGGAGGCTTGTGGGACAAGTAAAACTTGTCCCATGCCTCTTAAGTTTATTTACCAACCATACCTATGGTTGGAGGGTTGATTTTAGACCTTTTTAATGCATTCTTATTAATCATGTTGCATGTTTTAATTGCACTCTCTTACATTTTATTTAATTTAGTCCTTTGGGGTGTGGACTTTTGGAGTGTGCAAGTAAATTGTCATATTTTCACCCACCTCTTTATTGTGCTTGGGAGAACAAAATTTGTCTTTTGTGTTGGAGTTTAGGATGTGTGATGTGGCATCCTACATGGATCCACATCATCCTCTTCTCTTCCCCTTCTATAAAATTCAAACTCTTTGCTTGTTTTGGGTTGTTGAAACATTGTGCATGCTTCCTTGGGGGTGAATTTTCTTGTGTTTGGAGCTCTTGCTTTTGGAAGGAGTTTGGAGAAACTTTGCATACTTGGAGATTGATGTTTTTGGGACTAGGTTTTGGCATTGAAGCTTGTTGTTGGAAACAAAAGCTACCATGGAGAGGTAGGAGTTGAGTTCTTCTCTTATGTTGTTATTTTCTTTTGTATTTGTATGAATGGTGTATGTTTTGTTTATTTGTTGGCTGGTTGGGTAGATTGCCATAGGGATGGTGTAGGAGAAGGCTATGGGGAATCCATGTGGGGGGCATAAGGGAATGTCAATGGCATCATAATTCTTGTGGAGGGAGTTTGGGTTTGGGATCCACCATGGAAAATAAATAGCTTGCATTTCTTACTTTATGGGGGGCATAAGGAAATCTATGGGGGGCATAAGGAGGGATTGTGGGGGCATAAGGATATGTGTGATGAATTATTTTGGTGGTTTGTTACAGGTGGATGCCCAATTCCCATTGGGAGGCATAAGTAGCTTCCCCCATAGTCCTTGCTCCTTTGGCTTGCATGATCAAGCCTGAGTTCTGTTTGAATGTTTTTCAAATGCAGTTGTAAATCTGTTGTCTTGTGTTGAACTGTGTTTTAATTTGATTATGCATGTTGAAAGAATGTTGTGTGTTGTGGAAGCCTATTGTTGCCATGGGTTGCTATCCATTTCTTATTGCATTGTGGTTGGGGCTCGGGGCCAATGATGAAGGATGACTTCTCCTTTCATTGGATGTCTTGGTTGGGTGGAGAGTGTTGCTTTTCCCCACGTTTGTTGTGATCAAATGGAAGAAAAAAGAAACTCGGCATGTTGTTGTTCTAAAGCAGAGGAGAAAGACATTGGACTGTCCCTTGTGAAATACATTTTATTGTAACCTTTCCCACTTTGAAGTGGATGAAACTATAATGTATTTTGTGAAGAAAATATGTATGTAATTGGTTATGAAAGTGTATATTCGAATTGTGAAATAGACATACTTTGTTTATGGATTTTGAAAGAAAGACATGAAAGTTGTAAATTTGAAATGTGACAAATTTATAGACTCTGTTTTGTTGGAGAGAATGTGAAAGATATTTATATTTTGTTTTGTACATTTGAAAGAAAGAAAGTGAAAATTGTTAATTGCATTCAAGGAATTGAGAAATGTATGGTTGTCTTTGGAAGTCAATAAAGGATTTGCAATACCTTTCTTCGTTTGCATTATTGTATTGGAATCGATTTTCAAATGTCATGGAATTTCTATTTTGAAAGGAAGAAATGTGTGTGGGAATAATACAATAATTTATATCTCTTGAAATGTATAAAATTGAATTCAATATTGCATTTTGATTTAGAATGGCTTGTTAAATCACTTGAATGTATTAGATTGGAAAGGAAATTAATTTCCACACCTTAATGATGAAATTGCTAAATAGATCCACTAGAAATTGATCTCTGTCCTAAATTTAAAACTAGCACATAATTTAATTAAAATGCACGGTTTGGGCCTGCACACAATAATCAACATGGAAACATTAAAATTTAACATGATACAATATCAATGAACTCTTTTGGGCTAAAAACACTTAAGTAAAACATTTAAAACATTGCAAAATCAGGCCCAAACTATTCACAGTCAATTTGTTGTCTTTTTCTGCCAATTGTTGGAAAAATTCAAATTAGAAATCAATTGAGCAAATTTATCTTCTTAAAACATATTAACTCCTTCCTAGAACAATCCTCCATGTCTTTTTGGCATGTTGAGTGAAGGAGGAGATCTAATTGAACAAAATTGATAAGTTAAAATTTACCCGATTGGCTTTTAAAAACTGTAGAAACGTTTTCTTAAAAATAACCCCTTAAACATTATCAAAATCTAAATTTTATGATTCTTGTGCAAAGAGGGCATCGAGAGCTTACTGGGATGTCCGAGCTTTTAGTCTAATGATTCTAATGAAAAATCATTAGAAATTTTTTGAAAAATCTTTGGGGAAATTTTTAAAATTTCTCCCATCGGCCCATGACCAACCAGAGGGTGCCACGTGACACCATGGGGGACACGCGTGGGGGGAGACCACACAACCTTTATTCTTTTGAAATTTTGTTTTGGGAATTTTTTTGAAAAGATCCCCACAGCCCCGTACTCCGCCCCTAGCTTTGGAAAATCCCCTCCGTGGATGCGCGGGCCCACGCGTGCTTTTACTCCTTTCACCCTCCCCTTGGAAAAATATCCTAATCACCTCTGCCACCCCGCCCTTCCCTCTTTCCTTCCCGTGTTATTTGGTTGAGCGCCACGTGTCCTTGGTGGACTCGTGGGTACATGCACTCAAATTGGATTTTTCCCTTCCTCTTTGGAAAACTTCACCAACTTCCTTCACGCTCCGCCCATCCCTTTGCTTCTTCCCCACGTGAGCTCGGAGGAGACCGACACGTATCCTGGCGGCATAGTGGAGGCACGAGCACAAATTTGAAATTTCTCCCCTCGCAAGAAAATTTGCAAACACCACCCCGCGACCCACCAACCCGAAAATGGATTTCTTCCCGCTCGACATGTGTCCCCTTTGGGAAAATTTTACCCCTAAGGTCTGCCGGTCCATAACTGGAGTTTTATAAGGAGTTAAGAGGACTTCTTTATATCATCAGAAATGTGAGAAAATTTCCTCTCAATGGGAATGATTTAGGAAATTTTGTATGTGTTAAGTGTGATAAAAATCAAGTTGAAACTACGAGCTTGTTAGAGAGTGGGTAAGGTGATAATTTACCCCCGAACCTATTTGAAACTTCTAACCCTAAATTTAGACCTTACAACCTCTGAGAATTGTTGATAAAAGAAAAGTATGTTCTAATAGATTAAACTTGTTCAGAACTTGTTAGTGACAATTGTTGCCTTCTGCAAACCTGGTTGTAGTCACTTCTAATAAAAAAAAATTATTCCATAATTTTCCTAACTAATCTTAGGTTGTTTCATGAGTCTCAAGTGGGTTGTTTTTAACGGGCATCACATTAACTCTCAAAAGTCGTCACTTCTAAAGAATGGTGATATTTTCTAGACATGGTTTAAGGTAGAAATTATGGAATCGTGATTGCTTCTACATATTTTGGCGATAAAATTTATTCATTTGTGGACATACGGGGAAAACAGGGTAGTTTAGGTAGGATTCATTGTTTTTGAATAATTTTTAGTGGGAGATTAAGCAGGATAAACTTGATTTTACCAGATCTTTGAAAACCTTCACAATAATTGGAAAACTAAATGACGAATGATTCAGAATAGCAAAATTATTCCTTCAACCAGAAGGTGTGCATCAATGGAGGCCCATATTTGCACGGTTTCACACAATATTCAAGAATTTAACACGAAGGCTCGAGCTAAAGACTCGATTAAACATTAAAGACCCCTGGTTCCTCATGCCTAAGATACACTCAAAGGCTTACAGCCAATATTTATCAACAAAATGACAGTAAAGTGATTTTAAATTGTTTATCTCATTACAGGATGAAGGCTCTTCTCATAATGAAATTGCAAATAACACTAAACTATCACATGGATGAGATCCTGTGTGATTCATAGGGATTTTAACACAAGATTGCAATAGGAAAGAAAAACTACTTGCAGACATTCTAAAATAAAGCAAACACAAATTTTCCCAAGATTAACACAAATTAATTCGAAGTTGATTAGATTCATTAGCAGGGAAAGTTTCTTTGAACAGTCTCAGAGCTTGTCAATGGTTGTACACTTACAACCAACTTGACATGATCAAATCTAAAACATAAGAGATTAATAGGTTTCTCAAATGGTCTCTCAGGAAGATGGGATTTCTCAAATTTTCTCATAAAAATTAACACCCGACCATTTGCATGACTAAAGCATGCTTTTTATAACACTCAATTTACATCCAAACTTTCCCCCAAGAAAAGAATATTCGAGGAACCTTTGTTTGTTACATGTTTGATCATGATTTCAGAAAATGGCGTTTAGTGAGTTTGCAAACAAAAAGTTGCGATTGTTCAAAAAGGTGAATCATTGCAAATATTTCCATCATTGTTTTAACTGGGGCACCTAGTCATCTCCTCTGGTAACACATTTTTTATCATTTACGCCTACAACCTCCATCATTTCATCCTTTTCCCACTCTTTCCTCTATAACTCTGCTCTGCATCCAGCTTCTCTGGTAATTCACATTTTTTGCAAGTGCCCGAGCAATTCCAACTAAAATATAAACCATTACATTCCTTGGACTCACAAATTAAGCTCTTAATCCATTCAATTGCACTTTGCGATGACGAAATGACAAGGAATTACATCAAAAAAATGATGAAAAACAACGTGTATTCACATCTCCAGTGTCTTGGAGCAAAAATGGCGGTAAAATTAGATACGATTACTGCACAACAACCGTTGATTCTCCCCTTTCTCATATTTACATTGGAACCATCCACATGTTTCCTCGCACAACCGCAAAGGTGAAGTAAATTTTCTTGGTTGTTCAAAAGTCCAAGCAAGGGCGAGTGAGCGGAAACTTACACGTGTCTCCATGGCACTCTTTCAAAATAAAATTCGGGCGGGTCCCAAACAAGTGTGGTCCCTCCACGTGTCATGAGCCTTAGAAAGTTACTTGAAAGTTGAAGTATATAGAGGAGCCACGGAAGCCTCCACATGTCTCCTTGGCGCAACTACTAAGGTAAGACCCAGAGGTGATTCCTCAAATGAGCGTCGGCCTTCCACGTGTCCATGGTCCGATAAAGTGGCACCGGTCACATGAAAAAAATGTCTAAGTCTAGGCAGGGCCAGCAAAAACCTCCACGTGTCTCCTTGGCATAACTCCAAAGGTCAAACCAAGAGGTGAATTTTCAGATGAGCATCAGCCTTCCACATGTCCACGAACCGAGTTGAACTAGGCCTTAGAGTTTCAAAATGCCCTGCCGAGCCGCATCCAATTAGAAAGGACCACGTAGCTGAAAATGGCGAGATATAAATTGACGGGGAAAACACACCGTCAAACCGTAAAATGCAGGAAACTTCACCATTTGCGCCTGGAAATGAACATTTCTTTAAGGACAAAGGATTTGGAAATGATATAAGGCCCAAATGTGATCCACGACCATGGAGAAGGATCTTTCAACAACATACAAATGAAGAAAACTTTTCATGCATCCACTCGGGGAAATAGAAAATACGACAGAGGCCGCAGATTCAAGAGCTTTTTAGAGCAAATGGGGCGAGATCAAGTTGAGCACCAACAAGAGCCACTACCTTTTATATTTTTATATTCTTGAAAATATGTTTTCCTAATAGCCCGACCTTCAATAGACCATGTGTGCATGATTGTATTCAAATCACTAATCTGCATAAGTCCTCGAAGTATTAGGAAAGCCAAAAAAATTATGAGGAGGTTTTTGTGGGACCAAGACATTAGGATGCCCACAATTTGCATCCATAGTAGATTTGCTTTCCACGAATCACATGTGTAGGCACTTTGGAGTGGGAGTACCAATTTTAGCATGTTCTTCCAACAAAATTTTTATTTTTGACATGAGTATAGTCCTGTAATTCACCAAAAAAACGGAGGGGGAAGTATTAGCGGTGCAAGGAAAATCGTAGGCGATGACAAAAATGACAAAAAAACATACGTATGTACAATTCATGGTTGATCATTCTATAAAGAATTTTTGAATTTGGACAATATATCCCTCTTTCAAACTTTTATTTGAAACTCGAGTCACAAATTTAGAGAGCAGTAGAGCTGTTAGAAAGTGGACACATCCGAGAGATCCATGTGATGTTGGGGTTCCATGTTTAAAATCGATCAAAGGGGGATAAAGTTGAGAAGTTGGACCGTTAGTTGAACATCATAAAACCCTTGATCAACAAGGAAAGTCCACTATGAGTCAAAGTTATGGCCATGACAGAAAAACAACCCCCGAAAACTTTCTGCAAAACAATCTAATTCACTTAATTATCCAGTATTTGTAACATAAGCTCTTAACCCGAAAGTAGATGAAACATATGCAAGCTTCCAAGGAGAAAACGAACTAACTCTGCATGCCTTTTTTATCAACGTTTGTTAGGAATTAATATTTAGATATTGTGAACATTAATAATGTTTGTAGAATTATATTATCTAGATGATAATATAATATTGTAATAGTTAAGTGAGTGTGAGATAATAATAATATAATGCGTAAGTTTAAATAATGTGAGTTATTTGGTTGGTAAACCAACTCACTTAGATAATTTTTGAGGATATTGTGGGATGGGGTGTTGAGAGATTCAGGGAGAAGTTGAGGATTCTATGGGGTTCAAGATGAAAGTTTACTCCTTGTTTTAAGGAGTTGCTCAACCTATATAATTGTATATTCTCCCATTGTAAATTATCTCGAATGATTTCTAAAATCAATATAATAATGTTCGGTGTTTTATTATTGTGTTAGATTATTTGTAATAATCTGGACCAAATTTATTAAACTCAACTATGTAGGCACACAAGGGGAAGATGAAATGATGTTGCATGCATGATATTTAGTAGAATAGAAAAGTTTGGGCTACCTATTTATTTAGGAAACTGTCTACCAACTATAATCCCTATAAAGTAAATGTATCTTCCAATTTTTTTCCCGAAATAAGACATCGGTATAAAGTTTTGTTTAATGAATCAAAATGTAAATGTTAAAATGATATTGATATTGTGAATCCTAAATAACTTTTGTTTCCAAATCTAAAAATTAACCCATAAGAACTTTTCAATAAAAAATTACAATGTATAAATGAAAACATTTAATTTTAAAATACAAGCCTTCAAATAAAAACGTTTAATTTAAATAAAACATTAAATACTCTACAACTAAAAAGATTTATTAAAAATATCTAAACAATCATCAAATCGGTCAACATCATGAAGATGGGGACTAAATAGCCAAATGTATTTTATTTTTGTTTCTAAACTATTTTGACTTTATGTGACAAGTCATGAATCAAGTAAAGAAACAGGGAAGAAGGAAAGATTTCCTAAAGAAATGTATGGATTTACGATAACAAAATTGTTCTTAGAGGTACTCATTATTAGTTATATCCTGATATTAGCTATCATTGTTCTGTTCTCATTGCCATGATTGTTGAAAGCAATTTAATTGCAAATAGCCCAAAGCAAAGCCAAAAAAATGAACCGTTAAATATGCATCCTTAGGCAAATAGCCATTTTGCATGTCCAAAGAAAGCATTCGAAGTATAATAATTCCATAGGCCATTTTGCAAATATATATTTATAATTGACTGAAAACAACACAATTCTAAAGAAACGGTGCGGAAAAATAAACCTTTTTCCCATCGTACATTTATTTAAAGAATTCCGAACAACTAAAATCAACTTCCATTTAACAACATTATTTCTGCCACATAATAACCAGCTATATCATAACCTTGATTTCTTAAAAAAAGAAACAAAAACATACATATATCTAAATAAACCGTATTTATAAGTTTTGCAAAAAGATTTTTTGACAATATAGCCAAAGTCTAGGCCGAAGGAAACAAAATCTGCTCAAGGTCCCAAAAACTAAAATCCAGATCTAAGAACTTTTTTTGAGCACTGCATAGTTCTGTACTTTTTCATTTATCTACATTATATGTCTATACATAAGCTTTAGGGAACATAATCAAGCATGCACTCTCTTTAGTTTAATTTTCCCAAAAATTTACTACATGCATTGGCAATCTTTTTGGCACTATGTTTCATTTTCCCTCTAGAAATTATCTCAAGCTTAGGACACCCATTTTTTTCACTTTGTGCATAAGCTCATACTTTGTTGCATCTTCGTTGTTGTGATAGGCTAACCCATAACCCCAAGAATTTGAACCGATTGTATGAAACTTGGAGAGGTACAAAGGGTTCGCAAGAAGCAAATGTAGGATTTCTCTAACAAGTTCAACAATCACCGATTTAGGCGGCTTATGTTGCTTTTGCCGTAATGTATCACGTTAACAAAAACTTAGTTCGATTAAACTGCTCCTCTCTCCAAGTGAGGAGTAGTGATGGTCACACCATGCGGAGGAGGAACAACTGTGTTTCTTGTCTTCATTTCTTCAAGCTGGAAACGAAGGAAAAAAACACATTATGTCAAACACCAAGTGAGAATCTATATGAAACAATTATCACATTCGTCTCCATAGTAAAGAGGGAAACAAAACAGACAATTTTTTTACCTAATCCAAATAAACCATGTAAACACATGGAAAAGGGTGTAATCTATTGTGGCAAGATGCTTTAAGACACTTGGCGATATGCAGATCTAATGTGAGTGTTTTGTGAGACCTCCTGGGGTGGGAACCCCTCAGCACACACCGAATCCTGCCATCGTCGAAGGCACTTGCTCCTTCATGCCGATGTGGTATAAAGATTTCAGAAGTTTCTTCTTTTTTCATGCTGATATATTATAGAACCCACATAGTAAACGACTAAAAGCTACACAACAATATACTACAAGGAAATGCAAAAAAATAGTCTACATCAATCTAAGATTTCTTTTGCAAAACAAGCAGGAGCTGAGAGTTTGCAGTAACCACTTAAGATACTTTCAGGAAAATTATTGTCTTAATGTATTTGTAAAAAAATTATCCAAACAATAGCTTTCATCCAGTGTAATTTCTTTTGCAAACTACTAAAAGCTATACAGCAATATATAAAAAAAGGGCTGAAAGTTTGCATCAACCACTAGACTAATTGTCAACAAAGTTTATTGCCAAATGGCAGCATGCATACAGTCTATGTTTTCTGATAAATTTTCAATAATATCCATACATAATTACTAATGTGTTCTAACAAAGAAAAAACGTCAACGAATGTAAAAAAGAAATAGAATTCCCAAACTTTTGGATTTTCATGCCATTCACAATTTGCGGATAATCTGTACCAACTTTCTTGATTTTGAAGAAAAGAAAAAATATTTACAAACTTCATAGCCACACAGAACATCAGCCTTTGCATCTGCATTTAAAAAAATCCTCAAAAAGCGTATACTTTACCTCAAGACTCAAATGATGGAAACCAGGCTAGATGATAATACTAGAATGGAGCCTTGTAGATATCCCGCAGCAAACAGTCCACAACTTCACCTTGAATTTGCATTCACAAACACAAATGTTAAACCCCCACAATGCTTTCATCTAATCCATGCAAAAGAAATATTTTTTTGAGGTTGTTTCAATGGGAAGACCATGCCGCCCATACCAACATCCTCATATTGACGTTGGAGACGTGGGCTTCTACACGGCGGACTCCCACACCTGTACTCCATTTTTCCTAGGGTAGTTTTGTATTAAATGCAGCATTTCCCTTAAAATATACGGTTCACTAGTTTTTTAATATTCTAAACGAAAATATCTCCCGAAATCACGTTAGGGGAGATGACCTAGTAGTGGTGGGCGATGTCTACCCTCCACTCAATATGATGCATGGCTGCGATGCACCCTAGTGGTGCATATTGAGTGGAGGGTAGACAATTCCGTAGTGGTGCACCTTAAGTTAGGGGCCCGCCAAATCAATTTAAATATAATATGAGATCTGATTTTTTCACCAGCACATAGTTCAATATTCTTTTTTTTTAGTGTTGAATTGGAGGGAAAGACATATTTTGAATTGATTTAAAATAGTAAATTTGAGTTACACTACATTTTGATTGGGACCCATACTTGATCATGGGTGATAATGGTTGAACATTGACAATTTAAAAATAGAAAAATCTTACATGGCATGATGGGATTGGGTGTTGTCATATCAAAAATGACTAATCACCAGGTACTTTTATGACAACTATTAGGTGTTGTGTATTCAAGACACTACATCAACAATTGGACCTTGCTCAACTATTGGTGTCTCTCCCCTACACCTCCTGAAATCGCGTTAAAGCTAATCTTGTCAAAAATCAGTCTTGAAACTTGCGGATCCTTTCAAAAATTAGACTTGATTTCATTATTTTTAATTAAAAAGGATAAAAAATAAACTAATAAAAAATAGGATACTTAGGTCAACATTTCACATAGATTGAAACACTTCAAAAGGATAAGAAAGATAATGAAACAAAAATGCCTGCAATTGATTAGATTAATAAATGATCACATCATGTTTTTGCCTACGGGGCCTGAAAATCTGCCAACATGAACATAAGATAGCGAGCAGATAAGACCGCCAATAGTATCGGGGTCTCTTTCTAGCAAGTCAAAGATCGAGTCGATTTCATGTTAAATCGATCCTTTGTAATCTTTCTTGCAATCCTCCAAGTTTTTACATCTTCACCATCCGTGCATCGTCAACATATGCACACTGGCCCTCCATTTTCTACGCTGTGTCGAGAGCTCCTGACCTCCCGACACGCTGCAAATGCCTTCGACATAATAATAAAATGTGTCCTCTTAAAATCTATTAGTTTTTCCACTAATAAGCGCATCTTCTCAAAAAAATTAGAATCTTGATTCATATAATGATATATCTTCTTACCATCGAAATAGTGAAACATGTTTTTTTAACTCTTTAATTTTCTTTGTATCAAAGAAATAATAGTCTTGAATTTTTATGTACATCGATATATTTTCTCACCTAATAATAAAATGTGTTTCGTATAGAAAATTAGTTGTTTCCACCAAAAATAAACTAATAATTGCACATAAGTTACAAGATCGCGGATGGCTCAGAGACATCTGTAAATGGAATTCTCTCATTCAACAATATTGTTTAGTTTTATTGCTTTTTGATTGTTCGTCTACTAACGTTACATTGGAAATTCATTTTCATGTGATAGTAAGAAGTTATTTGAAAAAATGATAGGGATGAAAACAAGAAATATCTAATTATAAAGGAAGCAAAACATATGAGCATACATACTTTGCATATGTAATATTGAATGTGTAATGCAATCCCAAATGATAAACATAAAATTAACACAATATAATACAATTATTACGCCGAAGGCGTTTCTACAATGGGGTCGAACCCTCTTGCCTCTGACATATGACAGTAACGTTGGCGGTTCTGATTTATTCTCGTACATTGAACGTTGATCAAATAAATCTCCACCGTTGCAGTCATTATGCCGATACAGTAGGGTCGAGGCTGAGGGGCTCTGACACATGACTGACAGAGGTCAGAAACATCGACGGAGGAGGGCGCGAGGCAGAGGACGTTGAGTCCGGCGCGTTGGTAGCCATTGGATGGAGGGGGATGTGGAAGCTGTAGCAGGAGGGAATCGTGGCAGAGAAGGAAACCTAGAGTTCTGTAGAGACGGGGAGGACATAGTTGCAGAGAAGAATTAAACAACTCTCGCAAGCAAGGTCGTACAGATAGATTGAAATGTTTAACTCCGGTATGGCAGCCGTAGGATGGGGGTTCATGATTTTTTTAGTCATTCCTTGATACGGTCTGCAATACTTAAAATCTATTGTATTTTACATGTGTGACAGGAAACCCTAGAGACGTACAGATTAGTGGAGGAGAGAGTTTGCCGAGGATAGAACAGTGCTGAGGAAGAACGGTACCCATGCCCGAAGTGCTATTCATGGAAAAACGAGGTTGGAAAACCGATAGATCGCGTGAGGGAGTAGTTTAGGGTTCCTGACTGGTGCGAATCATGGCAAAGCGAGGTTGGGAAATGAAGATATCGGTTCTGAAAGGAGCTTAGGGTTTATGGATATGCCCGGTTTCTGTAAAGTTTTGTGCCTTTTCAAGCTGGAGGTATTACCTGTTTTTCTGCAGCGGCTGCTTCTGTTGTGTCCAGCTGGCTTCCTCCATGCAGGAGCTTGTTGTAGAAGGCGGTGTTCAGAACATACAAGGGTTTTCCCTCCTGCTTTGAGTGTGATTGTATTGCAACCGCTATTCATTGCACTAATCAAGCATTTTATCAAACAGTTCACGTGCCTTGTCTATGCTTCCACATTTTGCATACATGTCTACCAGGCAGTTGCACATACATCAGTGAAAATTCGTGTATCCATTATGCTTTGCTGCACGTCCATAGCGTGTGCATGTATCTAAGTAATTATAACGCATTTTCAACAAATCCATTTTGGGCATATCCTGCAATAATTACTTTCCACGATCCCACATTTTTTTGAGGCATTCTGTCGAACAGTTCACGTGCCTTGTCTACGATTCCACATTTTTCATACATGTCTATGCTTTGATGGATGCCCATACCTTGTTCCAAAGTTCCGATTTTGACACAGGCTGAGAGTATGTTGGCAAATGTAAACTCGTCGTGTTGAAGCCCTATTTCTTGCATAGAGTGAAATAGGGTTACTGCCCTGTAAGGATAACCATGTCTTTTGTATGCTGCAATAATTGTATTCCATGAGAAACTGTCTCGTTCTTTCACTTACTTTGAAACTCTTTACCGGCATCTATCACAACTTTGCACTTGACATACATTTAAACATGGTTTTTATGAAAAAACAGTGTGTAGCAAATGCCATTTAATCACGTGATCAATGAAAGAGTCGATTGTTTTCCTTGTGAAACCATGCACGTGAAAATACGGGCTGTGATAATTGAAAATATGTAATCTTTAGAACATCTATATGAACTCTTTGAAAGAATGCCCGGAAAAAATGTGCTATCGGGGACTTCTAATGGTTTGTTAGATGTACTTGCAAGTTATAGTAGACATCTATACAAAATGTCGAAGCATACCTAATGCAGATGAACTATTTGAAAGAATGCTTGGAAAAGATGTGGTATCAGCCGTTGCCATGATTGCAATATATGTACTAGATGGAATTTGCATTTGACGTGGGAATTGGAAACCTACCATAATACCCTGCCTTTCCTCTGTAAAAGATCCAGAAAAAGGGAGATCCATAATACTATAAACCGAATGTCAAGGAAAGAAATTTCGAACTAAAAATTATCTCAGATGCCTATAACACACGGCGTAAGAAAAACTGACATCTAACTCAATTGTTTTAAAATATATATACTTTTCTATTCATGGTGTACATATTACGCGTAATTGCTAATGCACCAATAGGTTAATGTTATTTTCTTATTTACTGTGTCATATTCAGGTACAATCATCAAAACGTTTGCGGTTGCTGTTACATTCACATTGGCAATCAGATCATAAGGATCGCCTCATCTTAAAGGTTAGTAGTTTCGCATTTTGCTACACACCTGTATATGCTTTTCCACAACAATTTGTAGTAAGAACAATTATCAATCTGATACTTCCTCCATTATTTAATAAAGCTATTACGCCGGCCAATCGTTCTTTACCCAACATACAAATCTGTTAAAAGTTGAGGTGAAATTTATACTAGAATCTACTTTTATAGGCATTGAAAATTAATAAGCATTGTCTATGTCTCCTAAGTTTTTTAGCGCATCACGAAGCTCGTAAAAGAGGGTAAAAGTCCAAACAGATTCTTTGGGGTTTTGGATTAGTCCTGTCAAAGAAAATACTAACTTTAAGAAGCAAGTATTGGAGCATGTTCCTAAATAGATTTACCCTCCATAGTGGAAGTCACTGTCCTACAGACCGTTTGATTTGTATGAGATACCAAAAAGCGGTTAGTTGGCTTACAAACATTACTAAATAGAAAGTGCTCTACAATCCAGAATGGATTCCAACTTTCAATACATTTCTGCACATCTTGTAATAGCAATAGATTAACAGAGCTACAAATATCCTGAACAGAATTTTTTTGTATCTCATTTGCTTCTTTTATTTCCTACCTCAAGCTTTTCTAAGTAAAACTTTCAACTTATTATCATGGCATCTTATAATGTATAAAACCATACAACCATGTATGGATTATCGCAACAAATGTTTTGTCGGAAGTGTGATTATAATGCTTGGTAAAGACATGCATTAGGCTCTGTCAGAGATGTTTGTAGCTTTAATTCTTATATTGGCTCCTCCTTCTAGGGCATCTTAAGAAAATTTCCTTTCTTAGATTTGACGTAATTGTTTTCATTTTGTCATCATAATAATTGTTTAGAGGATAGGCAAAAGGTTTTTAGAACTTGAAACTGTGTCTGTATATCTTCCTGAATTTACATGAACTAAACACCATTTAGTCTCCAACAAAGCCATCAATTTGCAAGAGAACTAGAGTTGACGGAAGTCTCAAATCAAAGTTAATGAGAAGTATAAAAAATTTAAAATCATAATAATCAAATGAAAGTGATCAAATCAATAGCAAATTTATAAACGAGGACTAGTAAATCATACTCAACTCTTCCAAATGCATTGACAAACAATAAAATTGAACGCAAACTAACCAAGATTATAGTTGGCTTTTAGGCTTTCTAATGAACTTCCAAGGCAGCTGGTTGCATTGGACACTATAATTGCGCAATTTAGAGGGTCCTTATAAATAGAGTGGGGCTTAGGTTGTGCAGTACAGATCCAGTTGTTAGATTCTGTAGAAGAGAAATGGAAGTAACAAGTGCCTCATTTCTCAGTATGTACAAAGGAATAAAAATCCAAAGATCACCATTGTCTACTGATAAGAATCCACCAACAAAATTCCCCTTCACACCGGCATCAAAAGACTGTAATAACAATAAAACATGCCATGTGGAACAATTTGGCTTTGTGGGTCTGTTAGATGTTTAATTCATGTTATATAGTAGTTGTTAACTTCAATTGTGATGCAAGGGCATCAGTAATAAAGCTTCTTTCATGTCAAATTTCACCATGAGCCTTTTCGACCTTCTTTAAGAAAAAATTACAAGGCCTTGATCTGCGTGTATGACATATTCCTTTAATTGGCTCTTTGTTATTCCTTGAAAAAATGATCCCGGAAAGCAATTTTTGTGGTTAACATCTTCTGTGGTATTTTGTTTTTGAAATGAAATAAGAACCACTCTCAAATAGCTTGTGGGATTGAAATTTTAAGGATGGCTGAAAAGAACTTAGACTATGGACAATTTACTCATTGTGAGCTGGATCCATTTGATGAGGGTCATTTACAAAGGATGTAAAGTTTGATAATTGGAGATGTTTGGTTTTCTATTGTGTCAGGATTCAGGATAAAGCAGCCACAAATAAAAATGTCAGTTTGCCTATATCTAATGGCACGACAAACTCTGAGGTTGAAAAGAAGTGGAATCTGCAAGTAAATTTCTTTAACGTTTTTGTTCTTCAATTGTAGATTTATAATATAAATTGCGACTAAAAAATTGAACTAATTTCCTGCCTCTTTTTGGGGCATTCTTATATAGGTGCATAGTGTTCCAAATTGTAAATTGAATTTTAACTTTTCTCTGTACATAGCTTCACATTTTGCACTCATGCTTAGTCAAAGATTAAATCTTAGCACAATTCCAGGCTACAGCTTGAATTCCTAACCTTTTTCTCATAAATTTTGCAGTTTACTACAGTTTGGATTTCAAATATAGTTTACTTTTTTTGTCAAATTTTCTCGGATTTTTCTACAGTTTGCACTCGGCAGTATAGCCACATGAAATATTAACTTCATTTCAAACAATAGTTAAAATTTCGGCCTATTTCCTTGCACGTTTCTTCATTTTTAGGTGATTTACATGAAATCTTTTACCTTAATTTTCCACTATTCTACTACACGTTTGGTCTAAAATTTTGCACTCTACTACAGTCAGATGATTTCTGTATTGAATTTTGAAATACAATTTTATTTTTTGTTGCTTGTTTCTTGATAATTTCACACTCCTATCGAATATGGTCTATATTCTGGTATATAGAGTTCAATTGTTTGATTATATTGTCTCAATTTTTGAAATGAACATAATTTTTCTAATATAGATTTCGATGTTCAAAACTTTGATTGTCTTCAGATCAGAATTTACTCCCAGACACAGGCCCTGGCAGTGTTCTTTTCGACTATGTCCTCTGAGTGCCTCAAGAAAGTGGAGCTCCATAATGGTCAAAATGCTATTGTTGCTGTGAATGTTCATTATGGATACAATCAGGAAGACTCTGTGGTTTTAAACCATGCATCAATAGATCGTGGGCTGTTTCGAACCATGCATTTCCATACATTCACATCAGAGACAGATTGTGATGACAGTAACTCTAAAAGTTCATCCAAGCTAGACTTAGATTTTGGAAAGCCAAACACAGCAAACCCCAGGGTAGATAAGCTTGATGATGATGGATTGCCTTATGTTGCATCATACCTATATAGTGGATGTAAAATGAATGGATTGAGTTTCAGTATCATTTGTAATTATGTTAAAACCTGAAATACAGATTATTATTTGGCTTCATTTGAGCCCTTGAATAACCTTTGGTGCAAATATAGAGGAAAAGAATCAAGAAAACTGTATCTGTACAATAGTCCGACATGGGAAAGCCTCTTTTTAGTGTATTTCTTCCATACAATTGTTTCTTCTCACATAGAACAACAGTAAGGTAGAAATTGATAAATATAAGTAAACATTTATTGTAGCGGCAGTTGTATCCTGTAGAAAGTTGAAGGCTATTTACAAAGCACTTTGAAAATTCCTCTAAACCCCCTATAGCTTCAAATCCATATAGACAACATATGGCGACATCAATTGTGCAAAATAGAGAGAAAATTTGAGGGAACATGTTTTATTCCATAAATTTTTGTGTCCAAGGGAGGAAACATGTTTTATTCCATAAATTTTTGTGTTTAATGCTTTAGGTTATTGTTATGAATTTTTATTTCACCACTAGGTTATATTAAAATCTTCCATTTCTTTTCTTCTAGAATTTAGGAAAAATTCAAAAAAAATCATGTACAGTGCGCCATTGAAAATTTATACCTAAAGCCTTACAAATTAAAACCTGCAAGGATTTGCCATAATTACTATTATTATCAGAATCAATGTTTTTCTTGCTCGGGGTCGGGGACGCTTTGCCATTTACCAATAGAATTGAATCTGCAAACAAATAAAGAAACTTGTTAACAAAAAGTATCTCAGTCCAAGCCATTCCCTAAATGCAATTCCTTCATTTTATCCAAAACATCATTGGTATTGACAGTTCAACGAGTATTTCTAATCACAGCTGAACTTGCATTTTCAGTTACTTAAATTTGTTTGCCCTGCAGGAAAATAGGTTTTTAGTGACGAGCTTAAACAATGAAACTCTATGTTTGATGTGAAGAGCTTTTACAGCATACGAGTTGTTGTTGATTGACTGTTAACACATGAATCTTTTAAAGCATGGGCTCTTTAGCACTTTTTAGTATTTTTGGACGTTAAAACGTGTGTTCAACGCCATTCAACATGAATGCAGCTGCTGTTTACATGATGCCAATTGAATGGAGGTACAAGAGTAAGGGACATAATGGCAAGGTAGTTATCCACAGCTGCCCCGTGATATAACTGACTCTGTTCTTTGTTTTATGTATATTGTACTTGAAGTTTTAAATGATACCTTGCCTTTTTCTCAATCAACAAGATCCTGTACCTGCAGAATTCTTACCCATTATGCTGGTACTAGATTCACTGCTGGGCAGTTCAAATATATCACGAAAAAGGCTTCTATTTAAAACAGACCAACCAGGAGGAATCTCACTCAGTTCTCAATTCCTTACCAATACCTTGCTTCGCATATAAACAATTTGCTTTTAAGCTTTTACGGTAATGCTAACTCTTTCGCAACACAGCTGACCCTTGTTTGTTTATTTCCCGTTCCTCCCTGTTTTAGATGCAACTCCAGCTCCTTCCACCCTATGTTTTGTTTGTTTTTTCCTTTGTCATAGATTTATTAAAGCATTCAACCTGCATCGACCGTACAAATCCATCCGAATCGTCTTCTCCATCGATTTTTGTGATGACCAGTGACTAGCTTTCACTACAATTCTCCACCACTTTTCCTCGGCACAACCTACCACCCCTTCTTCTCATTATTCAAGGAACTGCAGGAACAGGCAAGTCATTCCTTATCCACTCTCTCCAATCTGCCTTCTCCTCCCTCGCTGCCCCTGGCATTTCACCCCTTCTTTTACTTGCCCCTACTGGTGTGGCCGCTTTTAACATTTCTGCATCGACCATTCATTCCAGCCTCCGAATTCCCATTAGAGATTTAAAACCCCTTGAAGGCCAAGCTTTGGCCTCCTTTCAAGACTCTTTAAAACATGTTACATACATTTTGATTGATGAAATGAGCTTCATTGGCCCTAAACTTCTTGCAAAAATTGACTTCCGCCTGCGTGAGGCCTTCCCGCATTTCCGTACTTCCCCCTTCGGAAATAGATCAATGATTCTGGTTGGAGACCTTGGTCAACTTCCACCCATTATGGACATTCCACTATATGCCAGTAATTCCTACGGTGGATCCCTTTGGCACAAATTTCCTAATTCAATCTCGTTGAGATCTATATTCGACAACAAGGCTCTGCTCCGACTCAAGTTTCCTTTCGCAATTTGCTTCTCAACATCCGAAATGGTGTGGCCACCCTTCCAGATTGGGAGACTTTGATGTCCCGCACCGATTCATGCCTCTCAAACAAGAACTTCTATACTTCCACAATGCCCCCCACCTTTTCTCAACAAATATTCTTGTTAAAAACCACAATTTACAAATGCTGAAGGAACTCAATTCTCCAATTGCCTTGTCCATTGCTCTGAATACAAGAAGAAGTGACTACTATGATCCTGATGATGACCAACTAGAACAAATAGTGCTCCTTTGCAAAAACCAAAAAATCATGCTCACTGCTAATTTATGGATTGCTACCGGCCTTGTTAATGGCGCATCTGGCACTATCGTTGACATTGTCTATTGCCCTTCCTCAGCTCCACCTTCTTTGCCTTCTTTCGTTATTGTCAACTTCGATCGCTATACTGGTCCTCCCGGAACCCGTCCAATCCCTCCCACGTCTCGATTCCCCCATTTCGAGAGGTTCTCATAGGTAGTTGCCTTTAAAAATGGCTTGGGCATTATCTATTCACAAATCCCAAGGACTCACCCTTCCTCGTGCCACCATTGACATTGGATCCACCGAGAGACCTAGCCTTACTTTCACTGCTCTTTCACGAGTTCCCTCCTTGGATAACATTCGTATCTGCTTGGCTTTCTCCTTCGACCGTTACTCCAAAATTTCATTTGCCCCCCTCCAATTCTGAAAAAATGAAGAACTTCGTCTCCTTTCCCTTCCATCCTCCCCCGCCTCCTAAAGCATCCCTGGTTTTCTTCTTCGTCGGTAAACCTATCGCCCCCCCCACCCCTTAACGTCTTGCGTGCAATTCAATGTTGCCATTTCCGGTTTGCCGTAACTCACCCTTCCTTCCCGTATCTTCTTCTACAACATACTCCAGTGTACATCTTTGGTTTGTTAAGATACATAATAATATCTTCTACCCCCCCTTCATTGTTTTGTACATTCTCGCACATGGATTGTTTTTTATCTACATTACTTTCTAGGTTGCTTTCTCTTGCTTCTTTTCTTTGCCATTTTAAACATGCTTGGGCTTTTCATTAACATTTAATTTACAACTCCCCATTTCCATTTCGGCGTTCACATCGCACACCTCGCGCAATTCATGCTAGTTGTAGACAAATGACAAAGATTGGTGCAAAGAACATCAATTGCTCATTTTTCCTTTACTCCACCTCTTTGCAACTTATCATCGTAGACATGTACAAGTTTTTTTAAAAATCAATGTCATGACACCTTCACTATATTATAAATTAGGGCTAGGAAAAACACCCCATCAAGTATATGAAGTTAGTGATGCACTTTACAAACTACAAATCAGAATTTCCAAAGTCAATGACATAGTTTAGATCTTAAAACACCTATTCTCCAACATGCCAAGTATTTGACCAAATGAGTGAATGAGGTGTAGCCTCATGGAATATCATAAGTAAATCCTATCGAGAACATGTGAATCTTCATAGAGAATTAACAATGTTTTTCTAAATGCATCCAAAGAAGTGTCCGACCGATGGGTTCCCCTTTGCTACCATAATCCCTACCTGCACTAAAATAGGTGTGAAAGAGGGTAAATATGTATGCAAAATGTGGAAGCATTAACAAGACACGTGGTGTACCTTATTACAGTTCCAACATTTGTTTACTTATTGCTTGAAATAGCTTACCAGTAATCTCAAGAATAACATTCTCCTCTTTTGAAATGATGGAACCAATTAGCATTTTCCATAAGAAATTAGCTTGCAAATCTTTTGGAGATTAACTTGGTTGTAGTGTGGAAAGTAGCACAACTCAAAGGATTTCTACAATTCAATAGTTGTTTAGTGGGGCATGATTAACAATCCAAATGCAATTTCCAACATGTCACCATGGTGTTAAAGAATTACTTCTTTTCCCTCCTTGTCTACATAACTCATTACATGTTTTCAATCTAGAAGATATCCTTGTCTTCATATCCCAAGACAATTTCTCTAACTTTGCATAGATCTTGTGTCTATGGGGGTGATCTATCTCTTATAGAAAAAACATGAATCTCTTTTCCATGTAGGAAAATGCAATATGAGGATACACAATTAAGTTTTTATTTCTCCAATGATTGGAATTTTTGTACATTCTTGGAGGTGATAAAACATTTATTTTTTACTGTAAACCCATTATTTCGGTGAAACCTTATCATGAGCCACAATTTAAAATATATAATCCAAACCTAGACATGCAATAAAAACAAAAAATGAAGTTGACATGTTAAGGGTATGTTCGAGATAACTTCATTTCTTGAAAGAATTTGATAGCTTCATCACAAACTTTTTTTTTGCATATCCTTCAAACATGGTATTCCATGAGACCACATCTCTTCAAGGCTTTTTGTCAAATACTTCACATGCCTTGTGCATGCTTCCTCAAGCTTGCATACCTACATACCATAGGACTTGCAATCAAAATGGTTATGATATTCCTTGATAAAACATCTACATTCACGGAATGGTAGGTGGTGAATGACATAACTACGAAGTTACCAAATCCTTCTCCTACCATGTAGTAGTTTTGGCCATGAACTTTCACTTGTGTTTTTCTGGTTACAAGAGCCCAAAACATCGGTAGTATAGGTGAATTGATCGGGTTGGATACATTTTGGTTGCATTTGAAAAAATGGTGTCAATGCAACAAACCCTTTTTGTGCATCTCCTTCGAATAATACATCCATTTGGCCAAAATTCAGGGTAGGCATTTAGTCAAATAGTTCACATGCCAATTGTATCCCTCCACATTTGCACACACTCCCATTTTGACACAAGGCATGTAATAAAAATCTGCATTTTTCATACATCCATATATGGGTTGTTTTGGATTGTTTCATTTATTTAATTTGTTTATATGTGATTTTATGCCAATTTTGTTGTTTTTTTTTTGGTAAAAATGGCTAATTCACTAATAATAGATTGTGTTTTATGTATGAGTTGTAGAATGTAGCAGAATTGGAACACTAATTTATCAGTTCTTTCTTCATACTCTCTCTCACATTCTCAACCTTATTTCTAAATTTTCCCCCTCTTTTCCATCTATATCCATGAATTTCTATATGGTTGATATTATCTGCCCCCTGGTACCAGTGAAGAACTCATGTTATTCTTACTTCTTGAACAAACTCCCAACTTCATCGCCACACCCCATTTTTCCACAATCAACCTACAATTTGTATACTTTGATCCGTCAACATACGAAATCCCAACATCGGAACTTCCAACCGAAGCTTCCCACGAATAAATTTCAGCCACAAAGTGAATGAGTGAGGAAGCACAACCAAGAATGTCAACCACACTGAGACATAATGATCAGATCTAGGTGTAATTATACAAGAGGATCTCATGCCATTGAAGTATTTACACCCTCATCTCGATAAACTTGCATTCTATGTACTAGGTTATATATTACCCTAGTAATATCAACTTCGGGCTTATTATATCTCTAACCTATATTCTTTTCTCAACTAGAAATTTTATACAACATAACATCTCTATTCCTAAGTTATCAATAATGAAAAAAACTATGTTTCAAACTCAAACAACACATTGATGTTAAATGTTCCATGCCAATCATTGCAAAATGTTACAAGGGATTTTAGTCCTAGTTTTCTTATCCCTTGGAATACCAACAACATGAGAACAATAAGCTTGTAGTAATAATCTTCCTAAGTGTCTCATACCACCTAGGAAAAATTAATATCACAAGCACCCTATTTCTAGGTTGTTTCCATATACTAGGTTTGGATAATGTCCAAGTGTTCTTTTATAAAGGATTTCCTCAATCCATGTTTGGTTTGTTGATCAATCTTATTTATCGGTTCTTATATAATGTTATATGAATACAACCAAAATCACATCTAACATTTATAAGTGTACATGGCATACTTTCTCATATCCAATTAATTATTCTACTTAGGTTTCCTCTTGTCAATTGACAATTAGAATCAAATCCTACATTGGTGTAAGTATTTCGTTGAGTTTGACTAAGTTGATTTCATAATGTAAAGCCCTTTTACACATAAGTTTATATGGAAAGGAAATTATTATTTTCCTTTCAATAGTTTTACTGAGTTTCTTATTTCCTCATCACTTCCTATTGGATACAAATGATATAAAACAAGAATAATTAAGTTTGTTTTTCCATCATGATATTAATTCAAGTAAACTATATCATAATACCCATTTACAAATTCCCCTGGTTTTCAACTAGTTTGGTTTCCACATAAGTGGAATAACTTTGTCTATTGTTTAACTACATTGAGGGCTATGTTTGGATTAGGTGTACCACATAGATCTCATTACTTGGTAGTTGGAAAAATATATCTCATGTTATCCTATTTTCATGCTACTACCTCTTCGTATCACTCCATATTTATCATTAGAATAATATTAACCTTACACACTCATTCTTGTATATATACATTTTTTTGTGGGTGTTCTCTCTATATTTTAGTTCATTTTGTAATTTTCATGATAGGTTTGGTAGTCAATTTTATTGATGGTACCCCATTTATCACTTAAATCTATCTTACAGAACAAATAAGAAGTTTTATTAAATAAAATATAATTTAAAAAAGAGAAAACACTTATTCTAAGTGGTAGATCCTCGCTAGAATTTTTCTTCCTTTGTATTCCAATGCTCTAGATATTCTTTCTCTTATACCCGACCCATGGATATTGACCAAGTAGACCCACCTCTCCATTCAACATTTCTCTTTCTAGTTTCTATGATTGTGAGCCGAGAGATATAGATTTCAAAGGGTGACCCAATCGAGATAGATAGATATAAAGACAGACATATAGATGGGAGAGGCGGGGAAGGGAGGGGAGGGAGGCACCCGAGTGGACCCTCAATTCATTCTCTTCCCCTCTCTCGCCCATGGAGAGGGGGCCTCGAGAGATATAGGCATGCAATGGATGGATATGGATTCTATAAGTAGCATGAGTGGCACCACTAGATCAGCTAGTTGTATTGTATATATATGACTACTCGTATATAGAGGTATTATATCAATTCCCTAGTTAGGTATATATTATACCCCATTTATTTTGTTTAATGCATTCGTGTGTGTGTATATGTGTAAGTGTGTGTGTGTATATATATATATATATATATATATATATAAATAAACAAATATACATATTTATACATATTTATAAAACATATATTTCAAAATTTAGAAGAACTAGGAATCAAATCCATTGAGGGTTGTATGTTGCATTGGCGGTGGTTTGCATGAAAGGGTTGTAGTGAATGGTGTGGTGGGTGGCAGCGATAATGGAGGGGGTTAGGGTATGGCGGAGGGGTTGTGGTTGCGAGTTTGGAAGGACGCGGTGATGTGTGGGGTGTGAGGTTTGAGGGGCGCGGTGGTGTGGCCTATGGCCACACCACCGAGAATTGCAGCGCAGGTTTTGGGGGCTCGACCCATCCCAAACACATCCTTTTTTTTAGTTTAACAAACAAAACGAACACTTACACAAAGTGACCACATTATATATATATATATATATATTAAATTTGTTAATTTATTTCATTCATACATATATATATATATATATATATATATATATATATATTATAATTTAAACTATATTAAATATATTTTAATATATTTATATTATATACTATATTAAAATAAATACGAGTTGTAAATTGATAAGTTATGTTTTGTTATTTTTGTGAAGTGTGCAACTTCATAACTTTCAAGTATATCAGATTATATAATTATTTACACATTTATATTTTAAATCGAGTAAGTATAAAAATGGACTTCTAGTGGAACACTACACACGTGCGTGTGTGTGTGTGTGTGTATGTGTATTGAAAACAAAATGAACTACTTTCCAAAATTCATAAAGATTAAGAATCAATTTTAAATTGGTTTTCTACCAATCCCACATTCTATAACACTTTTAAAAAACAAAAAAAGAACTATTCATATTGCAAGAAATAGTATTATGATTCCTTTACTTCAAAACTTAGTTTGCACTACCCATGTATAATGAGGAATGCAAGTTTTCTTTTCAAAGGAGATTCAATCAATCCATACAAATTTTACAACAAGAATAAAATTTTCACTTCACTTCAAGATCAAAATAATAGTATACGAAACCATCTTTCAATAGAAGAAGTTGCACACAATAATCCTTCCATTGCCTTTCAAGATGTAAACATTTTTACAACGTTTACCATGCAAGAATAGTTTACATCACAATGAAGTTTAAGCTCTAAAATTAATACCACAATTAAATCATATGTCAAGATGTTTAAGATGCACAAAGAAACACTTTACAAGATTTTATTTCAAGATTGAAGGAAGATACATATATACTATGTAACACTAGTTTACAAAGCAATCCCAATCACAAAATGGGAACCTTACAAAGACATATAACTTCCAACATAGCCATATCCACATGATTACAATAAGTAAAACTTTCCCAAAAATTTGGGAACAACAAGATGCCAAGATATCAAAGAAAATACTCCAACCATCTTCCAAACTTGAGCTCTAACTTTTGTGCTCTACATAAAATCCAACACATAGAGAAAGACTTGTTTTACCACCCAACCTATAAGCATCATTACATGTCTTTCCAAAGGTTGGAAGACATGCTAGCCTCCCCCAAGCCCATGGGAGAGAGAGCTAGCTTCCAAAAATGTGCACAAGAATAAGGAGAAATAAACACAAACATATCACATACAAGACTAACCCATACACTAAAATACGCCGGTAAACTTAAATAAAATCAATATGATGCTTCGACTTTAAGATTTCCCTTAGAGGGGATTGTAAGGGCTAGCTTTTTTGACACCGATTTGTGGTTTGTTCACCATATAATAGAGCAAAATGGGTATCTAGCAGTGGGGAATTAACTTAACCTTCGAACATTTATACATAATACATGAATGTGTCAATTGGACTCTGTTCCGGTTTAGAAAGATTTACAGATGCATAACACGTGAATATCTAGATTGGACTCTGTTTTCATTTATAGTGTAGTCATTACTTTTTCCGTGGAGCTCAGGGTTAAAAATATAATGACAATGGTTCATTTTCAAATCCAAGTTGCAGCAACGAATTTTTAAAAGGTTGTGAAGACCCTAATAGACATGTATGCAAAATGTGGAAGTACGAGGAAGGAACACAAAATGTCTCAATGAGATGTAGTCTCATTGAATGCTATCACTCCAAGGCACATGAAGTGTTTGACAACATATATTTCAAATTATTTCCGGAGTTTTGTAAAATTCGTTAACACCATTTCTGACTTCAGCATAAATAGCATACACACACTCAACATACATTTCAAATTATTTCAAGATATTTGTAAAAATCTTTAACACCATTCACCATTATCTCAATGGTTTGTTTCATACTTTAAATGCGTTTTTTTAGGCACACCTTCATAAATGCTACTAAAATGATCTAAAATCTTCAGATTTAACTTCAACACCTTAAATTGTATTTCAATGGTATGGAAAAATTTAATGAAACACTTCCCTCGAAAATTTAAAAACCTTTTTTACAGTTTTCTTTCAACAGTTTAAGGACCATGCAGCAAATGAAAAGTATTTAGCAGATAATTTTGACAAAGCATCAAGCATAAATAATTGAAAAATTAAGTTAGGGTCTCACCTTCCAATATAATGAAATATAATTAATTACAAGATTTCATTTATAAATTTTTGAAAAATAAATCTTACAAAATGTAAACTGTTTCCCACTCTTTTGTTAGAGTAATGATTGAGTACCAGATTTTAATAAAACATTTTTTCTTAACTTTCCACATGCTTGATAGTTGATTCAAATTTTACATACAATTTCATTTTATGAATAAGAAAATCATATACAAATAGGTTATAAGAATCATATGCTTGTATAATGGTCCATTTAAAAAAATATAATTTACCAACCTTGAACTGCATATATAAAATAATAATAAACATGAATATACAGAGCATACAGTAGTCACTTCTTATAGATAAATTTAAGTTTCTATGTGGTTAATCAATCTAACTGCTCCTCCACGAGTACCTGTAGAGACATCTGAACATTATTTGTATCGATCTCAGTTTTACCTTCGAGCAGCAGAAGAACTTGGCCCATGCTTGGCCGTAAATTTTCATTCTTCTGAATGCATAACATGCTTACTTGAACAGCCCTCCTCACTTCTTCCACATCTGCGTTGTTTGCTATCCTTTCATCAACAATATCCATAATATTGTTTCCTTTGTCAACTTGAGTTGCAGCCCACGAGGGAAAGTAATATCTACTGGATTCCTGCACAGTCAAGTCTAGATTTCTCCGGCCTGATATTATTTCCAGCAGCATCATGCCAAAACTGTATACGTCCACCTTCGTAGTGATGGGAAGCCCGGAGATCCATTCAGGAGCCAAGTAGCCCCTGGTTCCTCTGGTAGTTGTGAGTACTCGGCTGAAATCTCTCCCCACAAGTTTCGCAAGTCCAAAATCAGCTAATTTTGGACAGAAATTGCTGTCAAGCAGAATATTTTCTGGTTTAATGTCGCAGTGAATGATTCGGTCTCTACATTCCTCGTGGAGATAAAACAATCCTTTTGTAATCCCCAAAGCAATCTCAAATCTGGTCTTCCAATCCAACACCATCTCTCCTCCAGATTTATGGGATAAGAAAGAATTGAGAGATCCGTTGGGCATGTACTCATAAACCAGTAATCTTCGAGATCTCTCTGTGCAAAATCCCCTTAGCCTGACTAAATTTACATGTTGTATGTTTCCAATTGTGCTTATTTCAGCACGAAATTGCTTCTCTCCTTGTCCAGAGCTCTCTAATTTCTTGACGGCCACAATTGTACTGTCTACAAGAGTCCCTTTGAAAACCGAGCCGAATGCTCCACTCCCCAACTTATGGCTGAAATTCTTGGTTGCTTTTTTGAGCTCTTTGTAAGTGAATGTCCTTAGCAAAATTGTCATCTCATCCTCTCTCTGTTTCGTAGCCCCTCTTGAATAGATAAACAAGAAAGCCAAAATAGCAGCGGAGGCAGCACCTGCCACAGGAAGCGAAATGGCAAGGCCGCGGACTCTACTTCTTCCTCTTTGCTTGGATGAGGAGCTTATCAACTCAGAAGCAGCCGACCGGATGAACAATGGCCGCCCATCTGTTGAAGGACGCATATTTAACAGATCCCCAAACCACAAATTACAAATTCTAGGACTAGAATCAATGAAAGCGAAGGCAGTGCAGGAACAATTGCTCAGACACGCAATTTTACATCGCTCTTGTGTGTGCTCTTGGATATATTTAACAGCTTTGTCATCCGGTAAGGTCCTGTCTCTGAGTTGGAGGAAACCATCTGTGGTGCCATTTGTCACAGAGCATTGTAATGGGCTAACCCGAACACAACCGCTTGACCATGACTTGTCTACATTCCAGGCGTACTCGTCTGCAGGCTTGAAGCCATTTACACAGCTGCAGGAGAGGATGACATTGCTCATGCACACTCCAAAAGGCCCACATACACCATAAGTATCACACGCTTGTGACGGCACCGCATTAACAGGTGTCCATATTGTGTTGTCGAACAACCAATACCCCGTTGCGAAGCCATTACTGGTTAAAACAATCCGTGCAAGCAGCTTATTTGTTAGCGTAAATGTGTAGTACATTCTTGTGGGAGAAATCTTCTTGAATCCTGGATGACGTCGGGCTTTTTGTGGATTCTGGAACATTGGGGAAATTCTCACGGGTCCATTCCCGGTGGTCCAATAAGGAACACTGTTATTATATAGCAGCATAAGCTTTGTCTTCCTGGAGCTGGATCTATTTCTAGGGAAAATAGTCCAGAAGCTGGATCCACTGAACTTTTCCACGATTTTATTTTCATACCTTTCCAAAACTCCATCCCCGGCAACCATGTATCTGTAGGATCTCCGAAACTCTCCCAAACAGTCTCAGAAGTGTTTTGAGCGCCTACCATGAGGAAATTACCCGAGTCCAATATCAAAGCCCTTGACGCTTTAGCTTTCTGCGTCTTTTTACTCGACCAAATAGTGTGCCTGTTGGTATCAGATATCGTGAGATAACCATCTGTTCCCAAAGTTAACATGCCCGGCATGTTGGGAAGGGGAGCCTCTCTGTTAGCCACCCAAACAATGGCCTCTGCGACATGGGCATACCATATGCCGATGTACCAGTTATTTGTTCCGTTCGGATTGAAAAATCCCAATTCAAACGTGCCATTCTTTGACATTATAGTCTGATTTCCGGTGAGAGAGACCCCCAAAGGAAGAACATCACCACCATCAACCCCTAATGAATACGAATTGTGCACTAAAATGGTCACAGTAAGAAGAAATAAACATTTGAATGGAAAAATACAGTTCTTGGCCATTTGAATTTATGCTGCCGGTTTCTGCTGGGAAAAAATTGAAAAATTAATTCGTTGTGCTCATGTTTATAGATTACCAAAGCAAGTAGTCCAAGAGTAATGCATATGAACTCCAATTTGTTGTGTTTGAATATTGACTTTTGTCTCTATCGCCAAGAAATACCAGCATCGAATCTTGGTTTGTACATTGATATATCTTCTTACCTGCCTCTTGACTTGTATATTGACACATCTTCATATCAATTAAAGTGTTTAGTTGTCTTTATCATAAAGAAATAATTGCCTCTTGACTTGTATATTGACACATCTTCATATCAATTAAAGTCTTTAGTCGTCTTTATCACAAAGAAATAATAGCCTCTTGTGACTTGTAGACTGACACATCTTACCAAAACAAGAGCCGCAAGGCGGCCAGTTCCTGCCATGTATGCTGCAAGTAGTTTGATATAAATTTGATTAATTGGTTAGATGATTTATTGCTTAAGAGTTGGAAGGACATAAGAAAAATGGACCTTGGAAGTTGTAAAATGTTGTTGTAGGTTTCAAGGCAATTTACCTATTTTAAGCTTTTAAGTACTGCAAAACAGATATTGTAGGCTTCTCTAATGATCTTTCTAAAAATTGCAATCATAATCATATATCTTGGAGATGGTATACTAATCACTTGAACATCTAAATAGGTGGCATAACAATTTAGCATTTATATTCAATAAGTAAAATGAATGTTTTTGAATAAATAACACAGGATAGAATCATGATGAGAAATATTTAAGAGTTTAGAAAGGGAAACAATTGTTAGCCATGACAATAGATAAATAGTAATTTTTATTCAAGTTCACTAGTAATTTTGGTTTATCTATAATAGCAAATAAATATTTGTAGAGTCCAAAACAAGTAAAATATTCAAATATTCAATAGTGAAGAGAAACATCCAAGCAATTTGTTGTTGCCAAACAGAGCATATAATTTTGCTCCTACAAACTCAGAGCCAAATATTCGTGTTCCGAAATTTGCAGTTGACCTTTTCGTTTGCGGAAGCATTAAACAAAAAACGAGAAATGTTCAAGCTAAGTGCACTGCTTACTAATAAGAAAGCATGTGTATGGTGAATGTTGTTGTGATGTTAGAAATGCATCCTCCTAACCCTATGTGCAAGTAAATTATGCTTAGTAGAGTTTCATGTCTGGATGTTGGTGTCTACAAGTAAATTTTGTGTCTACAAGTACAAATCCTAGAAAAACTGATGCAAATCAGATATAGGAAAGCTTTCTTCCTCTGAAGACGTAGAAGTTGATCCTGTCATGAAAATTAAAAAAAAAAACAATTAAGAGATCTTGACTCATACTTGGAGCCCATGGAGGAATGTTTATAAAACAACATTCACCAAAGAAGACCTGAAAACAACAACTAAAGTGCATCAATAAGAAATGACTGAAGTAAGACTGTAAAAGAGAATAAAATAAAGCTAAAAGCTAAAATACCAAGTATAGAGCTCATGATCTAGCTCCAGATTGCTCCAAGCCAGAACATTACCAAAAAGTTGTAGATCACAGGCTAGATGTTAATCATGTCTATATAATGCCAACATAGCAAAGGGAAACTTTTCCAAAATATGGCAGAGAGGAAGAAGAATACATTGCAGAAGACAAAAGTGAAGCAAAAACTACTACTTCACAACCAAGCTAATACTTTCACTGCAAAAAACAGTGCAAGTTCTCTACAATAAAGAAGATTTTTGAAGAAATTTACTGTAGCATGAACACACTACGATACTGGAAGAAGGAACATGAAGAATGGAAATTAAACAACAGACCAGAGTGGCTGCATAAGATTCCCAATCAAATTGCATATCAACTCAGTGCAACAAGGATATGAAAATAAACAACTGAAAGAACTGTTGGGAGCAGATTTATCAGACCTTGAAAGACTTCCTAATTTTTTTCAACAAATGCTCAAAGCAGGTTAGAGGTTAGTCATTTAAATTCAGATTTATTTAGTTGTATAATTACTTGAACATTGGAACCAGTAACAATATTGGGGTTATCAAAATGGATTTCCCTCTTGCTTCCATTTGTTCTGCCATTTGCGCTTAAAAGCAAGACCTGCAAGCATGATAGCCTCTGAGGATCCCATTGTTGTAACTCCAATTGTTTGTTCTTCGTCTCCCAATGGGCATTGAACGCTATCATATTTGCACACCGATTTTGTTGCATTTTCACACTTAACACACAATCAGAAATTCGTGACCCCGTGGATATTTTAAAAAAATTGCTTGATCTTGAAATCCGTAATACTGCAAAATATAAAAAACAGAGACCCCACAAACCTGCAATTCTGTAGTAATAGGGTATTCGTCTATATGAACATAATTCTTATTGATGACAACCATCATGAGCTTATCACACTCAGGCTCCATCCAGGTAGTGACAAATGAAATAAAAAACACCTCATTTCAGTTAAACAAAGGAAGAAATTGAAAATAGGGCTGCCCGAAATAACGATTCCACTGTGACTCGCCCATCGAATTTTTTAGCAGTGGGTGTGGTGGTGTTCGGATCCGGTGTGAGATCGATATAACCGTGGGCAGTAGAAAAAGAAGCGTTCCCCATGTATATCAAGCACTGGCTGTTGTTTTGGCCAAAATTAGAGAAGGAAAAACTAGTATTGTTTCCATTGCTCTGTTGTGCATATGAAGTGCAAATTAAAAATGGGAGCAAGACTATCAAAGCACAAATCACCCTTTTCAACATTGTTACGCTATAAAAATTAAGTTGAGCGTAAGTTATCGATACATCAAGGTTGTTTATCCTTGATTTAACACACAAATACAACAAAAAATGCATAACAACCCTTATCATCTAACCAACCAGCGCTTACAGTATGTTCTGGGCATCGTGAATATGAGACCTCGCAGATAACCGATCCCATCAAAGGCTTTAAGCGTTTGAATGTACATACGCCATCCAAGAAAGAGCCCCTAATATTTGCTCATCACATTCATGGAGGATTCAACAGATAAAGAAAAGCCTCCTCCATCTTCTTCAGCCTCAGTTGTTAAAGGCTCAACTGGCAGCACAATAGAGGAGTGTGAAAGAATGATCAATAAGAGTCTAAGAAGTAAGTAATTCTCTTTTAATATTTTAGGTGAAATAACACATTTTATCTTAAATTTAGAGTTTCAGTTTGGTCTTGATTTAATTATTTATCGAGAGTCCTCTTTTGTTTATTTATCGAGAATCCTCTTTTGTTTATGGATTTTCAAAAGTTGCAATGGCTGATTGGATTGCGGTTTATGTTGTCCGTGTAAGCATCAGGGTTTCATCGAAAGTAATTAATGAGTGTTGTTGATATTATTAGTGTTTCCCCTTTTCCTTAATAAGGAAGTCAACTTACAGAAGTCGAATTTAAAACATAAAGAACAACAACATAGAAAAGTATATGCAGTATTCTAAGGCTATATCATCAAGTTTTATGAAAAATAAGAGTGCTCGAAGGAACTTTAATGGAGACCGTCTCCATTTCCATTAGATTTAATTAACATGCAGTCGGGAAGGCAATCAAAACGATTCTTTCATTGATTATTTGGTAATTCAACTGTGGCTATGGGAAGCTCATGATCAACTTTGTGCACCTGTAGCATGATTTCTTGTGGACTCAATCTTCCAGTGTTGGGCAATAGAAGCAAAAAGACCAACAGTTTCAGACTCTCAGACGGCAGAGGACCCTCTTTGGCGCAGTAAGGCATGTTGGTGCTTGCGTTCACTCCAAAGTAATCTAGTGCTCTGGAACGTCTCAGATTTGGATCCATACCCTTCTCACAGATGAAACTCAAATTTCTAGGGGGTGTCCCATGAAACCCATACTGAATTCTACTTTTTCCAACAAATTCGCCACGCTTTAACACCAAATCAACGATCTCACCTGCGAAAGCCTAAATCTATGAATTTCTCATAATTTTTAAGCATATATAATTTTACGGATCTAAATAAATTACAGAATTAGTAATCACCTAAAAGATCAGGAATTTCGATTGTCTTCTTTTCCACCACATCCACAAAACGTGAGAATAGCATGCTTCCTCTTGCAGCATGCTCATTCTTTACTACAGATTCAATTTAACAGATGAGTAAGTCGAGAGGTCACAGAAGTATTTCACCTGGCGGCGTCCAAACGCAACTTCAATTTGGTTGATGCATGTTGGCAAGGAATCTCAATAACAATGTCCGACTCTTTCTTGGTATCCATGTTAACGCGTTTCATGCTCTTGAAATCCACTGTAATGGGAACTTTGTTTGAAGTTGTATACCTCATACGTTTTTGACGCGAGCCCAAAGCGGCCAATTTAATGTGCCCGGAAACATGAAGCGATGAAAAGTTCGGACACAAACGTAAATAAAGAGAATGCCTATTGCTTCTCCGAGAAAATTAAGGAAAGAATAAAATGTAGCAGAAAACTCAAAAGAAATAAAAGCTTAAGGTAGGAAATGACGGGCCTAAAGCATAAAACACGATTATAAAGCCAATATCCTGACATTTATGTGTGACCTCGTCCCTGTAGTCTTCTGAGATGTGATCCGGTACCCATACTCTGCTGAGATCTCAATGATTTCTTCAAGAACTATCCAGAAGCCACTTTTGATACGTGGTAAATTGGCAATGACAAGGAAATGATTTACTTTTCAAGAATTCTATGGAAAGTAGTTTTGTTATTAATATTCAGTCAAATCAATTTAAAAGTTGGACACATGTCTGGCTAAGATTTTTAGTTTTAAAATTTATATAAACACTGTACTGTAATAAGGGAGAAAAATAGTCATTTCAAACTTATGAACCAATCAAAAATTTAATAAATTAATTTGAATAGATTTATTAAATAATTTAAAAACAAACATTAGAGAAGAAAGTAAAATTCGTATTGCTGATTGGTTGGAAGCAAAGAATTATTGATTTGGAGTGAAAGGTATAGTATTCCTGCCATAGGCAGGAACTAATAAGAAAACGTGTCCTCTTAAAATCTATTAGTTTTTTCCACAATTAAGAGCATCTTCTCAAAAAAATTAGATTTTCTCATAGCAAAGATATAAAATCCTTAAATCTTGATTTGTAGAATGATATATCTTCTTACCATTGAAATAGTAAAACACGTGTTTTTAAACTTTTTAATTATCTTTATATCAAAGAAATAATAGTCTTGAATATTAACGTACATTGATATATCTTCTCACCAAATAATAAAATATGTCTTTTATAGAAAATTAGTTGTTTCCATCATAAATAAACTAATAATTGCACATGAGTTGCACGATAGGCCGGATGGGATCAGTAAATGGAATTCTTTCATTCAACAATCTTGTTTAGTTTGACTACGTTTTGAATGTCCGTCTATTAAAGTTAATTTGAAATTCATTTTCATGTAATAGTAAGAAGTTATTTGAAAAAATGACGGAGATGAAAACAAGAAATATCTAATTATAAAGGAAGCAAAACATATGAGCATATATAACTTTGCATATGTAATATTGAATGGTAATGCAAAATGACAAACATAAAATTAACACAATATAATGCAATTATTGTAGACAAAATAACAAAGATTAGTGCAAAGAACCATCGGTCGTTCGTTTTCCTTTTCTCCACCTCTTGCAGACTTATCATCCTAGACATGTACAAGTTTTTTCAAAAAGTTCAATGTCATGACACTTCCACTATATTATAAATTAGGGCTAGGAAAACACCCTATCAAGTATATAGAGTTAGTGATGCACTCTACAAACTACATATTAGAATTTCCAAAGTCTATGACATAGTCTAGATCTTAAAAGACCAATTCTCCAACATGCCAAGTGTTTGACCAAATGAGTGAATGAGGTGTCGCCTCGTGGAATATCATAATTAAATCCTATCAAGAACATGTGAATCCTCGTAGAGAATTGACAATGTTTTTTGAATGCATTCAGCAAGTGTCCACCCGATGGGTTCCCCTTTGCTAGCATACTCCCTACCTACACTAAAATAGGTGTGAAAGAGGGTAAATATGTATGCAAAATGTGGAAGCATTAACAAGACACGTGGTGTACCTTATTACAGTTCCAACATTTGTTTACTTATTGCTTCAAATAGCTTACCAGTAATGTCAAGAATAACATTCTCCTCTTTTGAAATGATGAAACCAATTAACATTTTCCATAACAAATTAGCTTGCAAATCTTTTGGAGATTAACTTGGTTGTAGTGTGGAAAATACCACAACTCAAAGGATTTCTACGATTCAATAGTTGTTTGGTGGGGCATGATTAACAACCCAAATGCAATTTCCAACATGTCACCATGGTGTTAAAGAATTGCTTCTTTTTCCTCCTTGTCTACATAACTCATTACATGTTTTCAATCTAGAAGATATCCTCATCTTCATATCCCAAGACAATTTCTCTAACTTTGAATAGATCTTGTGTTTATGGTGGTGATCTATCTCTTATAGAAAAATATAAATCACTTTTCCATGTAGGAAAATGCAATATGAGGATACACAATTAAGTTTTTATTCCTCCAATGATTTGCATTTTTGACATTGTTGGAGGTGATAAAACATTTATTTTTTTACCTATAAACCCATTATTTCAAGTGAAATCTTATCACAGAGCCACAATTTAAAATATTTAATCCAAACCTAGACATGCCAAAAAAACAACTATTTTTTTGCATATCCTTCAAACACGGTATTCCATGAGACCACATCTCTTTGAGGCTTTTTGTCAAATAGTTCACATGCCTTGTGCATGCTTCCTCATGTTGCATACCTACCAACCATAGGACTTGCAATCAAAATGGTTATGATATTCCTTGATAAAACATCTACATTCATGGAAGGGTAGGTGGTGAATGACATAACTACGCATTACCAAATCCTTCTCCTACCATATAGTAGTTTTGGCCATGAACTTTCACTTGTGTTTTTCTAGTTACAGGAGCCCACAAACATCACTAGTAAAACTCAATTGATCAAGTTGGACACATTTTGGTTGCATTTGACAAAACGATGTCGATGCAACAAACCTTTTTGTGCATCTCCTTCGATTAATACATTCCAGTTGGCCAAAATTCTGGTAGGCATTTAGTCAAACAATGCACATGCCAATTGTATGCCTCCTCATTTTGCAAACACTCCCGTTTTGACACAATGAGGACGATAGAGAGTATTTGAGGCATTTGGTCAAACAACTCACATGTATGTAATAAACATCCACATTTTTCATACATGCGTATATGGGTTATTTGGGATTGTTTCATTTATTTCATTCGTTTCTATGTGATTTTCGCCAATTTTTGTTTTGTTTTTTTGTAAAAAATAGATTGTGTTTTCTGTATGAGTTATAGAATGTAGCCGAATTGGAACACTAATTTATCAGTTCTTTCTTCATAATCACTCTCACATTCTCAACGTTATGTCTAATTTTTTTCCCCTTTTTCCATCTATATCCATGAATTTCTATATGGTTGATATTATCTCCCCCGGTACTAGTGAAGGACTCATGTTATTCTTACTTCTCGAACAAACTCCCAACTTCATCGCCACACCCCATTTTTCCACAATCAGCCTACAATATGTATATTGATCCATCAACATAGGAAATCCCAACATCGAAACTTCCAACGGAAGCTTCCCACGAATAAATTTCAGCCACGGTGAGTGAGTGAGGAAGCACAACCAAGAATGTCAACCACACGGACATAATGATCAGATCTAGGAGTAATTATACAAGAGGATCTCATGCCATTGAAGTATTTACAACCCTCATATGATAAACTCGCATATGCTACTAAAACAAAAATGAAGCCTACATGGACATGGTATATTCCAAAGAGCACCCCTTTTTTTCAAACAATTCACAATTCACATACTTTGATAATTTGCGAGACATATCTATGAGGTCACTTGCAACTAAAACGATTGTGGAAAGTACCTTCTTCATAATGCTTCGGTGGATGTCCATGCCTTATATATCTTGCAAAAATTGAAGTCCGTGAGACCACAAACCTTTTGGGTATTTTGATGAACATTTCACATATTTCCAAATTTTGCGAGACGTATCGCCAGGGTATTTACAACTTAAACATTTGTAGAAAGTCCCAAATGGACAACAATAAATTTGACATAATTAATTCAATGAAAACATGAAAGTATAAAATCTTTAGCCGATAAACAAAAAAATAAAACCCTCATTAGGTGCCCAATGTTCTACGATGCAGAAATCATTTTACTTAAACTCTTGGGCATCATACGGTAGCTTCTTGTGCAAATACCCACCGATTCCCAAGCGTAGTCCTTTACATGTCTTACAATATTAGCGAGCCTCATACGAGCATAATCTATCTCGTGCGAGAACAAATAATACCACCCCAAAAATTCCGACACGAGAAAAGTCATGTAACCGCCATGAATGACTATATCCCTACTCCTAAACAATATACGACATATAAATTTCTATCAATGTTTTGGGCTCATACTCATGCACCCCTCTGCCCAAATGGGTTACCATACTAACCCATCATCTCGGTAGAAAATACCCTATTGTTAGCCGCATTAGCAACATCCTCACATATGCATCGCTTAATTTCATCGACAAAATCCTAGGAGTAAACCACTTGATTTCAACCTTAAAAATGTGTGCCTCCGCTCGTCCATCTTGGCGGTTTTGAGTAGCTACCACCACCACATAATGAAAATTTGTTGCAAAAATTGGAAAAATAGATATGGTGTGTGGAGGCGTAGTGGGATAGAAGCAAGAATCGGTATGGTGTGTTGTATTTATAGGTGGATACAAATAGTTGAGTCCATTGTTACTGAGCTTATTAACAACTATTAATAGTTATGGCACCGACTTATTCAATTATGCCACCGACTATAGTCGTTGAGCATGCAAAGGTTATTACGCAGAGAAGGTGACCGGGATAGAGGAGGTGCGTCACCAATTTTTGACACTTCCAAAGGTTGACACGGTGAATAATAGTCTCAAATATTAACTTATGGAATGATATATCTACTTATAATAATAATAATAATAATACTTGTATATTAATACAAGTGTTGCGGTGCAGCTAGAGTACTTGCCGTGAGAGCAGCGCAATAGTAAAGGAATGGGCATTCTGTCATTTTTTATTGGTTTGTCTTTTGTGGACATGGGGGCTGTTGAAATTGTGGTACAAATGTTGCATTAGCTTCATAATGGGTACACAGTCATGAAAATTGATAAGCTATAAATTTTGAAAACATTATGGATAATGAATAAACAACAGTTCCTCTATTCACTTAGATGTAAGAGTTTGAAACATCCGAATACCAGGGGTAACGTGGATCATATCAACTTGACCATGGACTGCAAGCATTTGTTGTTAAAATGGTGTTACGGTGACATGGATACATTGGGGATCATGACTCATGGGTGGTATGAACTAGAGAGGTAAATGCTTTTCCAAGAAAAAGCAAAACAAATCAAGAAGTCCTAAAAGGTAATTCCATGTTAATGTACTCCCATAAGCTGCTTCCAAATAGCAGTTTCTCTCCTCAGCTACATTGGCAACAAACAATCCCATAACTATCAACCCAGTACAATAAATCTTCTCAATCAAGAGAAGCGAAGAAAACATGTACATTTATTTTATCATGTAAGCAATTACACGCAGTATGGCAAATCTTACAAAGCAATAGTTTGTGATAAGAATGAGCAGAAGTAGTAGCTTAACAAACTAGGAAGTAAAAGCATTTGGAAAATGCCCCTATGTCGGTGTGAAGAGCATTGCAGAAGCAGCGCTGAAAGTGAATGTTTTTTATGATGTGTAACTATTGAACATTAGCCTGTATAATTACAAAATCATGATTGCTAGATAGAGGAAAAGACTTTAGACGAACTAATCAATCAACAACACATGACAATGAATCAGTAGTTTTAATCAAGCAGTTGGATTTTTAAAGGGCATTTCAAATTAATGAAGGCAAAAACAATAGTATTGCTATTTAGGATGCAATGTAAAAGTTTGTCAATCCATCCATATTAAACAGAATGTGTTTGAAATGTATAAATATAAGCATATAGCTTATTGTTGTTTGTATTAAACTATGATCATAGAAAATGATGAGAATTAACAATTTATGCTATGGCAAACGGATTTTCAGAAATGTTGCGGTGTAGCAAGTGGAGCGCTAGTTTTAGATCTGCAAAAGAAATATGGAGTAGTATTAGAAATTGTTTTTCATTTGTATTTGAAATGGAATAGCTGAAACATATGTGTGCATGGGGAAACTGGTTTACCTTAAAATGATGGTGCTGACAGTGTATGGCTTGAAGATGCATAGCTGCTTTCTTGTGACTGAAATTGGGATGGAATGCCTGCAAAGGAATGAAAGTGAATATTAGTATGAGTAGAGCATATAGTATTCGCAATGTTGCTGAAAATTGAAAAGTAGGTGAAGGCAACATACTTTCGTCTGGAGTAGTTGTCATTTGTCTGATGATATTATTTTTGTCTATTGTAAAGATGCCATGCAATGTAAAGTGTGATAGTTGTTCTATAACAACTTCTTTGTCTTCTATGTATTGTGGATATGTTGTAGCAGTAAGAGAAGGTATCAATTCAGTTAGAAGCTTGTTTTTAGCTATGCATTGGATGGATGTTTTGTCTGTGCTTTTAATGGTGCATAGAAGACGATGGTAATATGCATATGGGCATTCCTGTTGGCAGTTACTGCAATATGCTATGTCTGCATGCAATGGTGGTAAACGGTCAATAGTCAAGTTGCATTTTTTACAAATTGGTTCAAATGGACTGGAATAGGCCTTTGCGACGGTCAATGTTCCTTCAACCTGTGCAACAACAAAAACAGATTTTGGTGTAAGGTTTTTTGAAATTAATACACTTCTAATTTTAGTACACGTATACATTGACATACATATGTATACAACTACTGCATATGGAGTTGTAGAGTAAGAAGAGAAATATTGGGTTGTATTGATGACTGTGTGCAATAACTAATGTGTATTTGAGATGTAGACAAATGATATAAGGAAATACATATTACTGTTAAATCTATCGCAATTGGAAGAATGGAAATCGTTGCAAATTGCATCTGAATTTCTTTCCCATTTATGGGTTTCAAGTACCCATCATAAGTGCATTTGACTGGCATTTGGGCGATATGAGAGGTCAGAGTGTTTTTTTGTGCCTGCAACATTTTGATGGAACAGATGGACTTAAGCTAAATAATGGACAATTCATGACCACCTTTCTGTCTCAGAAATTTTGGCATGGTTAATACATGGTTCTTCTACATAGGCTGTTAATCTCATCTTAGCTTGGTTTGCCATGTTAGTTGATTGTATTCTACATCTTATTAGGAGGTCTACTTGTAAACATGAGCTTGCTTTTTTGTGTATATCTGATATGTGATGTGGACTATAATCTGGCAATGGAGAAGCTGGCAGGTTAGTTCTATTTTCCCTACAGCCTTTACAGTGGCCCAAAATAAGTGTAACATTGGGTCAAGCAGAACTATAACATTAACCGATCTGCACAATTTTTCTTATATCACATCTTTATACAAATTTAGAAATGTTTAATTTTATGAATGTTCTTGAAAGAAATCAACATCTATTTTACCCTTTTTATGAATCTAGATTGTTTAGAGATTATGAAAGTCAGAATGTTTAGATATGTAAATATTCTGAGAGGTCTTCTTTCAATTCTTGCCCTAAGATAATAAAATGCTAAATTTTTGAAATGAGGAGATTGTACAAATTCACAGCTGTGATCGAGTGAAAGTAATGAAAGATATTCCAAGGCCTGAGGTTACCTTGAACTACCCAAATGAACTAGATCTAAATGATAGCATTAACAAATCACAATCTAGAAGAAAACTTATTCGATCTTCACATATATGTTTTTTAATAGTCTACCATCATAGAAAACTTGAGATGCTTATAAAACCTATTTCAATACAAAAAATCTAAAATCCAATGTAATTTTTAGATTTTCTATCATCACAGAAAATTTGAAAATGTTTGTGGATGAAAATTACCAAATATGAAAATCAGTTTCAATTCATCTCAATCAACAATCAACATAGCGAAGTGTATAGTAGAGTGAAACAATGGCCATTTCAAAATCCACAGTGATGATTTTTTTAAACCAGTGAACAATAATTCTCTAATTGTTGTCTACAGTTGCATACGCTGGTTTTTTATGAGTGTTTTCTGATAGTAGCTTACCATACACATCAAGCTCTGGAGTCCACAAGCAAGGATGTTAGAAGATATCTGTATTCTACTTGTGCGGCTCCTTTCTGCTAGTGTTTCCTTCATTGGCAAGGTTATGCTTCTATAACACCAATATGCTTTTAACCTACAGAGGCTGCTCAATAGCTTACATATCTTATTTGTTCTAGGCAAGTATTGAAAGTGGAAGTTTCTGATCAAACATTCTGTCAAGCGGTACTTTATAATGTATACACATCAAGCTCTGGAGTCCATCTGGCATTCCATAAGTATTCATTTAGTGTTCCAGTTGTAAAAGCTTTGAATATTCCATCTGCGCCATTCACTAAGCCATCGTTTATGTTGTAGTTACCGCCAATCAATTCTATTCGAATGTCTTGTTTTAGCATTATAGTTTTTGGTAGCACTGGTTTTTTGTTAGTTACCAAGTCATTGCCAATGAGGTTAGCTTCTATGTAATCAATTCCATTTAGTGTGTACATTTTCTCTTTGGTAGAAGTATAAGCATGTTCTTGTTGTGGCGATTAACATCAATGTAAATTACAAAAAACTATTAATTTTGTGCCGTAGGTGCAATAGCAGAGATCTGGCTTTCCTCACTTGTACAAGAAACATGTTATGTTTTCAAAACGTTTATTTAGGAAAAATAATTTAATCTTGCACGTGCCTGCACTATGCAAATCTTACTTTCCAGATGTTGCTGGTAGCTGGATCGGCTGGCATTTGAAAATTTGGGACTTGCAGCCAAACAAATGCAGATATTCAATACTTAAACCACCACTGCTATAGACCCCCGCCACTAGACCCAAGTTTCCCATACTTATTCCACAAAAACATTGATGTTGACCGCCACAACAAGAACATGCTTATGCTTTTGCCAGGAGAAATGTGCACACTAAATGCAATTGACTACATAGAAGCTAACCTCATTGACAATGACTTAGTAACTACCAAAAAACCAGTGCTACCAAAAACTATAATGCTAAAACAAGACATTCGAATAGAATTGATTGGCGGCAACTACAACATAAACGATGGCTTAGTCAATGGCGCAGATGGAATATTCAAAGCTTTTACAACTGGAACACCAAGTTTAATTTGGATAGAATTTAGCAATATTGACATTGGTAAATGCGAACGTACCAAAATGAAAACCATGTACACAGAAAAAATCAGTAAATGTTATGCAGTGGCTATATTTCTTTGTTTGTAGGCTTTGGAAAAATTGTTTTGCTATGTTTCTAGTTATGGCATCTGTATTTTCTAAAGGTTCTAGTATTATTGTCTTATCCATAGGTGGTAATGGGAAATTAAATCTGCAATGCGAGTTTGTGTGTTTTGTACATGTTTCCGTATGATGGTGGGTTTGCATTTTTGCCAAATTCGTGTCAAGTAGTGATGAATTTGTAGAGATATATTTGTCTATAAATGTTTGTATTTCTTCATGTGAACTTTTGCCATAAACAGGAGCATCCTTCACCCATAGCATAAAATGCACATGCTCATTTCCACGGTTTTGGAATTCTGTTACAAAGAAGAAGTCCAAGACTTTTCCAAATAGAGTATCGTTAGTCAGCATCAATTTTTAAATGCATTTATCTTATGATTAAAGTAACGACTACAAATTACTGGGTTTTTCCTTATAATTGCATCGATGTTATCATCGTCAATGTTTTCGCTATGCCTTTTGTTTTTAGCAGATAGAGCACATAGTGCATTGCATAGTGGGGTCCACATGTGATCAACACTTGTTAGCGTAATAAAAAAGTTGGTGCACCTAGTTGTCTTATCATTGCAAATATGTTCTTCCTGGTCTTTGCTAAATAATCAGGTGAAGTTCGGATGGTTTTTAAACTTGTAAATCCTATTGATGATTTAAGGATGTTGGACACTCCTGATTTGCTTTTAAGATCTTTGGCATATATTTTTTCCCCTTGCAATTGACCTTTGCGTATGCATATCCATGCACAACTAGAGACTTGTTGCAAGATAACTTTAATTGCTTTGAAGAAAAGATTGGTAGTGTGAGTTGCAAAATCATTTCTACAATGCAGTAGCTCCCATTTTGCTATTTTTTGGTAATGGAATCTTTTTGTAATATCATTGTCACGATGCATCCCATAGTATAAAGTAGGGAAGCTCATTTCTTCACAAAATTTGTCCTCAAAAAGGCCTAAGGGTTTGAATCCTTCTGATGGTGCAATTGCAAGAACATTTTCCTGAAGGTCTTCTTATTGAATGAGCATTTTCATAAGCATGTACAACTGATTCTGTGATGGGTTCAGCCTCAATGTCATTAGGATTGTAATCTATTTCTTCTATATTTACAATGTTGTCTATTACATTTGCAATTTGCGTTTCAAAGTTACTTTGCAGTCATTATTAACAACTACATGGTTGTCGATATACAAGGGACATTTACATAGTTCCATTAATGCATGCATGACGTAGTTAGGCCTAACATTTCCTATTAGATATGCACTTTTGTATTCCAACTTCCTTTTAATCTGAATTGCAATTGTTTCGGTTTCATTTATTTTCTTTGGCAATGCCTCTTGTGCCCGGTTAAAATCAACAGGCACATTAATAAGTGTTCCACTAAGACCAAATTGTGGTCTTTTGTATCCAAGTTGCCTTATTTGTGCAAATGGCATACGTAAAGCAACAAGTCTTTCTTCTAAAAGGCTTAATCTATGAACTGAAGCTATTTTCCCATTTCTTCTTATGTTGAAAGGAGCAGCAAATTTAGGAAGCAATTGATGTTGAATGGCATTATTGCATTGCTTACATATCTTGTCCCCTAATGTAAGTTTTTTTATTGATATGTCACTACATACAGACAAAAAAGCATTGATAGTATTATTGGTAATCGTGGTTATGTCTTTTTAAAATGGAAACGTTCGCAAAGAGCACATGCATGTGTTGGCGTATCTTCTATAGCACGGAGGTATATTGTAATTGTTTTATCTGTTTGTTTGTTTTGTTGTTGCATTGCATGTTCCTGGCCTTTCGTTTTCCTTATGTGGGCTTTTAAATGGTGCAATTTTATAGCAGCACTTGCATTTGCATTTACAGTAGGAAATGGTAATGTTGTATGTTGACTACACTTGTTTGACCCATTTTCATTGCTTGTGGTCAATTGCATTTGATTGGTCATTGCATTTTCTATTTTGTTTTCTTGTTGAGTTACTTGTTCCTTTCCTTTTGTTTTTCTTATCTGGGCTTTTAAATGGTGCAATCTTGTACTAGCGCCTACATTTGCCTTTGTAGTAGGAAATGGTAATGTTGAATGTTGCTTAAACTTGTTTGGCCCACTTTCATTGTTTCTTGTCAATTGCATTCCATTGGTCATTGTATTTTCTATTGTTCTATGCATTGTATTTTCTATTGTTCTATGCAAATGACTTAATGGCTCATAATGAATATGCATTGTATCTGTTTCATATGATATGACATTAAAGGTTCTTTTTGGTTGCAAGCAAAACTCATATACATGAACAATTCTTTTAGTTGTTGCTGACCATTTTTGGATTTTTGTTTGCAAAATATGGGAAAGCCATAACAAGCATAAATCGCTACTTTCGATACCACTTGTTTCATATGGTAGTCCAACTAAAGCAAGATATATTTGTGGGTTGAAAACTTGATTTTCTGCTGGCTGGCCAAAGTTTGGCTGCATAGCTCTAAGCATTTGATTGTGTATGTATCTTTTCCTAAAATTGCATTAGTCAAAGATTGTGCCATATATACCGCGAAGAGCTATTGCATTAAAATTTTCTATTGTCAAAAGACCATAGTTACCTAAGACTCTAGGATGGCGGACATCGGGACGCAGGGACGGGGTTTCCGGGACGGCAATTTTTTTTGAAAATTTGGGGACGGCGAGGGGACGGCTAATAAAAAATATATAAAAATATATATAATTTATTAATTTTACAAATATAACATGAATAATTCAATAAACTAAGACTTAAAATTGAAAGTTTGAAGATTGAAACCATTAATGATTAATCCAATTATTCATATGCATCAGCTTCAAAAGATTTCGACGAGGATTTAAGAGGTAAGAGTCTTTATTTGAGGTTTTTCATTTTACTTTTTTTTGTTTCCCATTTAAGTAGATCTATATGTTTTGAAAATTAATATGTTTGTAACGTGATTTCATCCACTACTACATGGGTAACTGCATCTATATGTGGTTGACGTACCTATTACAAAGCCACTGATTAGAACATAACAAGAACAAGAGTAATTGTTACACTGTTCTCATGATTTTCAAATGCTAACACTCGACTAAGCTAGCTATATCTAGTTAGTGTCTGCTGCAAGTCCACAGAAAACTACAATATCTTTATAGAAAATTAAGCAAGCATAAAGATTACTCATTTTTCTGAATGCCACAACATTGTACAAACTATAATCTCTACTTTTTCCTTTTTAAAAAAATTGTGACTATTATATTTTATATTTGAGAATAGGATTACATACATTCTGATCCTTGCTACATGCAGATGGGTCTGAAGCAAAAACTTCTGCGATATATAAAATCTTAAATATGCAGCAAACAAACAAAATGTCCTATCACTGAAACAGAAAGAACCATAAACTATCTCCAGATAACCAGCAACGAAGAATTAACAAACACTAGTTGTATAGTGTATGACTGAAAATTTATAAAACTCGACCTGTGACCATTACTTCATATCATCAGACATAACATGGAGGAGCAACAATACTTCTGCAGTTTATGGTAATTATGAGAAATCTGCATGTTGTTTTTTACTAGAATGTATTAAAAGTTTAAAAAATATAAAAAAGTATTATAAAACTGAAATTCACATGTTTTAATGTTGGAAAAGTGCAGATTTCGTTGGGGACGTCATGAAGTCCCCGGGACGTCTCGGGGACGTCACGAAGTCCCCAAAGCACCCGGGACGTCCCGGGTGCGTTTCTGGTTTGTGGGGGACGTCCCCCTTTTTTTTCTGGAAATTAGGGACGGCAGGAAACGTCCCTCATCCCCGTCCCCAAGTCCCCGGGACATCCCAAACGTCCGGGACGTGAGGAAAATGGCCGAACACGTCCCCACGTAACACTGCAAAAGACTAATTGCAGTAAACATGCTCTCGCCACAGTCATTACTAAATGCATGTGTTTTTAAAAGGCCATAGCTTTCTATTTCAGGAGCAATGGCATTCCAAATAGGAGGTAGATCATTACAAGTATGCGATAACTTTGTATGGATATCTAGAATTTGTCGTGGGATTATTATGGTACAGAAAAAGGTTCATAGTGGCCACAAGTTGGGTTTCTATCGTGAAATAATATTGAATATGGTGGTGTCAATGATTCTTTGTTAAAGTGAAGGTATTTTCTTTTGTGGGTGACTGACCATATACAAATTGAAATGTTTAGCCATTTAGACAGCCAATGGATACAAAATGTATCACCCCATAGTCCTATTTCAATGCCATCTCTATTTTCATTTGCAAGAAAGCCTCATCCTACGCAAGTAAGTGTCTTTTTCATATATCCTATGCAAATCGAAAAGCATATCAACATGCAATTCATTTTCATATGATGATATTGTTGTTGGGTCCCTATTGTTTAAGCATGATCTAAAATAGTCTATTGTACCCATACGCAATTCAATTGACGTATACTGAAAATGCAACAATACTTGAATTGTGTCAAAAAGACAATCACCTGCGTTGTAGTTGAATGATGTACTTTGAAATAGATGATCATATTGCAATGCACTTTCAATGTCAACAAATGATGGCATATTTTGTGGTATATATGTTTCAGCATTAATTACTTCCTTTTCATTTGCGTCTTTATTACTTGTGAAACCCTGTTACTATTTTGGAAACCAAAGTGGCTTCGCAAGTTGTCGTTTCATATTTCCTATTGTGTTTTTCTATATTATTGTGACTTTGTTTTCCTTGCACAATTTGTTTTTGAGTAAATGTAAATTTTTAAACCTTGTTTCTATATGCTTTGCAATTTTACCCATTTTTGTAACGACTTACATAACCTTCAAGTTGAATAGCTATAGTAACCAATGTAATGTTCTATAAAATTCAAATGTGCATGTATTGTATGAAGCTAAATCAAATTGAAAAGATATTGTAGATGTTGTTACATACCTTCACAAATGTAACTGTAAAAGTAATGTAAGTTTCTTACAGTTTTGTTGGGGTGTTATGAGAATTTGATACCTGTGTCCAAATATATTGCATAGAACATAAGAAAATGAGGATGATTATAAAGACACATTTTGAAGATGTATATGTAGGTCTATGCATGGAAGAAATGGAACAACGTTAATACAAATTGATGGGGAAAACCATATATAGGCATATAGTAAATTCTGAAACTACTAACCTTTAAAATGATGTTATTCTTATCATCTAATTGCCAATGTAAAGGTAACAGCAATTGCAAACGTTCTGATAATTGTACCTGAATATGACACAGTAAATAGAAATATAACATTAACCAATTCGTGCATCAGCAGTTACGTGCAATATGTAAACCATGAATGCAAAAATATATATATTTCAAACCAATTGAGTTAGATGTCAGTTTCTCTCAAGGCGTCTGTTACAGACTATTTCAATATCTAAAACGTTGTGTGTTTTAAATTTACAGTAAAACAAGTAATTGATACAGTTTTTTATTAATACATTACCTTTCATTTCATTGTTTAAAAATTAGTAACTACGATAAAATTCACACTAGCTATGATCTAATAACTACGAAGAAAGGCTAAACATAAAATAGTAAGCTACATGTCTCCTTTTTATGCATTTTTTTCTATGGACCAGTCAGATTGCAGGCAAAGGATATTTATGTGTCTACCTACTCTATCACACAAGTATTTCTTGTTTGCTACTCCCAGAATTGTGTCTTTTCTACAGAAAAAGATTCGATCTGTTGCCAGTCTTATCATTTAGTGTGACTTGAAGTGATGCATTCTTATTATCTGTTTTTCAAAGTCTTAGAGTAGGTCATGTCCATCAATCACAAAACAGGATTGCATCAATTTGATTGTAGGAAACTTTTCAAACAGTAATACCCTGCAAACAATCTGTAGAAAACAAAATTCAGTCAACTGCTGAAGCATTTGTTACTCAAACAGGCACTTGAAAGTCAAACAAGAATTGAACTGTCATGTTTTGGTGGTTTATGTATTAACCACGCCAAAAGATTTGCCAATCCACAAGCAACCTTTGGAGTCCAAGTCAACTGATTGATGTGTTAGCATTCTTCATCTCTTCAGAACTAACACATGGCTAGTGGTTTTGGTTTCATGCCTTGCAAGACATCTGTAGGTTATGATTGTTATCTATGTAATTTACATAACATAATTTACAAGCTGACTACTACAGTGGCATATCTGTATGATTTCTATCTCTGTTTATCCAATTCATGTGGATTCTTATGATTTGAACAGTGAGGGGTAGAGCTCAAAAACTAGCTCATTAGGAGGTTAGAGCTCAAAGATGGGCTGAAGAAAAATTCCTCAACAGAGGTTGTGTGAGCTCAAGTTATGCATATAATTGGAGAGAGAATTTGAATTGCATCAATTTGTTTCAGAGTTCTCTCACAAAAATCCATTTGGAAAAGAGTTGGGTAATGAGATAAGGTATGGTTTTATGTCTATCCATCATAAAATCTGGCATCTCATTCACTAGCGACTCACTTTATATTTCTCTTAGGTGTTGCGAAATTTAAATCATCTTATCAGAAACAAGGTATGGTTTTTAGTTCTCTCCATCATAAAATCTGGCATCTCATTCACTTGCCAAGTTCTGTTGAACTTTGGAACAAGAGTCTTCATGCAGCAGAAAATGATGCAGTACAATCCGAACCTTTGAAAATAGAATGGCATTTATGAAATCTTTATCACTTGTTATAGTAAATGTGAAGAGGCTATTACTGGATGTTTATCATACTGTGTTGGCCTTAGCAAGGATACACACACGCTTGCATCCAACTTTGAACCTCAACTTAGGTAAAATTTGGAGTAGAGCTTTCTGTAAGCAAGTAAGCTGCAACAGAGGCTTTTCATTGTGAGAATTTTGGAGTAAGATTGAAGGCTGGAAAGTCGACCTAAATCACACTTCCAATAATCACTAAAAATAAATGTAATTAGAACTCTGTTTCTTCCTTTGTTTTTTGATTTTGAGAAAAGAGCAATTGAAACATACCCAATGAAATCAGATTGGTGGAATAGTTTTGGGGATAACACTAATGTTTCCTGTGTGGGCAGAAAGAAAACACACACATGGTGTATGGTTCCAAAGCCTAATATGGCAAGCTTAATGTCAACAGCTGCTTTCCCTTGTTATTTTCTTTCTATGCAAGGGGTGATGTAAATCAACCTTCCACGAGATTTCCCACTTTTGTAGTCAGGAATTTTTGATAAGGAAATTAGTTTTATCCTGATGATGGACAGCAAGGTGTGGTCTGAAACATTGACTCAAAAACCTATACAGTTTCTACCAAAAGCTTGTTTATCAATGCCATGTCTAATTAGATGTAAATTACAAAAACTATTAATTCTGTGCCAGTAGGTGCAATAGCAGAGATCTGGCTTTCCTCACTTGTACAAGGAACATGTTATGTTTTCAAAACGTTTATTTAGGAAAAATAATTTAATCTTGCACGTGTCTGCACTATGCAAATCTTACTTTCCAGATGTTGCTGGTAGCTGGATCAGCTGGCATTTGAGAATTTATTAAGACAGTCAAATGCACAGATGTCATCAGATAGACCTGATATAATAGCACCAGGACACTTCACAACCAATGAACAAAAATATTAATAAGCAACTCAAACCAAGGCACTTCACATTGTTAATAACACTTGACCCTGTAAGTTTGCTTTAGATCGATTATCCTATATTTGCTAAATCTTTTCTGCATGAATTGCATAAAATATTTAGAGGCTTTTGCCCTAAATTTAAAGTGAACTATCTCAATCATCATTAGAATAACAAAATTGGTGGTAATCATAGAATTCTGTCATTTTGACCCGTTAACTCTTTCAGGCCTCCCTTTTTATTTGTTTTCCAAGGCCCAAAGAAGTTTGTGAGTGCCCTTTTCATACATCTAATCTTGTGGGCATGAGGCATATTTGGGATAGACATCCTCCCTCCATCAATGGAACAAGGGTTTTAAAGGCGCACCCAAATTAGCTTGTTTGCTTTGCAATCTTCTACACATGTAGGAGAGAATTTAATGCTTGTGAAATATGAATAAACCCTAACTGTGGGTCCTGGAACTTTAGGGGGTAAGCAGCTCTTGAATTTCGACTTAACAGTGCCTGTGAATTCAAAATTTGTTGATGGCTAGCTCTTTTAGGTGGCTGTAAACTAAATTTTTAATATGGTAAATTCTATGCTGCTAGTCTCTGCTTTCACATAAATACTAACAAATTTTCAATTTCTTCAAATTATATATGTATTTACTAAGGAATTCTCAGAGCAAATTTATGGTCTACTAAATTTTCAGGCTGTAACTGTCTACAGTTGCTAGAAAGTTGTAGTGGTCATATACGGTCTAAATCAAATACAACGGCCTACTGACTATCAATTTCCAGGCCTGGAGGGAAGTATATGAGTAAAGACATCCACGTTTTGCGAGTTAAGCTCAGATCCCTCGTGTATATGTCTTGAAACATGATGCCCTTTTCCTAGATTTTCTAGCCCCTGTATATGCTATTACCTTTCATATCTATGCCAATCGATTACGTCTACTGAATAGGGTTTTAAATTTTCTGATGTATTCTAACTAGAGTCCTGCATTGTTCTAAAAATCTTGTATTTGAGGTTCAAACATTTAGAAGCTTACAAGACCAACAGATTTTCATGTATCTAAGAAAAAAGGACATATGGCTTGAAATAGATTGCAGAAAATTCTGATTATATTCACTTTCTATGTTTCTAGAGACATTTGATCCTGATCATGTTAATGAGTAATTGACTCATAGTTTCATTCTTTCCTTTTCTTTTAGTTGGAATTGGGGTGCTCTAATACATTATACATTCTTTTTGACAGAAATCAAAACACAATTCATCTCTATACAGTGAATATAAACTGCTCAACAATTTCCCTACAGTTCAGGAAGTAAGTTTATTGCACTTGGATGGGGATTTCATTTTCTTTTCCTGAGGAAACTCCAACGTTATTAGTAAACCATGAATCAGATGGGTTCATAGAGAAATGTTTAGAAGCAACTACGGTGGGATCCATCAGTTTCAATGGCAGAATTTTAGAAAGAAATGCATCTGGATCTCTGAGTTTCAAAGTCAGAGATTTGGGAATAACTGCGTCTGGATCCGTTAGTTTCAAAAGAAGAGATTTGGAAAGAAATGCATCTGGATCCATTAGTTTCAAAAGAAGAGATTTGGAAAGAAATGCCTCCGGATCCATTAGCTTCAAAGGCAGTAACAGAGAAACAACTTGTCTGCAGTCCCCGAGTTTCAAAGCCAGCACCACAGAAAGAGCTTGTGTGGAATCCATTTGTTCAGAAGGCATAGATTTGTCAAACTCTACAAGGGCCAAGGATTCGAAAGTGGCTTGCATCGGGTAGCCAAACCGTAAGACTGATACAGAAAAATCTGAACATCCTGGTTTAAGAGTCTTAGATACACTTGGCTTGTTTGATAAGCTACTATCAGAAAACACTCACAAATAATAAGTGTCGTCAGCGAAACTTCCACCTTCGATTTATGCCTCCCATGAATCAGATAAGCATATAAAATGGCTTAGCTGGGATTATGAAGGCAAATGCAAACTTGGAGCAGATATGTCAAATTAAATAATGTAACACAAGAAGCAACTTTGTGAATCTAAATCTGAAAAACATTGCTCTGGTTGCAAGCAAACTGATTTAAGAGATAGAAAAGGGAGACTTCTTTCCACAATAGTTTTAAGTAGTAAAATCACATCAAAAGTATTTGTACCTGCCTTGAGGTTAGTCAAGATCATGTCTATTGAAAAGAGAATTTTTTTCATAGTGTACAATGCAATGTGAACGCCGAATGGTATATGTTATTTGATTTAGAGGGATAGTTATTACTTTTGTAGTTGATGTTGATGAGGGGTGTGATTGATAGTGTAAGTGTAGGAGTATAGGTGAAGCATTACATTTAAAGGTTCTATCTGTACATTTCAAATTTTATTTGCACTAAACATGAATACATTTGATATCACTTTGGATACAAGAAGTTTGAGTAAAGTAGTAGTGGAGGTGCTATCAAAGTAGAGGGTAGTATTTACGACGAGTTGTTTTTTGTTGAGTGATAGTAGTCTTGACTCCTTCGTTCTTCTTCATAACATAATCATTGTACTCACAGTGTAGGATGTCCCACAAACTTCAATTTACCATGTAATCATAATACAACAGGTTTCCATGTGGAGAAATCAAATATCCATGCAGACTCGCAAGATTATGATGTTTGATGCTTCTAACTCAGTTTCCAATCAAGTGCTCGGCGACTGCCTGCAGGTAATGGACCGTCAAACACTCTAGCGTGCGATCAACAATCTTGATGTAAAAGACTTTAATGTCTAACCATTTAAGGCATTTCTGCCGCATGGGGCGCCCAAATTTGCAGAAAAATTGAATCACTTTTAATGGCGTGAAAGATTCCTTCAGTTGACACATCATAGTTTGGAGCTAAATGTGACTGTGTTCGAAGAACTCTCTGCCATGTACACAAAAAACAAAATTTAAATGCATTAAAGAAAGAAAAGAAAAACCTTACTAAGTATACTCGTATTTAAATTTTGAAAAAGAGGAGATGTGCCAGGTTTTAATGATATCTTTGCAGGTTTTGTGGTGTTATTATGAAGTCAGGGACACTAAAGAACAAATGGTAAAGAAAGAAAAAACTATCAATCACTTGGTCACACTATTTCTAAAAATGAAAATTGTATGTTGATATGATGTAATGCTAACTTGAATCTCTGCAACTCATTCACCGGTTGTTGTGATATTGTTAAAAACATGAATTTTAGAAAAATAAATATATTGTTAGTCATGCATTGATGAGAAGCATTTTTTGGAGTTTCATGAAATTACATTACTGTGTTTAAATAGTGGGTCTATTACCAGTGGTTTAAAGTTAATATAGCTTATGCGGTCCCTTTTCCATTCTTCTTGTTTCATTGTGTGTTTCCCATTGCAAGATTTTGGCAAACAAACTTGAACTTATGTTGTCTAAATATTATGAGAATTGAACAGGGTATTTGAGCTTGCCCTTGCCTAGGAAGCTCCAACACATTAAAACCTTAATGAGAGCAAATGAAATCCACACATTTTTTTTTTATTTTGAGCTCTTTCAAAATATAATGATGTATTAACCAATCTCATATTTATAATGTTACTTCCCACATCATCAAGTTTCTCAACTAAGTGGCTCAGTCACAAACTGTATTAACAAGGTTCTAAATATTTTATCTGAGTTTCCATCAATGTCACATCACCTACTCTATCATCTCTCAAATCTCCTTTGTACACTGATCTAACGTTGCCTACCCCTAACAACTTTTTGTCATTAAATCCATCAATTTCATTAAAAATATATCCATAAGAAATTTTGAGGTGCTCAATTTTTTGTAAAATGGCTAGTGGTATATCCACTATTCAAGTCCATATCCATAAGAAAACCAAAAGTAAACAACATATCACAAAATCACTAACACTAATAGCTACCACTATCTCTGTTTTGAAATGTGAAGCACTTTTTTGACTTGGACATTCAAGTAACAATAATTTCCTTGGTCCACAAAGGCCAACATTTCCATTAAGTAAAATGATAGCAGTGGCATTAGCGAAAACCCCTTTTTAGAATTTCTCCCGTGACTCTATTGGAAGATAGATTCAGATAGCAAAGCACTTGAAGTTTCTTGAGGAGTTTCGGTAGTGGACCAATTAAGAAATTTGACGAAAGCTCTAGGTCAATGATATATTTCAAATTTTCCATTGCCTCTGGAATAAGACCCTCTAAGGCATTTCTTGATAGATTCAAATGTTTCAATCCTACGCAACTTCCAACTACAGTTGGAATGGCACCACGAAACTTATTGCCTGAAATGTCTATATATGTAACCATTGTAATTTTTCCAATCTCTTCCGGCAAAGACCCTCCTAATGCATTCCATGAGAGATCTAAATACAATTGAAGATTTTGAAGATCTGAAATGTCAATCCCAACAAACCCAAATAACATAAATATCAAAGACCTAAGGTTCAATATTTCCCCAACTGGCAGAGAATACATGTGGGGCTTGTGATCCTATACATTCTTGGCACCGCCATAGCTAGTATTCAGAAAACCAAATCCAGGGTAGGCAATGGTTAATGCAAGAAACAAAAAAAGAGGTAACATAATCATGCAAAGCGTTGGCCTAGTTGTTTTGTAGCTATCGGTGTTTTTGTTAATGTTGTAATCGATCAGTGAATTGGATTTGTTCTCCATTGGATCATCAGATCTTGCACACTCTTGAGGTTGCTCTGCATCTTCAAAGGTGATTTTTCTTCTTTGCTCCTCCAAATTATGGATTTCTTGTACTAATTGGGGATAGTGAGACTCATCCATATTTGCTTGATGGCCCAAATACGGATACTGAGATCATACGAGATACGAGCTAGATCAATCAATTTGTATATAGTAAAACGAGGAGCTATTAATGATATCTCTATTTAGCACAGTTCCCATTCTCTGGACCCCTTTTCCCTTTATGCACCCCTTCTTCGACCCTTTTGTAGGGAAAGCGCCATCTTATTCGGACTGTAACGTTCTTTGGACCCTTTTCCCTTTATGCACCCCTTCTTCGACCCTTTTGTAAGGAAAGCGCCATCTTATTCTATTCTTAACTGTAACTGCTCTGGGCCAAATCTCATGGCCGCCTCCCCATAATAATCTAAAATCTAAAATTTGTTGTACCCGAACCAAGCTGTCATTAAATTTCCTGAAATTTGGACTATTGTTTCAAACCATTTTTCTTGCTAAATGGCAACCTGGAAGTTAACTTCAAGCTTTTGGGTTGCAGGGTATTTGTGGCGACATGGAACGTAGGAGGTAAATCACCTTACAATTGGCCTCAAGTTGGATGAATGGTTGCATGCATCACCTCTAGAAGATATCTATGTTTTGGGGTTAACATGGATATTCTATGTATTTTATTTTATTTATTTCACCAATCTCGCGAGGCAAGTTGAGATAATGTAATTCGAGTGAAATCGCACCCACAATGATAAATTGAAATCAGTATTACCACATATGAGATATTTTCACTTCACAATATGGATAATATATTATTTTCTATATATTATAGAATTTTAATGTTTCTCGAGGCGCAAATTCCCGCCATTCACACAAACGACATTCAAACAACGCAGATTCGCAAAGGTGCTAAAATTCTAGTCTCGCTAATTTAACCACGGTGGATGAAGGTGGAGCGAAAGAGGTTAACTTTTTAGCGGGGGCCTCTAAACCCGTTTGATCTGCAAATATAGCGGAGCCCATTTCAAAAAATATTGGAACATTCCTCGAAGGTTTCGCTTGCTGCTGTCTGTCATTGAAAGAAGCGTGCAACGTCACTTTCGAGGCGTCGTTAACCGGCATAGATAACTGTGTGACATGTCCGCATGATTGGGTGATTTTTTCAAAAACGGTTAGCGTAATTGTTTTTATTAAAAAGATTCCCGTGGTAGATAAATGTATTGTTATTATTACCTTAAAAAGGGAGGGAAGAAACTCGTATAAAGAATGGAGCAACATTTGTTGGATGCAGAAGCAAATAGTAACAGATGCACAGAAACTTAAATTTTATAACACGGGAGTAGGGCCTTTAAATTCTGTTGATTTGGGCGCACATTCTATATTTTGATTTGGTTGATTTGGACGCGCATTTTTTGCATTTGCAAGTAAATTTATTCGTTCATGATTATTGTTGTTGAAATCTCCGCGCAGGGTGCATGAGGCAATGGCAATGAAGTTGAACACCTAAAAAATGAAAAAGAATGTTAAAAATAGCCGAAAAATGTAAAAACGTCAGGAGGTCCTTTACCATAGGGGGAACGCCTTCGGCGTAATAATGTATTCGTGTGTGAGACGCAGGAGCTTTGATTTGTGGTCAATAATGCCCTATACAAGTCGTAAGTAATGAAGAGAAGGGTGAGTATATTGTTTGAGGCATTCCTCCCAGATACCGATAGGAGCATATTCTTCCATCTCCAAAGGGAGGGTAGAAACACCTAACTCAGGCAATATGCAGATTACTCGCAACATAAAACATCTACATCGTCCCAGTTTTCTGTTACTATGTATTGCTTTGTTTTTCATCGGTTTCCATGTACAAACATCATATTGCAAACTGCTTAACCACACAAAAGCAAAAGCAACTATATTCCAGAGCAATTTGAATATAGTTCTTAATAATCTTGTCAACCAAATTAATTCATCATCAAATGGTTTCACTACCTCTCTCTGCCCCAGGCAAAGTCCAAAACACGGTTTAAACAGCGTGGATGAATGCTACAGCTGTTCACATGAAGCAAATACCAGTGCTCGACAAGATTGTGGGAACGCCATAGGAGCTAGAATCTGGCCTCAAAAGTGCTTCTTGCGCTATGATGAGAATTATAGTTTGTCGGAAAAGCTGGAAGAACGTGTGCTAGATCCAGGGGTTTTCCACAAACCACGATTGCATATTTGTTAATGACAAATCTGACCACAGAAGCCTATGGATCCAATAATCTATACTCTTCCGGGACAACATTTGACTCCTCGTCTCAAAAAGATATCTCGGATCAGTTTGTCTTTGGAGAGACCTAACTTCCATTGGCGATTGCAGATCATGCTTAACTAACTTGCAGTTAATAGGCTCTTAGTGGTGACAATGCAGGTGGATGGAGTTCATGTTGGAGGTGCGGTTGGTTTGGGAAGTTGCATGGCTCGTTATGATACCTACCCATTCTTTACTTCTGCGCCTCCATTCCAACGGCCGAGTCCACCACCGATTCAACAACCACAAAGTAATATGCACAGGTGCGTAAATAGAAGTTGAACACCTAAAAAGTGAAAACAGAGGCTGTTATCATAAAATAGCCGGAAAATGCAAAAAACATGGCCCGTATAACCGTCAAATTTAACACCACCAGCGAAACGTCCGGAGGTCCTTTACCATAGGGATGCCTTGGGCGTAATTAAAATCCCATTAAAAATACCTATACCTATATTTGGGGAGAAAAAAGTACATTTTTATGTGTATAGTATAGTGCTAAAGTGCCCTTTGCCATATCGAGCAGGAAGAAGAGGTCGACATCCATGGCTTGTATATTTAGCTATTATAAGAAAACCTTTTCATTGGAGCACTTTCAATACTTGCCTAAAACAAATAAGATAAGTAAGCTATTGAGCAGCCTCTCGTAGGTTAAAAGCATATTGGTGTTATAGAAGCATAACCTTGCCGATGAAGGAAACACTAGCAAAAGGAGCCGCAAAAGTAGAATACAGATATCTTCTAACATCCTTGCTTGTGGACTCCAAAGAGCTTGATGTGTATGGTAAGCTACTATCAGAAAACACTCATAACAAAAAGAGTGTCGTCAAAACTTTCAACTTTCATGTATGCCTCCATGAATCAGATAAGCAGATTGCTTGCTTAGCTGGGATTATGAAGGCACATTCCAACTCATGGATATGTAATACAACAAACAATTTTGTGAAGCAAAATGTTATATAAGTTAGACATTTAGTTTAAAGTCTATAGGCTGCTTTAAAGATTGAAACGAGCTCCTTACCACAGTGGCCTAATTAGTGAAATTATGACAGTTTCAGCTGTATCTGACTTAAACATCTAAACACCATAAGAAAATGCCCATTGTAAAGCATTTTTTTGTAATTGTAAATTCCACTTCAAATTGAATTCCTTCACTAGTCAAAAAGAGAAGTAATGTGTATAATATGTGGGCTTTGGGATTACGAGGAATAACCTTGCCTTGCTAATGTAGGACACAATATTGAGCAAGAGCCCTATGACTAAACTAATCAAAAACTCAAACTTGCTTTAGAGGTTACAAGAGATATGGTTCGTATCATGACCTAACATTAAAAAACAAATAATGTATAGAAGGTACCATTTAGACCAGACTTCTATTTCAATTTATGCAACCCCTGAATCAGACATGCATGGAAAACAGGGCTTGACTTTAAGTAACAAGACATGTACAAAAAAGGAAAGACTCAGTTCAGAGCATTGCCTTGTGTTGAAAACTGCTGACAAAAAACACATCAAATATAAATATGCGACCAAAAGCAGAAAAAACAACATAAACTTCAAGTGATTTTAAAAGCTAATCTTGGCTATGAAAGGCAACAATAATTATGACATACATTATAAATGACAGCGAATAACAAATAATGGGAAGCATTTGGAAGTACTTTAATCAAAAGCATATACAGGTTGAGGTGAGTAATATCTCTTCCCGTTATTTACTCCTTTGCCAACTACATTGATCGAAAGCACATATACCATTTCACAAGACTTGTGGATCCGTTACAACCAAACAAAGGATTCTACATTATAAAGTACCGCTTGACAGAATGTTTGATCAGAGGCTAATCTGATACAGTTAAATGAATATTTATGGAATGCCAGAATGCCAAGTGCATAGAAACCAAAAAAGTGATATACATATGATCTCATTGTCTGAGCAATCAAAGCAAACACTTCACTAAGCCTCACGCACATTTTACAACTAGAGTTGTGAGCCTAGATAATGAAAAAATGACATTTTTCAAGCACAATATTATAAAAAATATATTATTGAATCCGAAATCACAGGATTAACTGTAGAGGCTTCGTTGTTAAGTTTGAGGAATTTCCATTCTGCAAAAAATTGTCAGAGGTGTGATAATGGCATCATTCCTTATTTATTGTATTCCTTACACTACACTTTTTACACCATCATACACCCTATTGAATCACAATCCATTCAATCTTGCACAACATTTAGAGTTTAAGGCGGTTTTGAAAATAATTGCACAGCCCTAAGCTAAATGCAAATCTAGGCTAAATGCAGGCTTTTTATCCCCAGTAGAGATAGCCTGGATTTACCTACAGCTTGACAGTGTTTGTATTTTTTTAGCCTGAGACAATATTAAAAGGTATGAAATTATGGTGATAGATCATTTTCAATACAAGTATACAATATTTAAAATACAAAGACCCAGAACGAATGCCAAAAATGATTGCAAGCTACAAAAATACAACACTAGAAACTCCAGAAAGTGAAACATAAAGCAGAAATCCTACCTGCTTGTCGGTTGCAGAGTATTGGAAACAATAAAACTACAATTCTACATTAGAGCCTATATGTGAAATTGCTTGGAATCAAATGAAATTGCTTGGAATGCAGCAACGAGAAAGCGAAATGGCCCATCTTTCTTCTAAGAACCCTAACCCTAATTCACAAACCCCCTTTTTAGCCCAAGTAGAGGTAGCCTGGATTTACCTACAGCTTGACAGTGTTTGTATTTTTTTAGCCTGAGACAATATTAAAAGGTATGAAATTACAGCGATAGATCATTTTTGATACAAGTATACAATATTTAAAATACAAAGACCCCAGAACAAATGCCCAAAATGATTGCACGCTACAAAAATACAACACTAGAAACTCCAGAAAGTGAACCATAAAGCAGAAATCCTACCTGCTCGTCGGTTGCAGAGTATTGGAAACAATAAAACTACGATTCTACATTCGAGCCTATATGCTTAAATGAAAGTGCTTGAAATGCAGCACCGAGAAGCGAAATGGCCCGTCTTTCTTCTAAGAACCCTAACCCTAATGCAAATAAGTTCACACCAGCCCTTTATGTCTCTTAGAGTTCAATTATTTATTTATTATCATTTTTTGTAAAATTATAATTTAAATTATTTATTATGCTTATTGACACCTGTATGCTGCAGGATGGGAACAGGCAGCAAATAAGTGTTAATTTAATATAACTTTTGACACATGTCTGCCTCTGAATGGAAAAAGGTAGCAGACATGTGTCAACTACTGGATGGAAAAGGGTAGCAGCCAGCTAGACTGAGTCAAGTTATATATGTCTGCCAGTCTAAAAAGCATGCAAATAACTAAAATAGTAAGATTATATAAAAGATGTGATAGTCTTGGGAAAGAAAAAGATTATAAAATAGTGCCGTCCACAAACACCAAAAAAGCAAATTCTAATTTCTTTAGCAACATGCATTACAGGAAAAGAAGCATCAAAATTAATTTAAAAAACAAGACTATCGTTATAGCCAAAATAGCTAAAATAGCAAAGCTACATGATAGATAAATGTGACTATCTTGGGAATAGAAGTGGTTGTGGACCTTCCCAAAAAAGAAAATACACCCATCAAACAGAAGCCCTGAGACTAGAGTACAGGAATAACAAAACATCCAACCTTAGACAGCAATCATAACAAGCACCGTCAGCAAAACTTCCACCAAAGAAACAAATTCTCAATTTTTTTAAGCAACATGCATTACAAGTAATTTTACATGATGTTAGAATATGCAAAGAGAAGAAAGAATACAGAAGGAGACAAGAAGCAAACTGCACTGTCCAAATGATACAGGCAGAGGTTTATTTATTGAGAGAGACGTGGTTGAACAGTTACCAACTGAACAACGACATAACTGTTTTTACATTCTATATAATGTGTTATATTTTAACACCCCCTCTTAATGACTAAACCGGAAACAAGACAAAGTTTGTCCCGAAATTTTACAAATTTCCTAAAGCCCATATGTTTAGTCATTACATTTACAGACTGTGCCATAAGTTGTACTTTAAAATCAGCAGTCCTTAACTGTGATGCAGTTGTCGAATGAAGACGAACCGCAACACAAAAATCTGGTCCCATGAACAAAAGATATGGCAAGTGGTCCACTGGTTCTCTGTTTCGTGATTCATTGACCAGTGATGAATCACCAATGGCTGAGAGTGTCAGCCCCATCTCCAGAGTGCTGAAATCAGAACCTCGAAGATGTGGATTAAAAAATCTATTCCAGGCTTGTGTAGCCTGCTGGAGTCTGTACAAAGACTCAATTATCCTGTGATCGAAGTCACCTCGATCACGTCCTTGCACCACCATGTAGTGCTCATCCAACTTTTTCAAGAAGAGAAATGTGACCATCTGTGCAGGAGTTAGAACCAACTCCTCAATAGTAGGAGAAATAACCATCTCCGTCTCAGCAGTGGTCTCCGTCTCAACAGGAGAAATAACCATCTCCGTCTTATCTATTTGCTCATCTATCCCCCTCTGTTGGGAAAGATCGTTCACAACACAATGAGCAAATTGGTCATGCTCTACTATCCTTCGAGCAAGGACCTCTGAGTGAGTGGTGATGCCATCTCACCATGCACCGTCAATGCATTTGGAATAGTGGAGTCTCCGTCCACAACAAATTGTTCTTTAGAATGAGAAATCCATCCTCCCAAGGCATGTCCGCCTCCCGTACACCTAGTATAGTGGATATTCCCTCAGAAATAGGTGCATGTAGGTTGATCGTATCCAAGTCACAGATTTGTGAGGAATGGCTTCCTCCCAAGGCATTGCAGCCTCCTGCACATCCTGAATGGTGGAGCTGTCCTCCACACGTGCATTCATGTTGATCGCAGCCGGATCAACAAGCGATACTGACCACCTTCCCCAATACCAAGGGCAATTATCCGTCTCTGTTTCACATCAAAGACAACACACTTCTTTCCACATAAATATTGGGATTTTCAGTCAATTGACAAATAGATAGAAGATTCTTTTGTAAAGAAGGTACATATCTAACATTCCGTACCAACAATTTATGAGCATTATTCAATACAATGCATATATCTCCTATCCCTTCTACTGCAAGTGATTCTCCATCAGCTAGTACTACTGATTCAAAACATATATTTGCAATAAATGAAACATACCAGTCCCTACGACATGAAAAGTGTGCGAGACGCACCATGAGTCGATGATCCAAAGAATGGTACCTTTGTCATTCGAGCATGATGTCGTAAGACAATAAAGAGCATTCACGTCATCCGAATCTCGTTCTTCTGCTGTTTGCTGCCACATGTTCCTCATTACATGGCTTTTTGTTACGCTTGAAAGATCATACATCCGCTTTGTAATCCTTCTTGAGGTGCCCTGACCTTGTGATGTAATAACATGTGACGATCCGAGTGGAAGACTCACCAGTTGACATTTCCACTTTCCCTTTGGTGAGTGACAAGAGCACTCTCGAATAGTCACAATTAGATTTACACTGAAGTTGTCTGTTCCTTTTGCAACAGGTAGGAACTCACCTTGTCAAACGTGAGTGTTTGACTTTGAGCCATTAAATGGAGTGCCTCCACAAATGACTCATACGAAGAAGGTAAGTTGTTCAAAACTAGAGCCACCATATCATCGTCGTCCACCTTTTTATTTATGGAAGATAACTGGTCTCGGAGATCTTTCATCCGAAGTAGGTGCTCAGACAATGATCCACCTTCTTGTAACTTTACGGAAAAGAGCATATTTTTAGGTATAAAACCCGACTCTTCTCGACGTCGATATTTATCCCTCGATTGGTCCTGCGCGTGGTTGCCACGATGGCATTCCGCACTTCCGGCATCAAATCATCCGACACCGATAACGAGAAGCAATAACGCTTCCTTATGACATTTGTCATAATCCTCGAAGTTAAATCATTGGTCGACTTTCATCACCTTGATTATTTTATCACAATCCCGAAATTCGCGATCATTAAAATCTTATGACTCCATACATTAAAATTAGTGCCCGTTAATTTTTGCGAGTCTAGCAAAATAAGACTTGAAATATTCGCCATTTTATTATGAAAATAATAAAAATGGAATAAAGTATTTTGTCCACCGAATAAACCAAAAATTTCTTTATTCAAAAGGGTGTTTTATGCATATACGTGGCAGCAGAAAAATAAAAAACACCAAAACCAAAAGATTTCTCTGCCACGATTCTACCTTTGTTGTTCACGTTTGCTGCTCATGGTCTGTGCATAAACCCACGATTTTGCAGGTTCTGCCCTCGTCTGTGCATACGATGCCCACGTTTTTTTTTTTTTGCAACTCGTTTTTACTCTTCACGTGTCTTCACGAATCCCTGAGCAACTCCACGATTTTTGCGACTGTGGTATTTCCTCCAGCGAACCACGAGTAACTCGTTTTTTCTCCCTCCACGATTTTCGGCAACAACGGGACCACGATTAATGTGCCCTCGTTGTTTCTGACTCCCAACGATTCGGCGACCACGATTTTTGACCACCAACGATGCCCACGAAAATCAGTAAGAAGTGCCCTCATCGTATTTGCTTGTACTGTATTTCCGTCGGAAAAACGTGACTTTGTGATACGAAAAACGTGACTGTTTTGTGTATTCTTTCACACGATTTGCGACTGTGTCTCTGGACACAACTCCTTGCCTCTGCCCCTGCGTCGACCGTACCTTTCGTCGACCTCACCTCTTCACGACTTCAAACTTCTTCTCAACAGTTCGTACCCATAGCTTGGGGCTTCCTCGAACCTCATACGACACTCCGTGCTCGTCGAGAGCTTCCTCGGGCAAGTCGCTCTGATACCAATGTTAGAATATGCAAAGAGAAGAAAGAATACAGAAGGCAAACTGCACTGTCCAAATGATACAGGCAGAGGTTTATTTATTGAGAGAGAGGTGGTTGACCAGTTACCAACCGAACAACTACATAACTGTTTTTACATTCTATATAATGTGTTATATTTTAACACATGAAAGATATATGTGATTGTATTGGGACAGAAAATGATTATAAAATAGAACCGTGTTTGTGGACCTTCCCAAAAAACAAAACACGGCTATCAAACAGTAGCCCCAAGACGACTACGGAAATAACAAAACATGCAACCTTAGAGAGCAAGCATAACAAGTGTTGTCAGCAAATCTTCCGCCTTTTATTTCTGTAACAGGAGACATAAGATTAAAGAAATAACGTAGCACATAATGAGTGTCATTAACTCATAACAAGTATCGTCAGCAAAACTTCCACCTTTGCTTTAGTCTTCCAATGAGTCCGACAAGTAAAACAACAAAGCTTAACTGGGATTAACAAGGCATATACAGAAGTACAACTTCATTGACGAGATGTATAAAACAAAAAATTACTATACAAGAAGCAATTTTGTGAATCAAATTGCACAATGCATCTACATTGTTGCCTGCAAATCGCAATACATAATATTGGTTCAGAAACCATTAAAAGTGAATTCATGCGTGTGCATCACACAAACAAACATCGTAATTTCTTGCTTGTGCCACGTATTACAAAAGAAGAAGATAGCCACAGTAAAACCTGATTCTATCTTTGCAAATAAGACAAGTGCCTGTATATCGGGTAGCCAAACCGTAAGACTAATACAGAAAAATCTGAACATCCTGGTTTAAGAGTCTTAGATACACTTGGCTTGTTTGGTAAGCTACTATCAGAAAACACTCGCAAATAATAAGTGTCATCAGTGAAACTTCCACCTTCGATTTATGCCTCCCATGAATCAGATAAGCATATAAAATGGCTTAGCTGGGATTATGAAGGCAAATGCAAACTTGGAGCAGATATGTCAAATTAAATAATGTAACACAAGAAGCAACTTTGTGAATCTAAATCTGAAAAACATTGCTCTGGTTGCAAGCAAACTGATTAAGAGATAGAAATGGGAGACTTCTTTCCACAATAGTTTAAGTAGTAAAATCACATCAAAAGTATTTGTACCTGCCTTGAGGTTAGTCAAAATCATGTCTATTGAAAAGAGAATTTTTTTTCATAGTAGCTAAATATTAAAAAATCCCATTAAAAATACCTATACCTATATTTGGGGAGAAAAAAGTACATTTTTGTGTGTATAGTGCCATGCCACTGCCATATATGACAGAAGAAGAGGTCCTGGCATCCATGGCTTGTATATTTAGCTATTATAAGAAAACCTTGTCATTGGAACTTCCACTTTCAATACTTGCCTAGAACAAATAAGATAAGTAAGCTATTGAGCAGCCTCTGTAGGTTAAAACTTAAAAGTATATTGGTGTTATAAAAGTATAACCTTGCCAATGAAGGAAACACTAGCAGAAAGGAGAAGCACAAGTAGAATACAGATATCTTCTAACATCCTTGCTTGTGGACTCCAGAGCTTGATGTGTATGGTAAGCTACTATCAGAAAACACTCATAAAAAAAAGAGTGTCGTCAGCGAAACTTCCAACTTTCACGTATGCCTCCCATGAATCAGATAAGCAGATTGCTTGCTTAGCTGGGATTATGAAGGCACATTCCAACTCATGGATATGTAATACAACAAACAATTTTGTGAATCAAAATGTTATATAAGTTAGACATTTAGTTTAAAGTCTATAGGCTGCTTTACAAATTAAAACGTGTTCCTTACCACAGTGGCCTAATCAGTGAAATTATGACAGTTTAAGCTGTACCTGACTTAAATGTTTAAACACCATAAGAAAATGCCCATTGTAAAGCATTTTTTTGAAATTGTAAATTCCACTTCAAATTTGGAATTCCTTCACTAGTCAAATAAGAGAAGTAATGTGTATAATATGTGGGCTTTGGGATTACGAGGGAATAACCTTGCCTTGCTAATGTAGGACACAATATTGAGCAAGAGCCCTATGACTAAACTAATCAAAAACTCAAACTTGCTTTAGAGGTTACAAGAGATATGATTTGTATCGTGACCTAACATTAAAAAACAAATAATGTATAAAAGGTACCATTTCGACCAGACTTCTATTTCAATTTATGCAACCCCTGAATCAGACATGCATGGAAAACAGGGCTTGACTTGAAGTAACAAGACATATACAAAAACAAGGGAAAGAGTCATAGAAAAAGTTCAGAGCATTGCCTTGTGTTGAAAACTGCTGACAAAAAAACATCAAATATAAATTTGCGACCAAAAGCAGAAAAAACAACATAAACTTCAAGTGATTTTAAAAGCTAATCTTGGCTATGAAAGGCAACAATAATTATGTCATACATTATAAATGACAACGAATAACAAATAATGGGAGGCATCTGCAACAAAGAATATAACTTGATTGGAAGTACTTTAATCAAAAGCATATACAGGTTGAGGTGAGTAATATCTCTTCCCGTTATTTACTCCTTTTTGCCAACTACATTAATCGAAAGCACATATACCATTTCACAAGACTTGTGGATCAGTTACAACCAAACAAAGGATTCTACATTATAAAGTACCGCTTGACAGAATGTTTGATCAGAGGCTAATCTGATACAGTTAAATGAATATTTATGGAATGCCAGGATCCCAAATGCATAGAAACCAAAAAAGTGATATACATATGATCTCATTGTCTGAGCAATCAACGCAAGCACTTCACTCAGCCTCGCGCACGTTTTACAACTAGAGTTGTGAGCCTTGATAATGAAAAAATGACATTTTCAAGCACAATATTATAAGAAAAAATATTATTGAATCCGAAATCACAGGATTAACTGTAGAGGCTTCACCGTTAAGTTTGAGGACCCATTCTGCAAAAAATTGTCAGGGGTGTGATAATGGCATCATTCCTTATTTATTGTATTCCTTACACTACACTTTTTACACCATCATACACCCTATTGAATCACAACCCATTCAATCTTGCACAACATTTAGAGTTTAAGGCGGTTTTGAAAATAATTGCACAGCCCTAAGCTAAATGCAAATCTAGGCTAAATGAAGGCTTTTTAGCCCCAGTAGAGGTAGCCTGGATTTACCTACAGCTTGACAGTGTTTGTATTTTTTAGCCTGAGACAATATTACAAGGTATGAAATTACAGCGATAGATCATTTTTGATACAAGTATACAATATTTAAAATACAAAGACCCCAGAACGAATGCCAAAAAATGATTGCACGCTACAAAAATACATCACTAGAAACTCCAGAAAGTGAACCATAAAGCAGAAATCCTACCTGCTCGTCGGTTACAGAGTACTGGAAACAATAAAACTACGATTCTACATTAGTGCCTATATGTTTAAATGAAATTGCTTGAAATGCAGCAACGAGAAACGAAATGGCCCTTCTTTCTTCTAAGAACCCTACCCCTAATTCACAATCCCCCTTTTTAGCCCAAGTAGAGGTAGCCGGATTTACCTACAGCTTGACAGTGTTTGTATTTTTTTAGCCTGAGACAATATTAAAAGGTATGAAATTATGGCGATAGATCATTTTCGATACAAGTATACAATATTTAAAATTCAACGACCCCAGAACGAAAGGAAGAATATGCAGTATTTTAATGATCTAAAGACTATTATAACTGATTCCTCCATATATTAATACTCCCTCCTCTGTAGTGTGTTTTTATGCAATATTTTCTGTATTTGAACAGTTATAAGACTGTTTTACACGACCTATTTACCAACCAGTGGATACAAGCCCTCTCGCTAACACTGGATAGCAGTCTATTTGTTTTGTGTAATTTCCCAGGGCGTGACTACACAACATTGGTTTTGCAGTTCGCCTATAAGAAACTTAGAATGGTTTTGTTGGGAAGCCCACAGATTTGGCACTTCGAAATGATTGAATGACGTCTTCTTTTGGGATCACTTCTCGGATTGTTTCCAAGATTTGTTTACAGGCTTTCTCTCTATCTCCCTGCCTAGACATAAGAAAGTGCAACCACTGAAGGAAGCGTCCCAGTTAACCCTTTCAGATCCGTTTTAGCACACACGGACGAGCTGTTCGGAAAACCATTGTTAAGCTCTACAAATCCAAACCCGCGAGCCCACAAAAGTAGAACAGGGCAAATAAGGCTTAATCTTTCCATGAACACAAAACAGCTAAAACAGGAAAGGAAAAGGAAATAGCGAGAAAATACGAAAGGAAAAGAAAATAGCGAGAAAACCCTGCCTTAGCGTCGCCGTATCTTGAAAACCGCAGGACCCCGCAGCAAACCCAGCACACAGGAAAAAAAAATCCCTTCTGTGTTCGAACACCGCCATGTACAGAAGGATGCTGCATAGAGGAAGGCAGGTGGGCACAAATACATTTTTCCGCTTATTACTTAGCCATTAAGGTCTTCATCATTTTGACTAAAATTGCTTAATAAAACCATCGTTTATATTTAATACAATAGTAGAGTCTTTTTTTAATTTATACAATGTAAACATAAAATTTACAAGGTTTACAGATTCACTATGTTCATTTTGTATAAATCACAATAGGAATACATCGATACAATTTTACCATAAAATACCATGACATAAGTTTTAGAGAACCATTTTGTTGTTCAACTACAACAAGAGAAAGAGAATCATCATAGCCCTTTACCTCCAACCATGATACATACAAATCCCCACACACCTCTCAATTCTTGAGAGTGGCCCTACCCTTCATGAGAAGAAAGATGTGGTAATCAATGAGGAAAGAGAGAGTCTCATGTGTAAGTAGTTACCCAATCAACTAGTAAATATCTATGGGGTAGGAATAATATACATCCTAAAATCACTAGCTACCCACCTAATCTCTGAAATCCATCAAGAATGCTAGAGCATGAATAATCTAAATTGATAATTCAAGAGGGTAGTTTGTATGTCCATCCAATACCTACCTTGTGTCCCCTCTTAACATTCCTCATAAGTGATTCTATGCACTAGGTTATATATTACCCCAGTAATATCACCTTTTGGGGTTAGCATATATCTTATTCTTTTCTGTTGGAAGTTTTATGCAACATAACATCTTTATTCCTAAGTTATCAATAATGAAGAAAAAACTATGTTTCAAACTCAAACAACACATTGACCTTGGATGTTCCACATGATCATTGCAAAATGTTACTGAGGGACTTTAGTCCTAGTTTTCTTATCCCTTACAATATCAACAACATGAGAACATTAAGCTAGTAGTACCCGATCTTCGTAAGTGTCCCATACCACCTAGGAAAAATTAATATGCAAGCACCCTATTTCTAGGTTGTTTCCATATCTTTTGGGGTTTGGATAATGTCTAAGTGTTCTTTTGTAAAGGGTTTAATATTCTATCCATGCATGGTTAGTTGATCAATCTTATTTATCAGTTCTTATACAATGTTATACAAATACAATCAAAATCACATCTAGCATTTATAAACATACAAGGCATACTTTCTCATATCCAATTAATTTGTATGTGTTCTCTCTATATTTTAGTCAAGTTTGTAATTTTTATGAGGTCAATTCATGTTTGTAGAAACCCTGGTTTTGCGAAGAAATAGAGAATAAATTTCTATAAAATAAATCAAATAAATCAAACAATAGATTCTATTGCTAATAGGGATGCCAGTCTTTTTTTATCAATTTTCTGAGATGATTACAATTTAGATCCACTAACATGCAATATAAAAGACAATGATTTTTATTGAAGAACCTGGTATTTGCAGCATAAATGAGAAAACCCTTGATCTGGTACAGCAGCAATGAATAACCTTTTCTCCCTCTGTCAGATGTCTCAGAACAATGCCCGATGTATAGGCGCCTCTATCAATGGTGATAGACTGAAGAGATGGAAGGGCTTTGCTTGCTCTTGAAGGTTCACTTTTTTAAATGATGGTACGGCCTGGTACTGTACAGTACAGCCTTGTGAACAGCAGCAAATAATAAATAAAGGGTACGGCTATTCTCTGGATCTCCAGATCTTATGGAAGTTGGCGCCTTGATGTAAGAAACCCTCTCGGACAACTTGCTATCCAAAACCCTGTAATTTGAATCAATGTGAAGCTCTGTAATTTCTTCTGGATGAAGAAATTCCTCTGCCTGGCAATAAATCGGATGATATTTCACACCCTCTGAATCGCACTCACTGGAGATGGCTCGTTCCCCAATGTTTCGAGACTGAAACCCTAGGCTCCTGTGCTCTGCTCAAGACTTGATCAATTTTTCATTCCCAAAAAATAATCCCCCTTTTTCATTCCCAAGCAAATGGCTTATACTCATGAAAAGTGCGAATTCCTCAATAATAGGGAATCATTAAAAATAATTCGAACTTTTAATTTTAATCTTTCAATAGTCTCCAACCAAATTTTAATAATAAAATATACTCATCAAAAATGGCCCCTTTTCTGATGATGGGCGACCCCTTCACTGAAATCACTTAAGTTATAATAAAATATTATAACTTTATATTATAATGCTCCCACAATTAATATTTAATTAAATCAATTAAATATTAATATCTCTCTCGATATATACCCGATGCACAAACCGCTCAAGTCGATTTAACACCAAGTGATTCTGCACGTGATCAATCCATACTGCTAAAAATAGCAGGGGTCCCTCGCTGAGTGCTGAATACTGCTAAAAATAGCAATTCAAGCTAAAAGTGTCCGAACGAGCCCGAACGAAAGCCAACTGATCAAATACTGCCAACTGAAACTGAGCCAAGCTCCAACATGACCCCCTATCCAACCTATCAGCCTACGAGGGTCGCATAATAGGCTAATCCTGTGCTCTGAGAGATGTCAACTAGAAGGGGACATGACAGTCCACCCCTCCTGAAATTGCTTGTCCTCAAGCAATCTCAACTCCGGATGCTGCAGAATATCCTCGCTCTCCCATGTAGCATCCTCAACAGGCAAATCTCTCCATTTCACTAGGTATTCCCTGATAGTCCTCCTACGCAACTGTCTCTCCCTGTACTCCAGGATGGACTCAGGTACTAAAATCAACTTTCCCTCATCATCTAAGGGAGGTAGAACTGCAGATGGTACCACACGGTGTCCCAACGCCTTCTTGAGGCGTGATACATGAAAAACATTGTGTACCCTGCTCTCTGCCGGAAGCTCAAGCTCATAAGCCACCTCTCCAACTCGCCTCAAGATCCTGAAAGGACCGTAATACCGTGGCTTAAGCTTTTCTGACCCACTCTTCCTAAGAGTGGACTGACGGTAGGGCTGCAGCATAAGGTAAACCATGTCACCCACCTCAAAATGCCTCTCTGTTCTCTTCTGATCCGCATACTGCTTTTGCTGATTTTGTGCCTTGGCGATATTTTCTTTGAGAGCCTTCATAGTATCCTGACTCTCCTGCAACAAGTCTCCAGCACTCGGCACTCTACTGTCGCTCAGTAGCAAATCCAGAAAACTCGGCGCCTCATACCCGTACAACGCCATGAAAGGTGACATCTGAATGGTCATATGGAATGTCGTGTTGTAACAATACTCACACAAATGAATCCATTTGACCCACGCCTTCTGCTGCCCTGAAATGTAATTTCTGAGGTATCCTTCCACCCACTTATTCACTATCTCCGTCTGCCCGTCTGTCTGAGGGTGGTAACTGGTGCTCGGTGTAAGCTCGGTTCCACAGAGTTTGAATACCTCCTGCCAGAAATGACTCAAGAACCGACTATCTCTGTCGCTCACAATGCTCCGAGGCAAACCATGTAGTCTGAATACCTCACGAAAGAAGACCTCTGCCACCTGTGTAGCTGTGTAGGTAGTGGTAATCGGAAAGAAGTGGGCATACTTCGTCAGCCGATCCACAACTACATATATGCAATCTCGCCCTTGGGCTTTAGGCAAGCCCGTAATAAAGTCCATCGACAGGCATTCCCACTTCCTGTCAGGAATCGGAAGTGGCTGCAATAAACCTGCCGGGTACGTGTTCTCCTGCTTGTTCTGCTGACAAACAGGGCACTCACGCACGTACTGAAGAACATCTGCCTTGAGTCCTTTCCATGTGAATCTCTCCCGTATCTGTCTATAGGTTTTGAAATACCCGGGATGTCCTGCAGTCGGTACATCATGAAAGGCTCGCATGATTATGTTCTTCACCTCTGAATCTGGGATCAAATAAATCCTGTTCTTGTAAATGATCAAGTCATTCACAAGTGTATACCTGGTATCAACCGTCGATCCCTCAACAATGCTGGAAGCCCAAGTGTCCTTGGCATACTCTGCCACAATCATATGCCTCCAATCCTCCGTAATATGAACCATAGAGCTCAAGTATGGCCTACGTGAAAGAGCATCAGCTACTACGTTCTGTGTACCTTTGATATACGAAATATCAAAGTCATAGGCCTGCAATTTACTGACCCACTTCTGCTGACGATCATTGAGATCTCGCTGCCCTAAGAAGTGTCTCAAACTGTTATGGTCAGTTTTAATGCAAAATTTGCTGCCAACAAGATACTGTCTAAATTTTGCTAAGGCATGCATGATTGCGAGCATCTCCTTATCATATATGCTATAAAGTCTCTCTGGCCCTCTGAGCTTTCGGCTCTCATACACAATCGGGTGCTTGTCCTGCATAAGCACCGCACCAATGCCCTCACCTGATGCATCGCACTGAAGCTCAAAAGGCTTCGTAAAGTCGGGTAGTGCTAAAACAGGGCATGTAGTCATCAACTCCTTGAATCTCTCAAAACATTCCTGTGCCTCAGGAGTCCAAATAAATGCACCCTTCTTCAGTAAATCTGTCATAGGGGCTGCGTGTCGTGAATAACCATTCACAAATCTGCGGTAGAACCCACACAACCCTAGAAACCCTCTCAACTGTGTCAGGTTTGCGGGTGTAGGCCAGTCAATAATGGCGCGGATCTTTTCAGGATCCATCCGCACTCCATCTGCACTGATAATGTGACCTAAATATAACAATTCGGTCATCCCCAAGTCACACTTGGATTCCTTGGCGTACAAGGACTCCCTCTCAAGAATACTCAACACGGTCTCCAGGTGAGCCAGATGCTCCTGCCAAGTCCTGCTGTATATAAGGATATCATCGAAGAAGACCAATACAAATCTCCTCAACAGTGAATGAAAAACCCTGTTCATCGTGGACTGAAATGTAGCTGGTGCATTAGTGAGCCCAAATGGCATCACCACGAACTCGAAGTGTCCACAATGACATCGGAAAGCCGTCTTCTCTATGTCCTGCTCACGGACCCTGATCTGATGATACCCTGACCGTAAATCAATTTTGGTAAAGTAACATGCACCATGGAGCTCATCAATAAGCTCGTCAATACGCGGTATCGGATACCTGTTTTTGATCGTCCTCTTATTTAGGACTCTATAGTCAATACACATGCGCAATGTGCCATCCTTCTTCTTTACCAACACAACCGAAGAAGCAAATGGTGACTTGCAGGCCGAATGTGACCCATAGAAGTAATTCCTTGATCGTTTTCTCGATCTCATCCTTCAGCCGTTTAGGATGTCTATAGGGCGTAATCATAACGGGCTTAGCGCCCTCCTCAAGCTCAATAATATGCTCAATGCCCCTATCTGGAGGTCTCCCTGGTGGAATATCACTGAATACCTTATCATGCTTGATTCTCAACTGCTGTATGTCGGGATGATATTCAGTCTTTTGTTGTCCCTCCTGTATAGGTGCCAATGTGCACTCGGCAGCCCACTCTACCATGTCGTGACGCATGAGCCTCTCCATCCGACGAAAAGAAATTTTTTTGATGTTGCTGTCCCGAATTGCTTTTAGAATGTGTGTCTTCCCGACAACATCAAAACGGATCTCCATGTCCTTGAGACGAAGAGTGACTTCCTCCAATGAATGAAGCCACTTCATTCCCAAAACCAAATCAATGTCTCCCATGTTAACTACGTAGTAATCAGCCTTGAACTCATAATTGTTCAAGCGTAAAGGGAGATCCTTAATCATGCGTTCACACCTCAAAGTGTATCCGTTGGCCACCTTAACCCTAATGCCCTCGAACTCCTCAGTGATGAGTCGCGTTTCTCAACGAATCTAGCATCTATGAAATTGTGTGTGGCTCCTGTATCAAGTAGGGTAATGACCCTCTGTCCTGCCAACACTCCACGAATCCTGAAAGAACCCTCCTGCTGAATGCTAGATAGGCGTGCCTCCTGTATCTGAAGCCCTGGCTCTGTCTCTGCCCTAGGCTCTGAAGCCTCTGACTCTGAATCCTCGGAACTCTCATGTTGTTCGGATTTTTCTGATTCTGAGTCCTCATAATACGCCCACATCACTCGATTTGCCTTGCCCTTAGGTCTTAGAGGACAATCGTGATTGGCGTCGTAGGGGCCTTTGCAGTAGAAGCAAAGCTTCTTCCTGCGTAGATCGTTAAGGGCCTCACGATCCAAAGGTGGCGCTGCTGATTTACCCTTCGAATCGCTTCAAGATCTCGATTTTTCTTTGTTAAAATCAGACTTGTCCCTGTTTTTGTTAAAGCCCTTGTTATCCCTGAATGAAGAATTACCTCTGGAGTTAAATCTACTAGACGGTGCTGCCAACTCCATGCTCCGTGCTTTCTTCATCGCTTCCTGTAATGAAGGAGGATCAAAGGCTTTGATCCAGCCTCTCAATGGCTCTGTCAATCCCTCCATGAAGAGCACTACCAATCGCCTCTCTGAGATGTTCGGAACCATAACTGATAACCTCTGAAAGTCACCAATATATGACTCCAAGCTGCCACTCTGTCTCAACTGAGCCAAGTCTCTGAAGTAGGATTCTGGATCCTTCCTGTCAAAACGCTCTACCAACCTGTCAACAAACTCCTGATAGGAAGTGATCCTATCATGTTGTAGCGTCACCATTCCGTGGTGCCACCAGTCGTAAGCTACTCCCTCCAAATGTAGTGTCGCATACCTGATTGCATCTCTCTCCGCCATCGGACGCAATGTAAGGAATGTGTCAAGCTTACTAATCCACGCTTGGGCTGTCACTTTGCCACTGCCATCGAACATCGCTAATGTGAGCCGGTTCGTAGCATGTTTTAGGTCATTATTCTGGTGCCTAGGTCTCCAATCCTGTCGACCTCTGTTGTGTTCTCTCCTCTGAGTGACAAACCGGTCAAAAGGAATCCTTTCTCGGACCTCGGGTGGTACCAACTCCCACTCCTCGTTCGCTGCCATAAGCGTATCAGCGAACAACTCCTCATGCTCTTCACCTGCTATAGCCTCGTCGGGCTCCTGTCTCATGAAAGTAGGCCTAGTAGGCCTGTCTGCTGTCCGTGAAGCTGTCCAAGGAATTCTCCGTGAACCTGCATCACTCCTGTCATCGTCACGATGTGGTGACGGTCTCCTCGATGTCCCTGGGCCTCTCAAGTGCTATCACAATCGCTGTAATACATCATCATGGACCGCCGACTGACTCGCACGTAAATCTCGAGTGCATGCAAAACCTCTCGCATTGTCTTGATCTCTCGTTATTATGAGGTATCTCCCCCCGTCGCCTGCTCTATTCATTCTGCAGCCATGTTTTCCGGCTGCCGAATCGAACTTTGTTGCCTATCAATCAGAGCACGCCTGCGTGTGTAATACCTGTGAGACCCAATCTGTTCTGGCTGCATAAGACTGCTAAACCCTCAGGATGGAAGGATTTAGCTCTGATACCACTGTAAAAACCTTGGTTTCCCCCTGATTCTGATTCTGACTGTGTTTTTGTTTGTTTTTTGCAGTTTTTGGGCACAAATGCAATAATACGATTTTGCAAGAAATAGAGAATAAATTCTATAAAAATAAATCAAATCTGAAACGATAGATTCTATTGCTAATAGGGATGCCAGTCTTTTTTTTATCAATTTTCTGAGATGATTACAATTTAGATCCACTAACATGCAATATAAAAGACAATGATTTTTATTGAAGAACCTGGTATTTGCAGCATAAATGAAAAAACCCTTGATCTGGTACAGCAGCAATGAATAACCTTTTCTCCCTCTGTCAGATGTCTCAGAACAATGCCCGATGTATAGGCGCCTCTATCAATGGTGATAGACTGAAGAGATGGAAGGGCTTTGCTTGCTCTTGAAGGTTCACTTTTTTTTAAATGATGGTACGGCCTGGTACTGTACAGTACAGACCTTGTGAACAACAGCAAATAATAAATAAAGAGTACGGCTATTCTCTGGATCTCCAGATCTTATGGAAGTTGGCGCCTTGATGTAAGAAACCCCTCTGGACAATTTGCTATCCAAAACCCTGTAATTTGAATCAATGTGAAGCTCTGTAATTTCTTCTGGATGAAGAAATTCCTCTGCCTGGCAATAAATCGGATGATATTTCACACCCTCTGAATCGCACTCACTGGAGATGGCTCGTTCCCCAATGTTTCGAGACTGAAACCCTAGGCTCCTGTGCTCTGCTCAAGACTTGATCAATTTTTCATTCCCAAAAATAATAATCCCCTTTTTCATTCCCAAGCAAATGGCTTATACTCATGAAAAGTGCGAATTCCTCAATAATAGGGAATCATTAAAAATAATTCGAACTTTTAATTTTAATCTTTCAATAGTCTCCAACCAAATTTTAATAATAAAATATACTCATCAAAATGGCCCCTTTCTGATGATGGGCGACCCCTTCACTGAAATCACTTAAGTTATAATAAAATATTATAACTTTATATTATAATGCTCCCACCATTAATATTTAATTAAATCAATTAAATATTAATATCTCTCTCGATATATACCCGATGCACAAACCGTCAAGCGTGATCGATTTAACACCAAGTGATTCTCGCACGTGATCAATCCATATACCGCTAAAAATAGCAGGGGTTCCTCGCTGAGTGCTGAATACTGCTAAAAATAGCAATGCAGGCTAAAAGTGTCCGAACGAGCCCGAACGAAAGCCAACTGATCAAATATCGCTAATCAAATCGAGCCAAACTCCAACATGACCCCTATCCAACCTATCATGTTAACTAATCCCTACCAGGGTCGTATAATAGGCTATTCCTTTTCGTATGCATCGGGGCTTAGAGATGTCAACTATTATTCTTTTATTTGTTTATTTATTTATTTATTTAATAAGCTGCATGATGGATGGATATGGATTCTATACGTAGCATGAGTGGCACCACCGGATCGACTAGTCATTTCGTATATATATGACTAATCCTATGTAGAGGTATTCTATCAATTCCCACACTACGTATGCTTCCCTCTTGGAAGACCGAGCTCTCTTGATTTTGTTATCTATTTCTTGGGCATCCTCTTTTCTGTTGTTTTCTCCTACCCTCGATGTCTTACCTTTTTCTTGTATCTCTACTCTTGATTTCCCTTGTCCCCTAGACATCTTCCTTTATTGCTTAACTTGACTCCTTCTCCCCCTATGTGTACTCTTATTTCTCTCTTTTTAGTCTATCTTCTCCCGTGCCCCTCTTTGTGTGCCTTGCTTCTCTTTTTTGTTCCTCCTCTGCATCCCCCAAATTCTCTCTCATCAATTTTTATTTATAAATTTCCTTCTTTTCTAATTGAACTCCTTTCTTTCAAATTCAAAAGCATGCATTTTAATTAATTCCCCCAAATTATCTCCCTTATTTCACATGATAAGCCCATGTGTGGTATTAGAATTCTACTTTAACTTGAATTTTTAAAATTTTATCTTTTAAAAATTTACTCTCCCTCTAAATCAAGCAAGAGGAGTGTCCATGTGGGTGACTATTTTTTATTCCAATGGCAAAGAAAGACAATGAAAACTCAAATAAACATATTTATATTAACTCCCCCACTTTTTTTAAACACTTGTGTATATTTTATTTTATTTTAAGTAATAACAATTATACTACCCTCTTATTTTTATCATCTCATACGTAATATATATAATCCTTTTATTTTATTATGATAAGAAATCACTCCCTCTAACGATATAACCTCTAGTTTGGGCTTTTAACTAAATGCTCTGTACATAGTGATATTTTCTTCTCTGAAAAATATTGTCACCTAATGACAACAATGTCACTTGTCTAAAGCATGTTTGACATCATGGTTCCCTATTACAAAAGTTGTCATCCACATCATAATATCACCAAGAAATCAAACAAATTTGTTGCTTAAAACAACACATTCACACAAGACTAAGATATTAAAAAAGGTCATATTGGACAACTTATGGGTTGACCGGTCTGAAACACCATCATACACTTGTAACTTTCTCCGTGATACCTATTACAACATGTTTTCTTCTCTCTCCAATAGCGCCCTTTCTCATTTTTCAAGAATGCATACACATGTACAAGCAACAATACCGGTGCATTGCACGTCCAAAACAATAAATCAACTTTCTATAAAATAAAAAACAACATGCTATTACCAATGATAATCCATAACTATATTTCACATTTACTAACCATCTAACAATTACTTAATTATTGAAAATAAATGATTTTTTCCAAAAATGTTGTAACACTAATCAAACAAAATAAATCAACAAAAAAATGTTGTCTCTATGGTGGCCATGACCATCTAGTTCTCAAATATTTTAAAATAATAAATGATCGAGTTTAAAAGTGACATCCTTCCCATTTAAGAGGAAACATCATCCTGATGATTATTAATACTTTAAAAGAAGAGCAACTAATGAAACAAATATGGGTATGCAACGTGGACTTCTTCATAGTCCTCATAGGTAGCACTCTCTTCTGAATATTAGTCTGTAGGACCTTGCACCTTTGAGGACTTTCATGTTTTGCAAGTGAAGTTTGTGAACCTCAAGCATCCATAGGAGTTTGACCGAGAAGAACTCTTTGATCCTCTACATGTAGATATTTCCAATCAATAACATGAGACACATAAGCATGATATCTTTTCAATAAAGACACATGAAAAACATTGTACACCGAGATAGAGATGGAGGTAACACCGGTTTATGTGCCATTGGGTTGACGATTCGAGAACATCAAATGACCCAACGTAGCGAGGTGATAGTTTGTGTTGGCTAGATTTTACGCACAATGGTGAAAACCTAGGCGATCATGAGATAAATCTCCCTCATTTACTAGTGAGGCTCCAGTGTAAGATCTTGTCATTAAATTCCCTAATATCTATTTGTTGGTTTTACTTTAACCATAGCTAAATAGTTTTCAACAAGTGAGCATTTGTAAAAGAAAGGAAATATTTGCGGCAATGAGAGGAAAATGATTAAATAAGGGAATAAAGCGGAGGGGATGTGCAACCCAATCAATAGTCTGCAGAGTTGATCGCATGCACATAGACAAAACAAATAGATCTTAAGATACAAAATTCAAAGCAAAGGAAAGTTCTCATATTTAGATCTAGAATAACACAAAGTTTATATCGGGATCAAAAAGAAATAAGAAACAAAAGCACCGTGACACAAAGTTCTCCATAAATCTGCCCCTTTTCAATTCTTTAGTTCTCCAAAAAGTTGTCAAGAGTCTCAACTCAAAGTCTAGAACACAGGAATGTTGATTACCAATTCTGATCCTTTAACCTATAGGTTCTTCCTCTATTTATAGTGTATAGAGGGCAATTATGAATAGGAAGCTTTTAATGAATTCCCGCATGTGGAAGCTATGAAAAGGGAAGCAGCTGACAATCTTCCTCCTGGAATTCCTCTTCGCATGACACACATGATTTATAACTAAAAATAGAACCTTCTATTTTGCATGTCTGCCACCTATTTCCAAGTGATTAACTTCTTCCAGTAACTTGAAGTAATGACTTTTAAACCTATCACTTAAGTTTTATAATTTAATTGATTACTCAATTACTTTGTTGGAGAAAATAAGAGAAAGAAAGAGGAGAAGAAATTAGAAGAAAGCTACTACACTCCCGAGTCTTGTTCTTTTTCATATTCTACGCAAGCGGTTGACTCTTTTGCCTTTGATTCTCATCAAACTAGATCTAGAAGCGATTGAATATGATTTACTTGCGGGTATTGCCTTTGACTTGTCTTCCCTCTTATCCTTGAAGCTTTTGTAGTTCTTCTTTAGTGCATGACCCAATGTAATGTTTGTTGTAAATAATTCGAGACAAAACTCATCATTTTTATTTTTAATCTCATATGAGCAATTTTAAATTTGGAAAGCATTCGGGTGAAGGAAAACACAAGTAAATTCAATGAAGGCTTCAACTTGGAAGATTGGGAGCACATGCACAAGATCTTGGAAGGAATTTTCCATGCACTGACTTCTACACGGGCTGCGTTAGAAACAAGAGGATGAGTTTTTTTGAAAGCCTTTGCGATTATGAGATATGGATCATCGATCAAAATGGTGATAAGTTTGGGGCCTATATCGTATCACTAACTTGAGTAAATATGGAAGCTTTGCATAAGTCTGCTGATCCTTTTCTTTCATCATGTTTCATCATGGTTGGAACAATCTTTATGCGAGCTCTTTTCTTTTAATTATGCCATAATCCCTTGTAATTAGATCAATTTGTGCAGATTTGGAAATTTCTTCAGATTCAGAAGATATATTCATATGTACGACATTGATTTGAGAATCAATGATGAACACACAGGCACATATACCAAGCGTGCGGATAATTAGCATAACAAAAATCAAGCTATTCCAACCATAGCGCGCAAAACTAGAAGCTTCCGGTAGTGGAAATTATTCTTTAATGCAACATCCCCCTTCCTTTGGCGCGAAAACCATCATGCAGGCTACAATTTTCATCAAAAAGAAATAAGTGCTTCTCCTTTATGGTAACTCATGCTTATATAACCTTCAAACATATTATTTTTAATAATTGCCTCTTCTATTTCTGGCAATTTAATTAATAAACAATCATGTTTATTCACCCAAATTAGGCACCCAATTATGCATCTTTGCTAGTTGCTTTTAAATAAATTTATTACGCTGAAGGCATTCCCCCTATGGGAAAGGCTCTTCCGGACGTTTCCACAACTATGTTAAAATTGACCTTTAGGACGTTTTTTTCAAGGTGTTTAACTTTGACGTTCGTTTGTACATTTTCACTTTTTACGGATAGTTGCTTTTTCGTGGGTATATTTAACAGTGCGATGGGAAAAATAGGGCTATGAGGGTTGTTTCTGCAGGATGTTCCTCTTCAACGTCTGGTTCCACCACTCATTTTCCCCTCACGCAATATTTTTACGCAGTATGCGTCACACAATATTTTTACGCGATATGTTTTTGTCGTGGAGATGGATGATCGGTGGAAGGCTTTGGAGTATGGGCCGCAGATCCGAAGCTGAAGCCCTAGAAATGGGCAAACCCTAAGCGACTTATATTCCTCTCTTCTTGCAACGGAAATTCTATGGATTCTCGGTCTTTGCTGGTCCATGGAATATAACAGGTTAAGATTTATGATTTGGATGTGTTGTTGCACGTATGTGTAAATTTGTGAATAGGTTTCCAAACTCGCCTGGAATATATTCAGAGCAGCAGGTGGAAAGCTGTAAAAAGTGGTAGATGTCATCCATGAAAAGGGTCGGTTCATCTTTTCTCACGCCTTCACTGTACGTGGTGATGCCACATTAATTCTCCATCTCCTGAAGGGAAATTGTTTGATTCTTGACAGAAATTGCAGGGGTCGTTTCCTTTGGGGAAATTACAGGGGTAGTAAGTTTATTGAAGCTATCTACAGAGATCACAACCTTTGAGGAAATTCTGAATGGCATTTGAATTATATAAAATCTATGAAAAAAAGCAGTAGAGCGGGAATGAAAAACCAATTCGGTCTCTCTAAAAGTGCCTCAGTAGATGTAAAACAAGCTCAAGCATTTAAAATTCCATGAGATGACATACAACAACTGCTTACAGGATGTGCAGAAGTTGTATCATATTTCCAAATTTTAAATGCAGCTTGCCCTTACTTTAGATTTGGGTATGTTGCTGCAAATGGTGTAATTGCAGAGGCATTGAAAGATAAAGATAGAATACACATAGTTGAATTCCATATTGCCGAGGGCAGCCAATGGGTTACGTTAATTCAAGCACTTGGAAGAAGGGAAGTTTCCCCACCCCATGTTCGAATTACAGGTATTAAAGCGTGGAGTTTACACGAGAAAAATAAAATAAACATGTTCTTACATTTGCTTAGAAAATCTTTAAAAAGAAGCCTAATCGTGTGGTTTACATGTTCTTAATTATTTGCGTTGACAAAAATTGCATGGCATTTGCATGTGTATTAGTATTTAGGGGTTGACAAGCATACAATGACATCCACTAACCAATTATATATTAAATTGTTTCCTTGCTCTTACATAAATGTATTTCTTCACATACCATATCCTTGTTAAAAAAGAATCCTATTCCTTTTCATATATAGACAAACATAAACATAAAGATTTTATAAACAAGGTCTTTTTAATCTAATTTGAATATTACACATATTTCTTGGCTTTGGTTATGAAGAGATGAAGAGAATCTTTTCCATAAAATTCACTCGAGGTATGTTACCGGTTCTTATTGTTGTACCTTTAATGGTAGCAGAATTTTATGGCCATCATTGGAAATATTCTTGATAAAAGTCCTAATTGTTAACCTCTTAGCTATATATAATTAGAAATTATCTTTGTAAGAACGACTTCAACCATGGAAAAGGTTTGGGACATGTATGCATTTAATTCACACATTTTTCCTAACTTTCCATTCGTGTCTTTGTATTATCTAACAAATGGAGAACCACCCATTCCTGAGCTTTGACACCAATGCTCGTAGATAGTAGGCACCATTACGACTATCGATGGCTTTAGATGACGACACCTTCTCCATAAATATTAGCTATAGATAGTTGCTTTCCAATCATCTCCGTTTACTACAAGGGTACATTATGGAGGAGGCCCATGACCAACCAATACCGTGTTTTATAATTCGCCCGTCACGTGCGGACAATAATCATAACTTTCTATCATCAATGTTTGTTTGCACATTTCTTTCTTTCTTGCATTTACTCAAACTTACAATTGACAGGAGGAAAACCAAGTAGCAACCATTGTGGTTGGGTTTTGAACGAGTAACCTTTACATTTACCACAGTTTCTATTTCAACTCTTTAACCCTTCTTGTAATCGCATGAATGATGCAAGTGAGATGAAGACAATAATGTAAAGCTCATATAAAAAAATTCTTGCTCTTATTCCCTGTCATTTTTTATTCTTTGCATAAAATTATTCTTCATGTCCATCACATTTTCTCTAGATTATTCCCATTCTCTTCACTCGCATTTCAAGTCCTTTCCTTTAAACCATCTTCATGAATACTTACTCCTCTCTAACATTACCGCACATTACTCCTCCGCCCTCTGCACTAATTTTGGCTTCTATTCCACTCTCTCTTCCTCTGTATAATTGACAAATCAAATAACTTAAGTATCACAACTATGCTCCTCTATTTACTTCCCTTCTCGACATTTCTTTCTTCTACCACATCCCTTTCGGCATTCACATTGCACACCTCACGTGCGATTGCTAGTTTTATTTATTTTTAGCATGCATCCTTGAGTTCTCTTTAGCTCTTCCACTTGCATTGACTTCCCTTCTATTTATGGCACCAAAATTGGGTGAATAAATCATTAATAAATATTATTAAATGCATTGTTATTCACCCAAGGTGGGTCACACTTTTTGGCAAGAGGAATTGCTAAAAATAAGAAGCCGACTTGATGGGAATTTCCACCCGCACTGCAGCTCCAAAAATCCCCTCTTCCACTTAAGTGATTTGACTTTCATAATGGGAATTTTTACCCTCAAGGCGAGATAAAAATTCCCCACTTGCTGCCTCTAATTTTTCGATTGCTGACTTAAGTGACTTTGACTTCATGGGAAAAAGTACCTATAAGGCGGGTAAGAAATTTCCACCTACTGCGACCACCAAAAATCCCATTGCGGCTTAGATCCATTCGTTCCAAAAAGTGCGACTTGCATGGGGAGAGGCTTTTTGTGCTTGACTTCATCTTTTTTTGGAAAGAAGTTTGCTTTACGAGGTTGATTCCTTCGATGCGGTGGCCAGTAAATGATCTCAGATGTTCGAGGTAATTAAATAGACTATACGGGACAAAGAATGGACTTAGGGGAATTAAGCTGAAAGACCACGAGGAAAATTGGAGAAAAATGCAAAAGAAATAAATAAAAATGAGAAACATTGCCGAAGTCACGAGCACAAAGCTCGAATTCATTCTGGTGAAAACCCTATTGATATGTGTGAATCTTGGCATGCAAAACTTCAACGAGATTCAACCAGGAGCACAATGTACTTCAACGGGGCATTATTTATTTAATAAATAATTAAATAAAAATTCTCATGAGACAAAACTTGGCGGAAGGATAAAATGAGTTTTCGACATCGGGTATTTGTCGAAATTGGCTCACATGATTGATGGGAATATCTTAACGTAATATAGACATCTTCGGCAATAAAAACACAAAAAGACCCGTTATTTTAAAAGAACAATTTTTTATAAATATGAGGTAGTCTTAGATTTAGGGTGAAATCTAGGGACACCGGTTTGGAAGACTTTCCAAACTTGATTGAAATTTCCTTGGGTGTAACTCTCAGGAAAACCTTATCACCAACTACGAACTCTTTAGAGTCCAATTTCTATCCGCATACGTTTTCTATCTATTTTTGCCTTAACTAAGCATTTCCAAATCAATATTACATGTTCTTCCATGTCCCTAAGCATGTCAAGGCCTATAACCACCTTCTCTTCAACATGATCCCAATTGATAGGTGTTTAACATTTTCATGCATATAAATCCTCAAAAGGGGCCATACCCAACATCTAATGGTGTGAGTTGTTGTAAGAAAACTCAACCATTGGAAAGTAATCTTCCCATTTGTAGTATTGATCCATATAATACATTCTATTTATGTCTTCTAGAACCTAATTCACCCTTTCTTTTTTACCATCGATCCATGGGTGATAAATAGTGTTGAAATTCAACTTGGTTCTTAAGAGTGCAAGGTTTTCCAAAACCTTGATATCATATGGGTATCTCTATCGAGAGATAATATTCTCGCACACCCTATGCAGCCAAAAATACTCCTAAATAAACCTTTTCACCAAAACAGGTGAATCATCTTTCAAATTTATAGAATGAAAAGGGATACGTTGGTGATTTTATCCATAAACACCAATATAACAACATGCTTGTTCTTGGACATTGGATGTCCTTAAAAAAATCCATACTTATGACCTTTCATTTCCATTCAAGAGGTTCATTTAGGTAAAGAAATCCACCGGATGTATATATTCATCTTTCACTCATTTACTCTATGATTCAATAAAATCTAAGTTATTTTATTAAAATCAGAAATGTACAACTATGATAAATGACACATAAATGAAGTATGAATGTTAAGTAATTTATTTGATAATTTAAATGAAATAAAATGAAAGGGAATATACTCGCTTGGAATTAGACTTACCTCATGATGATTTGGGACTAAAAAAGGTGATGAAATGGTGGAAGAGAGTGTCACAAAAATCTTCAGAAAATAGCAACGGAGGTAGATACGGCAGGCCGGGGCCTAGAGAGGGATAAGGACACATGTTGGAGCCCTGGTCTATGAAACAAATCAAAATTTGATCTTGATATGGTCGTTAGGTCTTCACAGTACTTCACCTTTGGTCAGGTGAGTGTTGCACTTGGTTCCCTGATGTCATCGTAGACCTGCAATGAAGACTCGTTTGCCCCAAACAAAACATCAAACTCTAAAAAAAAAGACACAAATGAAGGGGTTAGACTATCCTCAATTGCCAAATGGATGGACTTATGACTGAGCATTGCACTACATCTTAGACCCAATGTATTTTTGTGTGCTTATGTGTGTAATAATGTGCTTAGGTTTCCCTAATGCCAATGACACATAGATATCGAGCAATAGCTAGATAAAATGTAAAATGGTGGATGGAATAGAATGAATACTCCCCTTCCTATGTAGTGTGTGATGCAGAATAATGCCCAAATGTAGTCCCTTGCTCTATGTAGATAGCTAGCCCTTGATAGTAATAGTCCACCCATAAGGTAGTATGTATGTTGTGTTTATATAGGGATCTTTTGTTCAAATTTTGACACTAATGACCCGACATGCCAGACTAACACCTAGGGAGATGAGAGAAAAAAATGAAAATACTGTCCTCAAATAAAAAAATAAAATCAAGTGTGAAAGGATTACGATGCCTAAAATCAAGACTAGGGCTCCCCAGGTGCCCTAATCCTTATCTAGGCACCCTAGTCAAAAGACTAGTGACGAAATTGAGTGAGTATTGATAGATAGCAATTCACGAGACTGACGGGAACTATGTGAGTGAGTGACAAATGTATAAGACCAACATCGATTAATGACCAACAAGGCAAACAACTAGACTATGGAATAGTTCATCGGTGAATACTTATCTTACGCAAGATCCATATATAAAACAACATACTTGGTAGTATAATAGTAGTAGTAAGTGTGTGATTTTGTGAATACATTTGCCCCCACTTTATGTTGGTGAGTGAAAGCTTGGTAACATAAAGTATTTAGAGATGCGTACTGAGAGAAATCGGGAGAAGCCCATGTTGTAGAAGACACACACGTAGATATAGCGTGATAGACCATGGATTAAGGAGAGATGTAAGACTGTGATTAAGTGTACTAAATGAGACTAATGTTTTTGATGTGGAATGATTGATGATTTTTAATTTTATTTGATGAAGATGTGATGGGGTAGGAAGTGATCAACTCCAAACCCGGGTGTGTGTGTATTAAAAACCGGAGGATTTGGTCATCTTGCTGCAGAGGAAGAGTATAGGGAGAAAGGTGTGTTATTCTCCAACCTTTAACTACATCCTCAAAATATCTAGCCGCTGTAGATGGACACAAATCAAATTTTTAGTGATTTTGGATCCAAAGATTTCGATCAAACGTGTTGACCCATATAGGAGCAGTATAGGAAAGGCAATGACATCTCATTCCCCCACTCCAAGGGTATCATCGTAATGTATGGTGGCTTCCAAGTTAGGTCATTTGGAAGAAAATGAAATGTAGAATAACTTCCCATGTTAGGTCATTTGGGAAAGTAACGAATGTAACTCCCAAGTTAGGTCATCTAGGAGGTTGCATGTAACTCCCAAGTTAGGTCATCTGGGAGGCTGAATGTAACTCCCAAGTTAGGTCATCTAGGAGGCCAAATGTGTTGTATTGTATTGATTAAATGGTATGATTTTGATTGTTATATACTTGAACATATTTGATTGGTTGATTGATTGTTTTACTCATAGAGAGATTTTATGCTTGTTTCCCCTAGGTTAGGTCATTAGGGGGAATCAATATAAAATGATGAAATATCACATGGTGTAATAATAAATATTCAAAAATAATGAATTAGAAGTGTTGAATGATCACGTAGTAGTTTAAGGGGAATTATAGGATGACCCCAATTGTATTCCCCCTTTCGGTGAAAGGGGAAGTGATAATGAGAACGAATGTTTGAGCCAAAAGTAAGCCAGTTAATAGAAAGTGTATGATAGATATCACAAAAATGTGCGTAGATCGAGTGAAAGACAACATCAAGGAGCAATAGTGTGTGTGTCATGTGTATGATACGATGGTAGGCAAAATTTTGAAGAGAATTTCGTAAATGAGATAGACATCGGAGTAAAAATGTTCAAGCTATTAGCAAAATCATGCGATGTGTATTAGTTGAGTAAAGTATGACCATAATAGAGTGAATAATGAAAAGTGACTATAAATAGTAAAGTGAAAGAGTGATTAGTTAACTCATTTGTCTTTTTTGAGTGTGAGAGTGAGCTTTGAGTGTGTAAGGATGTCGTAAGTTAGAGCATCGTGACCTAGCTGATTTGAGATGGTAGCGATCGTTGTGGCATCACGTATGACGATGAAGTTGGTAAGTGTGATTTTTTTGAAAATGTGTGTAGTAGTCATTTTTGGTGAATTTTTACAAAATTGTTATTTTGTTTTTCTTGGTGTTTGGGACTTGGACAAGAGCGGTGAAAGTGCTAATGGCCTTCGGGATAGGAGCGCCCAGACATGGGCGCTAGTGTCCTATTCATGGGTGCCCTAGTCCTGCTTCTAGGTGCCCATGTCCAAAAGTGAGGATTTTGTTCGAGTGATGTAAACATGAAATTTGATGTGTAGTGATGTCGTAAGTGGTTATGTTTGTATATATATAGTGTTCTAACATGTTGTTTATTGTTGTGTTGTGGTGTGTAGAGGGATATCCATTCGAGAGAGTTTCGTGGTGGTTGCCACTTGAGTGCGTTGCTCGGGTTGGGTTTATCAGATGATGATTGAGAGGTTATGGACCGTGTCATCTGCGACACATAGTGAGGATGGGGATGTGCCCCATAATATGCCGATGTTGACAACTTTGTGCGAGAGATGGTGTACGGACACTTGTACATTTTGACCACCTACGGGTGAGATGAGAGTTCTTGTAGAGGATGTATATCGCATACTATGATTACCTATTGTTGGTGAGAGGGTAGAGGTCATGGCATGGGGAATATATAGAGCAGATGAGGACTTCTAGGTAGTATTTTGTGTGGACTCAAGTGCCTACTGAGGCTCGTATTATCTTGGATGCAATTTTGAGATCAGGGGTTCTACGCTTGTGGAAGTTTATAGTCATGGTTATTGTGTTGTCAATTATAGTGGAGGGTGGTGACATGGGAATCTTGTATAAGATGCATGATATTTTACATCGAATAGAGGAGGAGGGTACTAGGCATGTATGGGCACGATGTGTTTTGGCCCACATGTATAGAGATATTTATAGATTTACAGGAGGAGCACAAAGGTGGGATAAGAGCTACTACATTATTGCATGTATGGGCCTACAAGCATATAACAGTATTGAGGCCAGTTGGTGGTCCATGAGTAGAGTGGGCTAGGCCAGACATATTTTCTAGGAGATGGGTTGGTGTGCGTGGGTGGAAGATGGATACGATACTTATAGAGCCTTGATAGATCGGATGGGGCTAGAGGTAGTGATATGGAGGTCATACTGAGATTATGGAGGATGGTTAGAGGATGTTGTAGAGTTACGATGCACATGGAGGACTATGTGGTTGAAGGATTGGTTTTAGGTACAACTAAGTTATTTTAGGTGGAGCGGGTATCTCGATAGTTTGGTATGGCCTAGGATGTGCCCCTAGAGCCATATGTGTGGGTTAGAGTTGTTAGACCACCAAGGAGGGCCGGAGCTAGAACTAGGCCCCACAAAAGAGCAACTAGTACCTCTTGGGCCGAGATGAGGCTAATATGGTGATAGAGTTAGTTGATGTAGATGATACATGGGGGTGTATGGAGGCATACCATGCATGGTTTATAACACATCGATGTTTTTGTTTCCATTATTTACAGGATGTGATGGTATTACCATATGGAGGTGGAGTGGTGGGGCAAGGACATGCCCCAAACAACATAGTGGTGGCGATAGTAGAGTGTGAGTATTTATATAGTTACGTTGTATGATTTATTACTTACTTATGTGATGGTTATGATGTCTAATGTGTTGTGATATTGGTTATAGGTGACACATATTGGTCCTTGATTATGGACACATCTATTCACACATTGACGCAAAATGTGCCGATCAACATACTTGTAGATGAAGGGATGTTAGAGCATGTGGAAGACATTGTGGGCAAGCATGTCCATATGTTTGAGCTAGTGGCCATAACAAGAACGACATGTACCGTCTTTCTTGAGCGAGAGGATGAGGCACACGATGAGACACAAAGATCTAGAGAGGTAGTGGGTGGCGCTCCTTTAATGTAGGATGTGTTTGTAAAATTTATCGTACTTACAGAGTCACTTTGCGAAGTAGTTTACAAAGGTGACACTACTATGGAGATAGGTGGAGAGGTATCAAGGTTGCGATTAGTGGTACAAAGTTAGTGGTGAGGCTTCGAGTTATAGAGCACATGCGATACTAGATATAATACAACGATGATGAGATATGATGTGTATTTATGTATTCGATGTAGGGGAGTTGCCTCCGGTGATGAAATATTTGTATTTATAATTATAATTGATATATATATATATATATATATATATATATATATATATATATATATATATATATATATATATATATATATATATATATGGTTTATCGCATATTGATTATATTCGATGTGCATATTGATGCTTATGATGTGATGATGATGTATGATTTATTTGATTTTCATGTATGATGCTTTGATGCATTGAGTATTGTTTATGTTTTTCGAGTTGACTTGTAATGCAAAGTTAGTGTGATGATGATAGTATAATGTATGTGATGATAGAAAATGTATGATTGAAAAATAACCTTTTGTGATGAATGTTTGGTGATGTGTAAAATTTTGATATAGTCATAATATGTTAGTGCGATAAAGATAGGGGAAATATTAGAGATGCCCTCCAACATATATAAGATGAGGTTCATTTATGTAAGACCTCTCAACAGTCAAGAATGAACCAGTAAAGCAAGAGTGTGCCATCGGTAAATGATTCGATAGGGTGCACTAGATGACTCGATAGAGTGTGTGAAGAGAGGTTCTTATTATAACATATCCCTCAACAGTCATGTAAGAACCGTAAGAAAATGAGTGCATCATTGGGGGGTAGGGTGATAATAATCACCTACCATAGACCAAGGCGAGTGCTGAAGTGGTGGAAGCATGTGGAATGAAAGCAACATGAGCGTATGAACCAAACTGAATGTCATGTGGAGAAGCGGTGGGAGGTGTGAATGTCGAGGGATGTGGAAGCCAATGTGAAGTAGTAGCATGACATGATGGATGAGATGGATGAGGTGGGTAAGATGGTGCAACGATGGATGGACATGATGGAGAGCGTGCATGAGTGTGACTGTGGTGATGGACGAATAATGACCTTAGCACTAAAAGGAGGAGATAACTCAACCAGAGTAGTAGCTCGTGGATGAGGGAGAGGAGATATGGACCGCTCATGTGAGTGAGAGCTAAAGGAGATGATGCACTTATCTTCTAATTGTTGCAATCGATCATGAAGGGCGAAGCAATCATTATCCCTATGGCCATTGATATAGTGATAGTTACAATATGGTCAATCACACCAACATTGTAAATGTTGTTGTGATGATGTTGGTCAAAAGGTATGTGAATTAAATGCTCATTGAGAAAAACGCAACACATCATGTGGTCGAGCGTGATGAGAGAAATGCGCAATGGATCACATGAAACATAGGTGTAGAAGATTGAGATGCGACCTTTTGTGAATTAGGAGAAGAAGGACGCTTCTATGATGTAGTAGAATGGGCTTGCTTGCGAGAGGAGATGGAGATCGTGTAGGAAACTCAACTGATGGAAATAGAGAAAAATTAGATAATACAATAGTAGTAACAATAGGTGGGGGATCTATAACATGTGTATAAATAAGGTATTTTTCTAGATTAATGAATTTATAACATAGAAGTGTGAATGATTCACATGTGTCATATTGTAATCTTTGTTTTAATTCTAGAATCAAACCATGAAAAAGATAAATTGCTTCTCTAGATTAATAAGTTGAAAGACTAATTGGTGCATACAAGTATTGAATCGTAAGATGTAATCCATGATACATTCTATTTTTCCCTGATGTAAAGTAGGTAGATGATCATAGGTAACTCTAGATCCATTGTTGATGATAAAGTGATGGAGAAAAGATTCTTCCATCTCATGATAAGTGCTAATAGATCCAAATGGTAGGTGAGTATACCATTGCAAAGCATCATCGGTAAGGCTATGTTAAAAGGCTTTAAGCAATAATCGATCATTAGAATATGAAGCCATAGCCATATGATAATGTTTGAGATGTAAGTAGGGGTTTCCAGTACCATTAAAACATGAAAAGATAGGCATGATAAAATCCTTAGGAAATCTTTGAGTCATGAATCTTCTTAGGAATAAGGTTGTCATGCAATGAATTTTTATCAATGGAAGCATAATAGGCTTTTCTTTCTAATGTGAGTGATTGAACCTGAGATTGTAAATGACCCACAACATGCATGAGAGACAAGATATCTTGTGAAGGAATAATAGATGATGGAAATAATGTGTTAAGCGGTTGTAACTTGCCATTATGAGTAATCATAGGGACATCAAGAGGAGTCAAAGGATATTTTGATGCTAAGGGCACACTATGTGTAGGTGCCAACGAAGCAATAGGTGATGGAGAGCATGGAACATCTATAGAAGTGATAGGACTAGCATCGGAAACATCCCTAGGAGATGGAGTGTCAGATGGAGATGCAACGATAGGAGGAGGTGAACTAATAGATGGAGATGGGGTGATAGGAGGAGATGAACTAATAGATGGAGATGAGTCATGCATAGTAGTAGATACAAACTCAGAAGAAGATGACAATGGATCAGGAGATTCACACTCAGTTGTATGTAAATTAGTAGACTCATGACTATCAATTGTTTCGTCAAAATAAAAAAGAGACTCAAATATGAAAATTTCATTAAGTGTATCATCAATTGGATCATCAACATAGTGTGAATGAGCATGTGGAATAGTATGCGATGGATCATGAGAAGTATTATAAAAAATAGGAGAAGCATGAGATGTAACTATAGTAGTGGTCTGACTAAGAAGAGAATCAATATGCACATGTGTACTAGTGTCAAGACCAAGCATGAAATCAATAAGAGAGTCATCTAGAATTTCCTTGGAAATGTCAGAAAGGGGATCATGGCTTGTAGGTATATTGCATTCATTAGCTAAGAAAATCTATCGGGATCCAAAATGATTCTAAAAGAAGAATTTTCAAAGCTAGTAGGTATATTGCATTCATTAGCTAAGAGTTTTTGTTGAATATCACTTGACATAGTAACATCACAGTATAGAGCTGTAAGCTTAGCTATATTTTCTGCATCATAAATAAGATTGATACTAACATGAGGCATGATGAACTGAGAAGGAGAAGATATATCTTTATCCATTAGGGTTTTATTAGATCCTAGGGAAAAATGTTCTAAGTGACAGGTTCACCAAAATGATTCAATAAAATCTAAGGTTATTTTAGTAAAATTAGAAATGCACAACTATGATAATTGACACATAAATGAAGTATGAATGCTAAGTAATTTATTTGATAATTTAAATAAAACAAAATGAAAGGGGAAGATACTTACATGAATTAGACTTACCTCGCAGTGATTTGGGATTGATAGAGTGATGAAACAATCTTAAAAATACACTTTGGTTTTGTCTTTAAAAATGCATCTTTACCTAATGGTTTTTCATTCACCATAGCTGTTATATATATATGCACCTCATTCAAGGCAAAATATTCTTGAAAAGACTTACTCTTACTCACCTCCTTGCTCTCTAATGTTATTGCAATTTTAATTCCTCCATGACTTTGTACTTTATTGGTCTCTTGGATTGTATTTCCATGCCTTCCAAAGTTTTTTCATCATTTTCTTGATCCGACTATCTCCATGTTTTATAATATTTTGTTTCTTGTTGATTCTTGCTTGAAATTTGTGCTTTAAAGAATTTTTCTTGATTGCAAATCCTTCTTTGGATTCTTTCTTACTATCTTCATTTTGTAAATTACCTTGTATTTTCTCCATGTTCATTGGCAAGTGATTTATATCCTCCTTCAACTCATTCATACCTACGCAATCACAATTCGAGACAATGTTATCATAAAAACATGGAGACTTGCATGCCTCTTCTCTCTTCGTTAGACCTTGTTTTGCCTTATTCTCTTTCATAACTTCGCATTCATCACATTCACTATGTTCATGTCCATTCCACTCTTCTCATCATCTCTTACACCTTCATTGATTAATTCATACCTCATTAGACCTTTCTTAGGGTCCATAAGTACTTGTCCATGTAATTCTCTTTCTCTTTCACTTTCCTCTTGTTTCTCTTCCTTGGTTTCCTCTTCTTTCTTCTCCTTGAGTGCTCCTTGTTCTCTTCACTATGTTTGTTATCACTATTTTGTAGGAACAATTCTAAAGCCTCTTCTAGGACCTTATCCATCTCTTGTTCATTACTTTTACCCCTTTGTTGCATTATTTTACGCTACTCTCTCTCATTCTTTTACCAACCTCACAAAACTCTTCCTTTCTGAGAATTTCTTTCCTATCACAAGATGAAAATTTTGTTCTTGTTTTATACATGTAAAGTTAGTTATTAAATCAGATTTTTCAAGCTTAACAACCTTCATCATTTTTTTCACATACCTCTTTTATTTGTACCAAGTACGTCTTGGCTAATAACATCATCACTACTCCTTCCTATGGTTCATGTTCTTCTTTGATAGGTAAAAGTGTATGGCTAATTCTGTTGGTGCTTTATAATAGTATAGGTATTCTTCTTTCATCATCATTTGCCTTTTGTCATCTTTGCCATGGTCTACCTAACAACACATGACAAACCTCCCAATCTGAAATTCCACCTGACACTGTTCTCTAACTAGAATATGGTGTCCTTTTTGCATCCATGAGACTTGATATGGATTTCGGTGCATGGTAGTCTTCAATCCAAGATTCTCTACCATTTAAAAAGACATAAGATTCTATGTAATTTCACTATCAATGAAAAACTTTACAACACTTTACTTTAGCCTTACATACAATTCTAAACAAACACCTTCTTTGAGTTATCTCATTCACTATTTTGCTTGGTTTCAAAAGTACTCTTCTACACAAAAGTGACTTACCTTTGTCTTGTACAATTTGATCAACAACCCTATTATCCATTGTAGTGCCCACTTCCCTTGACACTTTTGATATTGATCATGATATTGCTGACTATATTATGGACATTATTATAGTTTTGATTTAGTATGGTGTTAGATGTTAGATCATGGATTATTGTTGACTTTGATTCATATATGATGCATGATGATTGTTAGAGACATTTTATATAGATGTTGACATGTTGTTGGACATGGTTATATATATATATATATATTTATGGATGTTGTTAGGACATGTGATATTTGGATATATTGAGTAGACCGAGAAAATTGAATTTAAAATTGATGATTATATAGTTGTTGATGAAATTGTAAGTGATATTGTTGATTGTCTGGATGTTGTTGTGATTATATATATATATATATATATTGATGATTTTGAAATTATATTATATTCATTTGGATGTTCTGATATGGCCATGAGGCTGAAGGGGTATTTGTATTGTGCAAGTTAAAAATATCACAACAAACATCGGGGATTAGAGACCAACCACATTGGAATTCTAGATGAATTCAACAAGGTCACCATGGCAACTTGTATTGTTCGTGTGTGTGTGTGTTTGATTGTTAGGGATTCCCATGGGGGATCACCTTTAAATGTGACCAAGGGTTATGTGTATTTATTTATTTGGTTCCTTTTTATTGATGTTTGTATGTGTTTATTAAGTGATGTGTTTACCCCTTTCATTATTTATTAATTGTGGTAAATTAATGTGAGTAAACATGTTGTTAAAATTAATTAATCAAATTGGGACATAAGAAAGTAATTATTAGAGTTGTTGGCCTAAAATTAAAGTGTTGTAAGAAATGTGTAAGTGATGTGTAAATTAATTTTGGAGTATGAAACACTCCACCTCCTTTTGAAATTCGAATTTGTCCTTGGAGGCTGATTTTGGAAGCTTATGGGACAAGTTAAACTTGTCCCATACCTCTTAAATTTGCATGCCAACCTTACCTATGGTTGGAGGGTTTAAATATAGCCTTCATTATGCATTTTTGTAAGTCAAGTTGTATGCTTTTATTGCACTTTCTTACATGCTTTCAATTTCAGTCCTTATGAGGTGTGGGTTTGATTTGAGTGTGTAAGTAAAACTGTCATTTATTCACCTACTTATTTATTGTGCCTTGGAGATTGAAGTTGACTTATGAGTTGGAGTTGAGGATGTGTGATGTGGCATCCCACATGGATCCACCTCATCCTCTTCTCTTTCCTCTTCTATATATTGAATTCCTTGGCTTGTTTTTGGGGTTTTTTTTTTGCTTCACTTTTATCACTTCATTTTTGGTGACTTGCTTTGGGTTTTGGAGCTCTTGCAAATTGGGAGAAATTTGGAGATTGTTGCATACTTGTTGATTGTTGATCTCTTGGTTTGTGTTGCATTGGAGAGCTTGTTGTTTTGAACTTGGAACAAACTCCATCATGGAGAGGTAAGAGCTTAGCTCTTAGAAATACTCTCCTTTTATTTGTATGCATATGTGAATGGTTGAATGTTTGAATGTGTTGTTTTATTTGTTGGTTGGTTGGGTAGATGGCCTAGGGATGGTGTAGGAGAAGACTATGGGGCATTTTGTGGGAGGCATAAGTGTTTTGGGGAGGTATAAGTGTGGAGGGAGTTGGGATTTGGGTTCCACCTTACAAAGAAATAGCTTGCATTTCTTTACTCGTTATGGGGTGCCATAAGAGGTTGGGGAGGCATAAGGAAATGTGAGGAATAAGGGGTACTTGGGGGAGGCATAAGGGCATGTCAGGGATTTGAAATGATATATATTTTGGTGGTTTGTTCTCAGGTGGTGATACCCATTTCCCTTTGGGAGGCATAAGCAACATCCCCATAGTTTCTTGCTCCTTTGGCTTGCATGATGAAGCTTGAGTGTTGTTTGTTGTTTTGTTCTGTGGTGGAAAAATGTAGTTTTGTTTTGGACTGTGTTTTGAATGAGAAATCTATCTTTGTGTTGTGGAAGCCTATTGTTGCCATGAGTTGAAAAAAACATTTCTTATGCTGAGATCATTTCTTAATGTGGTTGGGGCTCTCGGGGCGATGAAGAAGGATGGATTCTCCTTTTCATTGGATGTCTTGGTTGGGTGGAGAGCATTGCCTTTCCCCTGTTTTGTTGTGACCAAATTGGAGAATGATGGAAATTCATACTATTGTCAAAAAAAAAAATTGAATTTTTTGAGAAAGAAGAAAGCATGGTTTGAAAGTCCTTCACTTTGAGATCATTTCTTAATGTAACCTTTTCCCACTTGAAGTGGATGATCTTGTATATTATTTGTGATGGAAAGATGGTTTGTATGGGCTATGAAAGTTGTAAATTGAATTGTGAAAGAGATATACTCTATTTTCTACTTTTGAAAGAATGTGAAAGAAATCATCATATGATTTGTATATATTGTAATAGATGTAATTGAGAAATGAAAGAAGAAAGAAATTGTAAAGGTATCTCTTTGAATCAATAAAGGATTGTATTACTTTACTCAAATGGCATTATTGGGTATTGAAATCTGATTGTTGAATGTATTTTGAAATTCTATTGGAAGGATGAAAAAGTGAATACGTATGGAGAAATGTCATAATACTCTTTTTTTTTTAAATAAATGTTTTAGAAATCAGAATTGTAATTTGGCATTTGAATACTTTTCTTGAGTCAACTTAGTATGTTAGATTGGGTTGGAATGAATTCATAGTTTAAAGTTGGCAAATGAAAATAAATCTATTTGAATTTGAGCTCTGTTAGATAACTTTCATACTGGCAATTATTAATTAGAAATTGAACAGAATGACCCTGTAACATCAAAAAGACAAAATGAAATATCAAATTTTATTTGTAAGGTCAAAATGACCCCAAACATACCAAAATACTTATGAAAATTTTATAGAACCTTTCAAATCGGGCAAAGGCAAAATTGCAGACTTCTTGTTGTATAAAATTGATAAATTTGAATGCAAATCAATCAAGAAAACTTAACCTTGCAATCTATCCTAAAATCTTCCAAGTAAAATCCTCCATGCTTGTTTGGTAAGTGGAAAAAGAATTAACGACAAATTTGAACAAAATTGATAAGTTAAAAATACTAGTTCACTTTCTAAGTGACAGAAAGATTTTCTCAAAATTGACCCTTTAAATTTATCAAAATCAAATCCTAAAGTTTTGTGAAAAGAGGACATTGAGATCTTTCCAGAAAGTCCTCTTTTGCCAAAACCGAGTTCCCAATCAAAAGTTATGGCCTTTTGAAGTTTTTACTTCATTTCGGGCTCAAAATAATCTAACTGTCAAATTTTAAATGAATAAAATATTCTTGGGTGGACCCGTGGGCTAAAACTTTCCTTTTTTTTTTTTTTCCCAAAAGGTGCAAAGTCATGAAGTTTCCCGCCGCTCGCTAATCTGCAAGCCTTCATTTTGTCTAAAAATGATCTAAGTCCAAAAAGTTAATTTGCAATTTTTCCTCGTGGCCCCGCCACCCATGACCAATCATTGATCGACACGTGGCTTTGTTGGGCATCGGAGAGGCTCGGATCGATTTTAACCTTAAGCACTTTCAAAAATAAATTTGGAAAAATTTGTAAGTTTTCCCATAACCCTGTTGGCCCGCAGGTAATCAGGTGTTGCCACGTGGCTTCACGAGGTGTCGGTGGAGGAGCAGATCTTTTTAAGCCTTAATGCTTTAGAAAAATTTTGGGCAAAATTTCCAAATTATCCCCGTCGGCCTGCCAAACCGCAGCTAATGGTTGGCTGACACGTGGCATCTTCTTGTGTTGGCGGAGGCACGGGTTCCTTTCGACCTTTTTGCCCTTCCTTTTGAATAGTCAAATTTTCCAAATGTTCCCCGCTGACCCGTTGACTGCACCAATAAGGAGCTGCCACGTGGCCTCCCTAGGCATCGGCGGAGGTGCGGGTGTAAAATTCACTTTGTCCCAAAAGGGAAAAAGCGCTAAATGCCTTCCCCGCTCCGCCGGCCCGTGTCTGGGAAAAGTTTTCTTCCCGCTCTATTGGTCCAGCTTTTCTCCTCTGGGTGAATTTTCTCTCCGAAGTCCATAGGCCCGAGTTGGGAAAATTTTCCTCCTCCCCAAGCCCGCTCTTGGGAAAATTTTCACCCCAAGTTCCGCTAGTCCATAACTTGAGAAATATGAGGAGTTAGGAGGACTTCTTTATATCCTTTGGAAAGGTGAGGAAATTCCCTATCTAATGGGAATGTTTTAGGAAGTTTTAATTATGTTAATCATGGGAAAAATCAAATTGAATCTTTAACCGAGTTCTGGGAGTGGGTAAGTAAGAATTTACTCTGATGATTTTAAATATGTATTCTTTTCCCCACTGTAATTAAACCTTGCTCTTGTCTTAGATCTTGTGGAATTAAATACCTTGGGTATTTAATTGTTTTGGTCCCTTAACCCTAAAATTTTAATCAGGGAATATTTAGCTAAAATGTCAATGTAATCAGTGATTAAATTAATCCCTAAGGAGATTTGAGCTAGGTGTGGACTTATTACACTTGTTGCTTTATAATGTGGAATTAGTAATTATTATAATGGGAAAAGTTATCAGTTGAATTTAATTGTCCTTGAGACTTTGGTTGTTAACACTAAAAAAATTATTCCATAATTTTGTAACTAAACCTAGGTTGTTCATGGGTCTCAAGTGGGAGATTTTAGTGGGTGTTACATCCATCTTCATCTTTGTATTCATTTCTTTGCATTCATATGCTCTATGTCATGCATACTTTTGGCACTTGTAGCATTTACCTATAAATGCCACTTTGTTTCTTGTTCCATCTCTTTCGCATGTAACTCATCTCAACTCTCATTTGTCTCTAAGTTTCCTCCATGTTGTTTAACCTGTTCAACATGACCTGTCATCATCCTCTCCATCTTTGCTTCCTAATATGACTTCTTCATCTCTGTCACTTACACCATTTTATCTCCTACTTGAAATCATTGTCAAAGCAATATCTTTCCGTGTTCAAGAATCTAAACCTTGCTCGATACCAATTGATGTAGTTCAATATACAAATTAGTCACAAACAAGTATGATTAGATAAAATTTTCTAAATAATAATCCTTGGGCAAGAACTCACTTCTTCTAAGTTAGAATACCTTTCAAAAGATTCAATATTTACCTTAATCAATAGTTTGGTCTTAGGTTCTCCTCGATCCCTAGATTAGGCTTCATTTAGTGCTCATTCCACCTTCACTTGTGTTAATAATGACGGGAATCCACTAATGGATCTATTTAGATGCAAAATTTACTTAAGAAGTTTCTTTTAGCCTTGCATTAGTAGGTTTTCAACCTTACCATGAGTTCTAGGTTCTTGATCAATGTGATACTAGTATATTTAGACTCCCATTTAGTCTATATGTCTATGTACAAGTTGTTAAGAATCCTTTCTTAGAAATACTCCTTTCTATTCCCTTCTTCTAGACCTTTAGCTTAGGTCCTAAAAGCTTCTACCATGTGGTGTCTCGAGGTCTAAATGTCTTGCAATTTTTCAAACTAGGTGTGAGTAAAACACATTAAATATGTGTTAAGATGTTATCAATTTACTTCTTCAAGAATATGTGGCTAGTGGTCACCTTGCATGGTATTTCTAGCTCCAAAATCTTAGGCTTTAAATTTTTGCTTCTACAGGTTGTATGTACAACTGTCAACTCTAGGGAGAGTTCTATACACATTCCAAGCTCCCAAAATTGACAAGTTATTTTTGGCAGCTATATGGATTATGGATATAATTTTCCAAGCCTTGACACAATTCGCAATTCCTTCAAAAATTACTTTCTTCCTATTAACCCTGCACAATATCTGTCCATAGTGAGACACATGACCGGTTAGAAATTCTTCTTCAACCCAACTTTAGCTAATCTAATTCCTTGAAAGTATTTCACATGACCTCATGAAAGAGGTTCCTTCTAATTTTGGAATTGGTTCGTTTTTGAGAAAAATGGTTTTATCCTTGAAACCCTAGGAACAAGGTTTACCCTTCTTAGTGATCCCGAGACTACAAAATTAAATGATTTGTAGCACTAATTCAACCTTTATCAACTATGATTGTTCCATGAGGTTCGTACTAGCCTTAAACATCTCTTTAAGGCCCTAGTCTTACTTGAACAACATGATAATTACCTACAACTCAATTTTGTATGACCACCCATGCCTTCCCTTGCTAGTTTCAATCTTGGTTTGTTCTAGGCTTGTGAGTGGGATATTCCCCAAATCCTTTAGGAGATTGTATGGATTTGCTTCACCCTAACTATACTGCAAAGAACACATATACCTCATACATCATGTACTGTACTTACCAATCTTCTTGACAAATAAATCCAATTTTGGATTCAAAGTTCAACTTGCACAAACACAATATTGTGTGCCTTGAGATTATTCTGACTTGATCAATTTATTAGATCCTTTAGAGGTTCTTGTATTTACTCCTTCCATATATAACTCCCTCTCTCTACTCATTAAAACTCCAAACACACACACCCATTCATAGTTTTTAGTGAAATGCCCAGACAAAAAATGGTAAGGCTCAACAATCTATGCATGAAAAGAAGTTTTCACAGTATGGTGGTTTCCTTATTACTATCACAGAGTCTTGCCAAATAGATTCAATACACACACACACAATATTACTAGTTCAATCCTCAAAATAGTAGAGTATCATACCACACCTTCAACTTACAAATCAAAATCCTTTAATTTCCTCCTTGGAGCTCTAATATTTTATTGATGACCATTCAAATGATGAATGGATTAGTTACATCAAGTTTTTATATGCTTTATTTAACAGTTTCAAGTGACCACAATCCTTCATATGACCCCTCTACACTAAGTTTGTCCTAAAATACAACTTTAAGTGAATTTGGACTCATGCTTAGACTAGGACATAGTGATTTAGACTAACAATATGGCTCAATAATGCTTTAGATACCTCTTGAAGTGTTATTAAACCTTATTACATATTTTATGGCAACAAGAACCACAACAAACTCAAAAACAAACCAAAATGCCTTCAAATTTCAAATTGGCACCTTTTAGAGGGAAAGTGCCCGATTCAAATTTTGAAATGGCTAGACTCGGACTAACACCTCCTAAAGACTCTAAATGACCACTAAGACCCACAAAAACACTAAAAAACCAAAATTGATGATGTGCATGTCTTATGTACATGTTTAGGGAGGATGATCCTGCATCATAATGTCACAAATGACTTGAGAGGAGGAGGTTTTATATTGAGTTTGAGAGGAAGTTGTTTAGGAGGTGCTTGAATTTCCATAGAATGACCATTATAAGTGATGACTTGATGCTCATTAGACATAAACAAATCAGATTTAGGAACCCATTGGGATGTAACAAGTGCAGATGGGTATGCAACCGAATGTTGGGAAATAAATGAGGTAAATCCTTGATGCTAAATATGCTTGATTCTTTGTTGTAAAACATAACAATAGTTTTCATTATGTCCATTAATTTGATGATAATTGTAATATGGATGACCTTGATATTTTGCTAGTTGATAAGGAGGATAGTAATGAGTAGGAGGTAAAGTGATCAATTGATGACTAAGGAACTCAGTAAGAATGTCATGTTGCTTAGTATTGTGACCAAACATGAGAGGCTCTGGTAATGGAAATACTTGAGGCTCACTAATATAAGCACATGTAGAAGACATAGAATGAAGATGGGATGTAGAAGGAGAATAAACATGAACCGAGAAACATCCTTAAGTTGTTGGATTTCATATTTGAGAGATGTAATCATGGATTACATAGCCTGAAATTTGTCTTGAAATAAATAATGTAAATCTTGAATTGAGTCCAACATGGATTGATTAGATGGAGGATCACTAAGACTAGGGTCGTCAAATAGTCGATCTAAAATAACACTCACTTGATGCAACGATGTATAGCTATAGGGATTTTTCAGAATAGCTTGGTAATTAGGATATATTTGAGTTAAATCATATAAAAAAATTTGAGCAAATTTAGGAGCCATGATAGAAAAGATGATGTGTTAAAGAAGGATCCGAAAGACCAATCATGAGTGGGGTTCACCAAAATGATTATGCTAAAATGTAATACAATAGCCTAATATAATGCAAGTTTGCAGTAAATAAATGAATAATGAAATACTAAAATAATACCCAAGAAAACTAAGCTAGAAAATATGAAACCCTAATGTTCAAAGAGGGTTAGAAGAGCCTTAGCTGATTTGTAGAGTTCTTTGGACTATGTCCCAGGTGGAGACCTAGATAAAAAAAATGGAGGACTATCGTACAGGAGCTCTGAAACTTGTAGATCTAGCAGATTTGGCTTGAATAGGACTCTTGGAGAAGGATAGGGGTGCCCGTGGGTGCTCAGTCCGAGTTTTCAGGTGCCTGGTCTATAAAAAAGGTGGAACCGGTTCCGATATGATTTCCAGGTGTCTACACTTCTTTGCTTCTTGTCGCGTTTATGCTACTAAAATTCGTTGGATGTCACTGTAAACTTGCAATGAATAAATCATGTACAAAACCCCAAGAAAACATCAATACCCTAAAAAAGAAATATGCATATGAAGGGGTCGGACCATCCTCAACTGCCAAAATTATGGACTTATCATTGAGCGTTGCACTACATCTCAGACCTAATGTAGTTCTAGGTGCGTGTGTGTGGAAATATGCCTTAGGTTTCTCTTATTCCAGCCATACGTGAAGTAAAAAGAAAGTAACTAGATGTAGAATGTAAATAATGTGTGAATGGAAACAATAAACTCCCCTCCTATGAAGTGTGATGGAATTGAACCAGCTAGATGGATGCAAATGGAGCTATAAATGCCTTTGGTGGATACAACCTTAGGTCAAGATAGTAGATGCTTAGTGCTTGGTCCCTTATTATGATCACATAAATTTATATTTATATGATTCCCTTGCTTGAATTTTGTAAATAACCCCAAAAAGGCCGACAACCAAAAAGATAAGATTCTCAAATGGCTAGAAAGGACCCAGAAAGTGTGACCAAAGTATAAAGAGGACAAGGACGCCCAAAGGGGATGGGGGCGCTTGGTGCTGATGTCCGACTAGGTGATGGTGTCAGAATAACAAATGTAAAAAGATGAAATGATAGAATGAGAAAAAGAAAGGTGGACAAATATGTGTTAATTAGTACTTTTCTTACTTAAGAATCATGTAAATAGTAGTATGTGATCAAGACTAGATAATTACCCAAAGTGCGTGATTTTGTGTCTATAATATATCTTGGTCATTATTAATGAATATTATACTGCAAAAAATGGCGTAAAAAATATAATTTACAATAATGTAAATGTGTTGGTGAAATAAATTTTTATGTTATAAATTATGTTTTTTCCACCCATGCTCATGGGGATATGCCCCTCCTTCTCGTGTATGGTGAGGCTCCCATTATTGAATGTAAACTATCCTAATTTTATCTAAATGATGCGGGGGTGGTGGTAGGGTGAGGATCACATAAGAACACTTCATTGAACCTATGGTAAAGTACGTGTATGAGGTACACGTGATAAATTTGTAGTGGCGAGGGATAAAGGAGAGAAAATAGGAAAGGAGAGATTATTGTTGTGAGTAGACCACTAGAAGATTTTATACACAATAACCGAAGTAGGTCCACATTAAATTAAAGGAAAGAAACAATGTAGTCATTAGTGAGACCAAATAAACTAGAGACACACAGTTCTTTAGATTCACCAATCAAGGACACCAAGTTCCTTCTTTGTTATTCAAGATCAATATGCTTTCAAAGATACAAAAATAAATAATAGATTAACACATGAGAAAATAAAATGGAATAATTGTAACTTTTATTTCTTGTGTAGTGGTGATACAAAGCTTCACAATCTATAACAATCCATAATTTCTACAAAAAGAATATTTTTCCAAATCCTTTAGAATGGATTAACCATTCTAGTTTATATCATCATGATTGCCTCATTATCTACCCTCTACATGGCTCTTTTATTAGAAATTTAATACATGTTTAATCGACCAAAACCTAGGTGGTTATTCCCGCCTTCGTGGCATCTTCATCTACTCGACGGTTCCCCTTCAATTGTCCGTATTTTTGGATATATTTGCATGATTATTGAATATTTTATCAAGGCATTTAATCATTTTTGCTTTGTTATTTCCTTCATCTTCAAGTTATCATTCCTCACGTGTCTTTAAATCTTCTTAGGAAGTGAGGAAAATATGTTCCCTTTTTATAAATCAAAGGGACTTCTACAATTCAACTTTAGAAAGTGACTTAAGTGAATGAGAAAAATTACCATGATTACATAAATGAAGAATTAGAAGAGGGAGAGAAGAAAGAGGAGAAGGGAAAGGGATTGAATGATCTACTGTTGATGAAGAGCGTGTTGATTTGAGGCATGGTGATCTCAATTTCCTCCTTCTGCAAGATGCGAGACAAGACTCGAGTGTTTACAAAAATTATTGTGAGACCTCTTGATGTGAGCTTGATATGACTACGAGAATCACTCATGATGATTCCTCATTCATCCACAAAGTGAGATTGAGGGTCACTCCATTAGTCTTTAGGCTTTCACAATTGACATTGATGATCACAAACCAACTCCATGATGTTTGAACCCCTTCATGACTAACCACACTTGCTAGGTGTTTGATTGAGTGTTTAAGAAAAATGTTATCGAATGAAACCAAGATGGTTAATCATTTTTAATTTTCATGTCTCCTTATGAAAAAGGATGAGCTATTGACTATCTCACTTGATTTTTCTAGCTTTATCATCTCACCTAAGTTGGACAAGCTCAAACAACTCACCCAACTCAATCAACTCATTTGGCTCAATTCAACCCAATTTAACTCAACTCACCTAGTTAAAATCACTGAATCATTGGAGAGATGATGGTGTATTAATAATTAATGATTAATTATCTTGGATTTCAATGTGGTTTTTGGATCCTTCCAAATCCTTTCAGATTGTACAATATCCCCGACTTTTACCTGTTGCACCCTGCTATGTTTCACCTTGCTCCCGGGTATAATTTTGACCAAAACAATGCTTCATGATCCTCGTACAGATCTGATTTACTTGTTTGAGATATGAAATCACCTTACGACCCTTTGAGTATTCCAAAAGTAGTGAGATGAGTGAAATTGGAGCCAACTGCAACTTTCTGCATAAAAATCGAGACTTTTTATTTTTGGCAGGTGGTACTAGGAGCTGCTATTTGGGGAAATTTTACCTTTTTGTTAAAATTTTATCTTTTAAATATCCTTGCACACTCAATTCACCTCTATTTATGATGATTTACCATTTAAGCAAGTTTATATTTTTAGTAGGTTAATTTTTCCCGACTCTTATTTTGGAAAAATTTCCAATTTTTCCTTACTTGTTGTTTTGATTTACTGAGATGAGTTAAGTGATCAGAGATTAAAATTTGAGAGAATTGATATTTTTAGCATGTAAAGGGGAATTGCATATTGTATTTTTAATAATTAGTAAAAATGGTATTGGTTTGCATCGAAAACATCATTTTTGGATTCACTCCTCATTGCGATCTCGTGCTCCAATTTTTGTTGTGCTCCGCTTGCTCAAAATTTGGAAATAGAAAAAGAAATTTTCAGAGGTTATGGTTTGTAGATATGAAGATGTTATAGAATCCAATAATGGATTATTTAAGTTACAGTGATCACCGGGAGCTTGAGAGAAGAAAATTCAGTTGAAACTTTTGTTGTAATCATCTTTCTTGATGAAGAACTATGAGAAAAAACTTCTTTTCTTGCAATCATGGAAGGATCTGGAATGTGATGGGAATCATGGTGGTTATGATATGAATAATTTTTATGTTTCATGTCCTAAAAAATGGAATATGGGTCTAACGAGATGAGGAAACATGAGTTGGCATTTAGTTATTTCATGTTTTCTGCAACTTACCCGACAGTCAATTTTGATCACGGGAGTGGGAGAAGTAACTAGGGCACAAAGTAGGGTTTTGATGGTTGGGTGAGGGGAGAATTTTTGTGTCCCCTCTATCCTCTTAGGAATGGGGATAAGGGCTATAAAACTTTACCTCTTTCTTATGAGGACAAGTGGTGCAGTGATGTTGGATGAGAGGAAAGATGAGAAAAGGCGTGCCTTAACTTGTGGGGGCCATCATCTGGTCACATGAAGAAAATTGAGATGGGATAGAGAGGGGTGAATTTATTTTCCCTTATATCCCCCTAGCAATCAGGATAATAAGTGCACAAAAATTCACCTCAAGGAGATGCTTCCATGTGTCACTATGTGATGCAATCTGAAAGGAAGCGTTTTGACCTATTAAACACTCTAAGGGTTGAGTTTGGGTCATATGGAAGACTAGAGGAGGAGATATAAGAGAGAGTACTTGTATGTCCTCTCTAACCCCTTAGGAATGGGGAAAATAGGGACAAAAAAGTGTAACTTAACCTGGAGGTGACATGTGTCCACCCAAAATTTGACTAATTGCGAGAAAAGCACCTACAAGAGAGACAACTTGACGAGGTGAATCCCAAAACTCCAAATGGAATTTTTCCATGAAAAATTATATGATTTTTACTCCTAGGAAAATTTCACTAACAATGGGATATGTTTAAAGTCTAGTTATACTTTCATCTTTAAAAAAATTCCCCTTTTTCTTCAAGACAATAGGGTGTGTCTGCCAAAACTAAGTTGCCATGAGAAGCCATTAAGTCTTGTGAAATATTTTATGATTTCATCATGTAGAGAATAATTTAATATTTAAAATGAATAGTTTTTCTTTCCAATTCATTATGAAACTCCCAAAATCATCTATAGAATTTAGGCACCGATTTTGACTACATGTTCCTTACCCTTGAAAACCCCACTTTCACAACTGTTACCAAACCTCCAAAACTTCCCTAAATATTCCTAAATGAAGTCCAACATGTTCATAGATATTTAAAACCACATCAAAATTAGTGTGAGATTTCAGATCCATCCTAAAGGATGCACACCAGTCTTGAGAATGCAAAGATTAGCCTTTCCAAGATTATCAGAGAACTATCCATTGGGAGCACTTTGTTGTATGATATGAATGATCCTATCACAACATTTCAAACACTAGGGAAATATTATACAACACATTAGGATGAAATTAAAGGTTAGTATGAGTATGGTACATAAAGTAAATTGATTGAGAAAGGGGTTCAGAACCACTCAGGAGAAAATTTTCAAATTTGTCTTAGTTGTCATGATTGAAAGTTTGAATTTTTCATGCTACATACTTGCATGAAAATGGTTGGCTCTAGCTTGGGGAATTGTTTTTTATTAAGCTCAATGAGGATATGACGAGCATGAAATCCATAATCTCAAGACACTACGTGGAACAATGCCTTATCCATTGGGCTATACAGAGTCACCATAAATACACAATGAAACTTCCTTTATTGAACAAACACACACAACAAGAAAAAAACACACAATAGAAAAAGGAAACATGAAACAAGAAGAAAAACAAACAACAAAAATGAAAACATCCTAAATCACATATGTACATTTGGGGATAACCCACTTTCATTGAAGCACTGATTTGGATTGAGTGCTTACCCATAAAAGGGTACCACCAAATTCCTTTCATCCACAAATCCATTGACAAGCTTGGGGAAATATGAACCTCTCCTCAAATTATTGAGAAATCTAGCATGATTGCTATTTAAAGTGATGAAACACTTATTCAATTCATTTATTTTGTAGCTTTGAAACATTCTTTCCATCTTCTCATTGATTTTTAGGTTCGTTCCAATTTTTGATTTTCCATCGTTTTTGTGAAGAAGAGTCTTGATCACACTTAGTTTCTCATTTTCATACCAATAAATTTGTAATTTTATAGGAATTTATTCTTCATTTTTCATCCTCTTCATGACCACCTTCTTCATGAGTTGATTCTCAATAGATGCTTTAAAAACTTCAACATTATCACTAGTCTCTTGATGTTCTTTGTTTTCTAATTGATCAAGAAACCTTCTTTCATATACTCCGACTCTTTCTGACGACATTCCCTATACAATGTGTCATGTGCATTACATCATTCTATTGAAAAGATAATGAGCTAAAGGTTGGGCACACAACATGGAAAATATCATCTTCTTCATCTTTCCCATCTTGAGCTTCAACATCCATTTTTATCTTTGAGAGGATCCTTCTCTTGAAGCGAGTGAATATTGAAAAATTGAAACTTATTGAGAATATTTTCATTTTGAACAAAATCAGCCTTGGGATCAAGAATTGTTTCATTTGTTCATTTTTTTGAGAATGTCTATATCTTCTTGAAAAGGGAATGAGAAAAACATTGGAGCTGAAATATTTACTTATCATTTTCCCAATCTTGATCATCGAGAACCAAGAAGTCCATTTTTGTGATGAAATCATCATCTTCTTGAGTGGATTGGAATTCAGAGGGATGAAACATCTCATCACTCTTGCATTCCTTGTCTTCCCATCCCAACAAGAAGGAGAATTCTTCATATTCATAAGCACATTCATTGAATGGAAATTCATGTTGAACATTGAGAACATGTTTTGAAATATTGGACTCATCTAACAAGAAGTTGTTGGGCATCAATCCTTCTTTATCCACATTTTTGATCACTTTGAAATTTCTTTGTTGAAGTCATGGCTCTCATGTCCATCATCAACATCTAGTGGAGAAAATTCATTCATGCTCTAATCCCATGGGAAGTACATACTCTCAAACTCGATTTCATTAAATTATCATGATGTTCTTTGATTGACTCTCGTGATGTTTGGACATTCTTCCATAAACATGGGCAACTCAAAATCATCCTCAAAAGTCATGAAAAAGTTTTAAGATTTTGAATTTTGACATGGGATATCTATTGTTGGGTCATCTAGTCTTTGAACAATATACTTCATTTTCTGATGGGAAGAATTTTCTTCACTTTACCGTTGATTGGAATAGGGGCATGTGACCAATCCAACTGCATATCTCCACCAACATCTTGACAAAATATTCAGCCCAAAAATATACCATATGAGGTAGGCATGTCTACTACAATTATTCTCATTGTGATTTTCTTGTCGGGAAGTCTTCCAATGATACCGAATATCTTTGATCTATCCAAAGAGAGTCACTTCTTTCATTTCCATAGAGAGGCAATGGCCATAATAAGGAGAGAGAGATAGAACAAGAGATTTATCAAATTTTGTAGGCATGACATTTTTTGAAGCACTGGAGTCAATAATGCAATTATTCGGTCTAAACCCATGGTGACCGATAAGGCTATGTAGAAAGGTTCTACCTTCATAGAGGTGGAGGGTGTGGAAGCAAGAAAATTCAGGGATGGAGAGGATTAAGATGTATGACATAGTTCTTTGGTAGTGGCATATTAAGAACATAAGACATAACTAATTCCTTTGATATGTTGAACAAGCCTATCAAATTTCTTGGGATGGGTTTTCAAGTACACATACTCATAAATTTGAACTTTAGCTATTTTTTGCAATGGTCAATGAAATCAAAGGATGAGGAAGTGGTAAGCACATCAGAAATTGTGGTAACCTTGACATGGATGTTCTTAGGATCAACGATAACTAATTTTTCAAGGGAATTTGAAGAAGACTTACCGAATAGGTGGAAGAATTCTAGGTTGAAGTAGTTTCATGCTTCTTCTCGGCTGACCATGTGGAATCAAAATTTGATGATCCTCATTTTATTGTTTTTTATGGAGTTGACATTTGAGGATTCAATTGTTTGTCTTGGGCAGTAGAATAAGAGTCTACTTTATTATTTTTTGATTGAGTGAATACACATAGGAGTATATATCTGTAAGTTCTTCAATATCTTCATCTAGTGTAAATTCACAAAACCTAATCCTAGTACATTATTCTACTCCTTCTTTAAATTATGATTCAATATTTCTTATCCTTCATCTTCATTACCTTCACATACTGAACTGACTGGTGGAGCCTCCAAGGCAATCCTTCAGGTGCTCCACAATGATTCTATTTCGGTTTAGGTGAGATTCTTGTTGAAACTTCCTTCTTCAACATTGTTAAGTCATTGGACACATTTTACAATATTGAATCAACTCTCTCAACTTTAGAACCTTAGGCCTTATCTTTCATTGGTGGTTCTTTATCTTTCCTAATAAGACAAGGTCATCTTCCACCTCAATGGAAATTTCTTGAGTCTTTGTCAAATATCTTGGTTGAACTCTCAACAGAATGAAAATGACTTTAGGTAACTAGGAATTCAGGAAGAATATTTTCATATTATCTCTGCAATAGGATGCATGACAATGGGAATCTTGTTGATTATCTTGTAGAATTTTTCCATGAAGTCTCTCATGGATTCTTGTGGTTCTTTCTTCATATGAGTAAGTTGAGAAAGTAGAGCATGGGAATATTTGTAGTCTAGAATCTTTCTTCAATTTTTTTCTTCATATCCTCCCAATCAGTGATTGAGTGTGATGGTAAGTAGTATAACTAGTCCACAATGACATCTTATAATGTTTCCACAAACAAATACATTGCAACATATTTATGTTGCACTCCAATGATGCCACAATATGTGATGAAGCCCATGATATGATTGTCATGACGTTGCTTTCCATCTCCATAGAATTTTGGGAATTTATTTCTTGATCCTTTTGGAAGTTCATGAAGCAGAGGGCTAAAGTCAATGGACCAATGTTTTATCCCCATGGCATAGGTGCTTGTGCTTCCATATCAAGTTCTTCTCTTTATTCTTCTTGTGGAATGAAGACTAGTGGTTCTGCATAATTGGTTCTTCAGTATGACCTTGAGGGTTTCCAGTAACTTGTTTTCTTATCACTATAATAGGAAGTCTGAAATCAAATCTTTTTTTCTCCTCTAATGTGGGGTCAACAATGCCAACTACATGATCAGCTTGAGTGTACCTTCATTCTATCAGTTTTACTTAAGTACTTAGAAAGGAATGAAATGGAAAAGTGTATATTTCTTAATAAGCTTACAAGAAGGCTTTTGAGCATTTATAGTATTTTTCAAAATTTTATGGTTTTTGAATATTTGATTATTTTTTTATTTTTATAAATCTTACGGGTTCACAAGATCATATCTCTCCCAGTAGAGTCATCAATTTTTTTGGTGAAATAATTTGTCATGTTAAAAATTATGTGTTTTCACCAACACTCATGGGACATTCCCATCCTTCTTATGTATGGGGAGGATCCCATTATTAAATGTAAACTATCCTAATTCTATCTAAATACTATGTGGGTGACTAGTATGTCGGGGATCACACATGAACACTTCACTAAACCTATGGAAAAGTTATTGTATGGGGTACAAAAGTGGAATTTTCTACGGTGAGGGATAAAGGGGAGAAATTAGGAAAGGAAGGTTATTGTTGTGAGTAGACACTATCAAAGTTCACACACAATAAGAAGAGTAGGTCCAAATTCAATTAGAGGAAATCAATAATGTAGGTAGTTAGTTAGACCAAAAAACTAGAGATAAACAATTATTTAGATTCATCAACCAAGGACACCAAGTTCCTTCTTGGTTATTCAAGATCACTATACTTTCAAAGTTGTAGAAAAGAAATAATAGAGGAAAACATGAGGAAATAAAATGAATAAATGTAACTTTTATTTCTTGTGTAGTGGTGATACAAAGCTTTATAATCTACAACAATCCACAACTGTTACAAAAAGAATAATTTTCCACATATTTTAGAATAGAGCACATTCATTCCAATTTATAGCATAACATATTACCTCTTCATCTACCTCCCACATGAATCTTCATTTTCTCATTCCACTTGTGAATTTACATCTTTCTAGGAAGTGAGGAAAATAATTTCCCCTTTTATAAATCAAAGGGACTTTTACAATTCAACTTTAGAAAGTAACTTAAGTGATTGAGACAAATTACCATGATTACATATAATAAAGAATTAGAAGAGGGGGATAAGAAAGAGGAGAAGGGACATGGATTGAATAATCTGCTACTTCGATGAAGAGCTTTCTTATTTGAGGCAAGGTGATCTCATATTCCTCCTTCTAAGATTCACAAACACCTCAATCGAATGAGTGTTTACAAACACTTTTGTGAGACCTCTTGATGTGAGCCTGAGATGACTATGGCCATCACTCATGATGATTCCTCCTTGATCCATAGTGAGAGTAAGGGTCACTCTCTTACTCCTTAGGCTTTCACAATTGACATTGATGATCACAAACTAGCTCATGATGCTTGAACCCCTTGATGACTAACCACATTACATGGTGCTTAATTGAGTGTTTAAGAACACTATTATGAAAATTTTGTCAACTAAAACCTGGATAATTTCTCATTCTCAATTTTCATGTGTCTCATTATGAATAATATTGAGATATTGAATATCTCACTTGACTTAGCTAGCTTGATCAAGTCACCCAGCTCAACCAGCTCACCTAGCTCAACCAACTCAACTAGCTCAACTAACTCAATCAACTCACTGACTCAATTCAACCAATTCAACTCAACTCACCCATCTCAACTCAACCAACTCATTGTATAGATGATGGTGGATCAAGACCCAATGATTCAATATAATTTATTTCAATGGGGTTTTTGATCTTTCCAAATCCTTTCAGACTACACAATATCCCCGAATTTTACTTTTTGTTCCCTATTATGTTCTACCTTGCTCTCGGACACAATTTTGACTAGAACAATGCTTTAGGATCCTTGTAGAGAGATGATTTAATTTTTTGAGCTAAGAAACCACATTTAGACCCTATGAGGATGTCAAAAATCATCTAGGTGAGTGAAATTGGAGCTAACTACAACTTTCTGCATAAAAATTGAGACTTTTTATTTTTGACATACGGACCAGGAGCTGTTATTTTGGGAAATTTTGACTTTTTTCTCAAATTTGATCCTTTAATATCCTGGAACACTTAATTAACCTCCATTGATGATGCTTTACCCTTTTTATCAAGCTTCTATTTTTAGCATCTTACTTTTTCTTGATCTGCTATTATTTACGAAAATTGCCAATTTTGCCTTGTTTGCTGTTTCACACTGTTTACAAATGAGATGAGTGATCAAAGCTTGCAATTTGAGGGAATTAACATATTTATCATATAAAGGGGCATGCCATATGATATTTTTAGTAATAGGTAAAAATGGGTCATTTTGCATCGAAACATCATTTAGAATCTCCTCATTACGATCTTCTCGCTCCAATTTTCGCTATGTTCACTAACTTTGAAACTATTGGAAATCAAAAAATAAAGGTCTAATACTCTCCTTACGATAAGAATAGGGGAGATATATATATATATATATATATATATTATATTATTAAACCGAGAAATACCTATCGAAGTTCAATAAGGTTAGGGTTTGCAGGTATAAATATATAATGGAATCCATTAATTTATTTTTGAATTTTCAAAGTGTTCACATGGAGCTTGAGAAAGAAAACTCACTTTAAAATTTTAGTGCAATCAAATTTTAGATGAAGAACTATGAGAAAAAAATTGTTTCTTGCAATCCTGGATGGTTATGGAACGTGATGGGAAGCATGGTGTTTGTGCAATGAATAAATTTCAGGTTTGTGGCCCCTAAAATGACATATGGGTCAAAATAGGTGAGAAACAGACTTGACAGTTAGTTATTTTATGTTTTACAACTTATGAGATAGTCAATTTGCATGGGAGTGAGAGAAGCACCTAAGGAAAAACATAGGGTTTCAATTATTAGGTGAGGGGCAAATTTTTTTCCCTTATACGACCTTGGGAATGGGGATAGAAAATGTTCCTCATTCTTGTGATGACAAGTGGCACAGTGAGGTTGGATGAGAAAAGGCGTGCCCTAACTCATGGGGCCATCATTTAGTCTGCGCATGAAGAAATTTGAGATGGGATAAATAGGGGTGAATTTTTATGTCCCTTTTCCCCCTTAGGAATGGAGAAAATAGTTGCACAAAAATGTGCCTCAAGGAGATGCTTTATCATGTGTCACTCTATGATGTAATCTGGGAGGAATGGTTTTTACCTATTAAACACTTCGAGGGCTGAGTTTGGGTCATATGTAAAACCAAAGGAGGAGCTAGATAGGGGAATATGTTTGTGTCACTTATGTCCCATTTTGAATGGGGACAAGAGGGACACAAAATTATGCCTCAAATTGGAGGTGACATGTGTCCATCCATAATTTGATTAAGCATGAGAAACACACACTGTAAAAGAGATAACTTAACGAGGTGATTCTCGAAGCTCCAGATGAATTTTTTTGATGAAACCTTATATGATTGTGACTCATATGACCATTTCAAGAGCAATGTGATAGGTTTCATAGCCCAATTATTATTTCATCTTCAAAAATTTCCCCCTCTTTCTTCGGGATGAGGGTGTGTCTCCACAAAATTGAGTGCCATGAGAAGCCATCAATTCTTGTGAAATATTTTATGATTTCATCATGTTTAATATTTCCAATGAATATTTTTTTTCTTTCCAATTCATTACAAAACTCCCAAAATCCTCTGTATAAGTTTAGGTACCAATTTTGACTGCATGCTCCTTACCCTGAAAAACTTGCTTTCACAACAATTATTCCCAAACCTCCAAATATTCCTAAATAAAAATTCCAACATCTTCATATCTCTTCAATACCACCCCTGGATGAGTGATGGATTTCATATCCATCACGAAGGATGCACACGAATCTAAGAAGTCCAAAATTAGCCTTTCCAAACTTATAGGAGAACTAGCCATTAATGAGCACTTTGTTTTATGATATGAATGACCCTGTCACAACATTTCAAAAACTAGGGAAATTTTTACAACACACTAGGAGGACCTTCATAGTCGGGATGAGTATGGTACAAAAAAAAAACTGATCGGGAGAGGGGTTCGGGAAGACTCGGGAGAAAATTTTCAAATTTGTCTTAGTTGTCATGCTTGAAAGTTTGATCTATTCATGCTACACATTTTCATGACAAAAATTGTTCCAAACTTATGAAAGTTTGATCTTTTCATGATACACATTTTTCTTCTCGAGATTATTTGAAAGAACCAAAACTTTGGAAAATAGTTTATTCTATTTCTATTGCAACAAGAAAGCCCTCAAATAGTAATTCAACCAAAAACATTTACATATCAATCAATGAGAATAATTTTGATTGTTAACATATCAATGAGAAAAATTACGAAAAAACATTTGCAGGCAATTTAGGTCAAATACATTCATTACCAACACTAGAATGAGCCATACTCAACATTAGAATGACAATATTGATCAAAAGAGCTTAAATAAAATTTTTATTAAGAAATACCACTATGCAATGCATTTATATTTCTGCAACTACTTTGTTTTCTCCATGTTTCGAGTTTAAAAATAAAAGAGAAATATTTTATATCTTGATTTTCTTGCAGATCTAATGCACTATTGAGGCACAAGTAATTGATTTATATAACATAGTTGAAATGTTCCTCAAAATATCTCATGGATCAATAGATTCCCTTACATAAAAAAATGTCTCTTTTCTTTTATCCATTCATTGATTTTTACATGGAAGTGTAGAGGAGTGGATATCTAAGAGAATTAAAGGTCTATAAAGAAGAAAAAATTGAATTTTTAAGTTTATAATGCCACTTGAGAAGAAAAAACTACCATGTCATATTTTTAGGATCTCAAGGATCATGAGTCTTGCAAGTATCATGGTAGAGGGACAACTATCCAAGGATTATTATTCCAACAATAGAAAACATGGATATAAAGGAAGACACTTATTATACCATAACTTTAATGACCCTATCCAACAAGGCTACCACTCAATCCCTTTATCTTATGTCCTTGGCAACAAGAAAAATGTTGAAGTAGCTTTGAATGACAATGAGATTGAAGATATGTTGAAGACAAATGCATTACAACTCTTATTTTGTAAATGGTTGATGTTGTCCAATTTTTCCCCCTCGGAAAATATTGATCAACATGAAACATTAGTAGAAGGAATGGAGGATAGTTTGGCCATACGAGCTCACAATCATTTCAAAATCAAGTTGCCTCTAGTTGGCTTAGAAGCAATGTAATAGTTAGTGAAAGGAATGGTAGGGAACATCGAGGAAGATCAAAGCTTGAAGGAAAAATGGAGAAAAGGCTCAAGTTTTCAGCCTTAGCATTTTCGGCATTTTGGAAAAATAGGCGAAAAATGATCAAAATTCGAAACCGAAACTCGAAAGTCGAAATTTGGACTTTGGTTTTCGAAATTTTGAGAAATTGGATTTCGGAATCGGAAAATGGTAAAAAAATATGGAAGTTGAAACTTTGAAATTCCAAAAATTTAGACTTTCGGGTTTGAGTTTTCAAGAAAAATTAGCCTCGAGAATCGTACAAACCTTTGGTTTAAGAAAGAAGAAAAAGTCCAAAATCCGAAGTCAGAAGTTACGAATATTTGGACTTTGGACTTTAGGGTTTTAGAGTTTCGGAAATCTCAAGGAATTTTTGTGATGAATGCAGTATTTTTCTCTGAAATTAAATTTTCCAAAAATCAATTTGAAAGTAAAATTTTTGGAACCATCATGCTTTTCGGATTTTCGAGATCTCTCAGGCTAGTTTTCACAATATGCCACCTAGACCTTCAAATGGCCATAACTTTTGGTGGTTGTGTAACCTCGGATTCACGCAAGAGAGGACTTTTTGGAAAGCTTACGAGGTCCTCTCGACCAAATACTATTAGATATATTTATTTGGGTGAGAACAAGCTCTTTAAAAATTCAAAATATAGTCACCATCATTTTAGGGTTCCATCAGGGGTTCTCACTAGAACCATAATGAGATGAATTAAGTGCAATCTAAAAAAAGGACGTGGTTGGGGTAGATTTCGAATTACTCTCTTCTCCCTCTATTTTTCTTCCTATAAATTGTAAGGAGGGAATTTTTCAAAAGGTTGGACATTCTTGTTTTTCCCCTCCCTTCTTCTCTTATTAGCAAGTGGATTTGTGGAGTTCAGACCTCCCATTCAAACTGTAATGCATGTTGTGCCTCTTGGCCATTGTAATGGATTGTGTCAATATTTGGAGCAATAAAAACTAAGTCTGTGGATGATTTCAACCCTCTCTTATATTCATTGCATTCAAATGATCTCTCATTGCAACCTTGGTTACTGTGCATGTTTATTGTATTGCAATTTTATGGTTTGTGTTTATTGGCAAAGCAGGTGTTCATCATTCCTTTGGTGCATCACCTTGGTTAGATTAGGTTTATTTTCTTGCATCTTCTCAACCCTGTCTCCTTGGAAAGTTAGATTAGATTTTTGAGTGAATCCTCTGTAAATTGTTTGTGTGCACTTGAACAGAGGAATAGGAACCGGCCTTCATATCCACGGAGAGCTTTCCCAATTTGCAAGGTCCCACACTTGGGAAAAGCTCCATGTTATGCAATCACACTGAGAGTCTCAACCCATCGCGTTGTAGAAATTCAAGGGTCTTTATGATTATGCATCAACAAGTGAAATCTTTGTGTTCTAGGGAAATGGAAAAGATATAAGCAACATTATATAACTTGAACATTTTTATCTCCAACTACATCTCCAAAAAATGAAATCATATAATTAATAGTCTCCCTCTAGTCGGATCTTAGAAGTCCAAAATAATAGTTAGATAAAAGAGTAAAATATATTTATGCCTTGAGAAATTATCATTCCTTAGAATCCCTACAAAAATGAATCAGGTCCTTAAATTTATGGAGAATAAAATCAATTATTAGTATATGAATTTCAATGGAATAAAGTTTACTAGCCACATATTCACTGCTACTCTAACATATTAATGGCATGTCGGTTTCCCTTGCAAGACAAATTTTCTACACTATTCGAACTCATTTCAAAAAAATCTTTGGACCAATGTTGATGGTAATAAATGAATGCACCATGGTGTTTGTATTTTTTTGTTGTTATGAAAAGGTTGGCCTTGTCATCCATCTCTCCCCCTCGAGTAGCGATAATGAGATATTTGCCTTGACAAGAGGCTTCTCTGTCCTCCTTTGGTTTAAGAAAGGAATACAAATATTTCATGAATTTTCAGATTTGGGAAGTGGATGGAATAGAAATACCTTAAAGATTTATATATACTTCCACAATCTGAAATTCAAAATGTATACTGATCTCAAAAAGTATTTCTCTGATGTTGTTCTTGATAGTTGGAAGGATAAAATTAAGGTTATATCATCAATGGGAAAGAAAAGTAGTGGAAAGTAATATTTGTTGAACCATCTATTAGGGTCTCTTATTCTCTACAGAGTGGTGGTTGCGCAACCACCAGCGACTTTAGAATGTAGCATATGGGCGATCCTACAACCGCCATAGTGGTTGTGTAACCTCTACTCTATGAAGAGCATTGGTTTTGCAACCGTTGAGGTAGTTCCATCACCATATCATTATCACCACATAAAAAACATAAAAATGGTCTTCTTTTCATTCGAAGGTTCCCATATCATCATCATCCTAACTTAACCATCTTATAATATCATGAACTCTGCTAAGGGAATGTATTGCAAGTCTAAAAAGATAATACATAGAATTGGGTAATTTCATATCTATTTTTGGATCATGCCTCCCCAATTTGAGGATTTTATGTCCCTTAAAGCTTCAAGGATTGATGACGTGAGGAAATTTCTTCCACACATCCTCTCTAGAATAACACTTAGCCTTGGTAGGTAATTGACCTTTTAACCCAATCAAGCACCGCAAAGTCTTGCACTCCTCGTTGTATTGTCCTCTCTCCCCTTTGCGCACAATACCACATCTTCCTCCAATTCCAATTGAATTTTTGGAGTAATATCCTCAATATATGGTAACAAAACTCTCTCTTCTTCTTGATCCAACATGGAGAGCTCAAAGAGATGTAAATTTTCAATATTCACTGACTAAATACATTCTCATATAAAGAGTCAAATATAAAAAAATGCATTCTTACCCATTTTTTCTAGAATTTCAAACGAGCCATACCAAAGAGGTTTGAGCTTCTTAAAACTACATTGTAGCCTATCTATGCTTAAGTAAAACCATATATTTTCACCAACAAGGAAATAATGCTTAGTTCTATGATGATCATGCCTTGATTTGTACTTGGCACTTTGCCTCCTTTAACCTTTCATGTACTTGGAGGTGTATTCGCTTTGTCGAATTTTATCAATGAACCTTTCATATTTGTGGGTCTCCGAATCCAATTTTGCGTTGTCTCTACATGGTAATGTCCTAACAATATCAAGTGAACTCTTAGAAAAATAACCAAAACATGTCTCAAAAGGATCCTTACTAGTAGAAGTATGAACTTCCATGTTATAAGAATGTTGGATATACACAAAATTCTCATCCTAAGTCCCAGGATCTTTTCTGTTGTACCCTCTCAAGATTCAAACCAAGGTACAATTTACCACTTCTATTTACCCATATATATATGGATGAAAAGTGGTAGACCTTTTCATCTTGATATCCATATTTTCCCACAATGTAGACCAAAATAGAATTAGGAAAACTAAAATTAACCCATGCATTAGCAAATAATAACTCAGCTACATCATTGAATTTGATGGTCTATTTACAATGAATGAGAATACACATCGTACTAAACTTGTCTACTACCAAAAGAATATAATCATACCCTTTCTTGAAAATCGGAAAACTACCTACATAATCCATAGAGATGTTTTCCCATGTCAGAAGGCCTGATAATGACATATATAAACCCAACTTTTTGTTACTAGGATTTCTTGTACTATATAAAACACAACCCCTAATAAATGTGTAAACTTCTACTTGTATGTTTGGCTGATAAACATACCTCTATAAATTCCCAATAGTCTTTGTCACACCAAAGTGACTAGCCACCTTAGATTTTTGTGCTTCCATCATCAAATGAACTCTTTCCCCTTAGGCACACAAAGTTTCTTATTCTTGTAGAGTAACCCATCCTGGAAGTAGTATTCTCCCTAGGTACAAATCCCTCACTTGGAGGTTTCTATTGAAATATTTCTCCAAAATCTGGATCTTGCAAGTAACGTTCCTTATATCATTCATATACGAAAGGTTCAAAAAGAGTTAAAGTGTCCATATCTGAAAGTAAAGGAGGTCTAGATAACATATCAACTAATTGGTTAGTCACACCTTTCTTATATTTTATAATCAAATGAAATTTCTGCAAGAAACCCATCCATTTATAGTGTCTAGTTTGTTGAAGTTTATTTTGAGATTAAAAATATTGAAGAGGTTTGTAATACTTGTGTCATCAATAGTTTCCTTATCCATTAGGTATTATTTCCATTTCTTGGCCACTTGCACAAGAGCATACAATTCCTTATCGTATGTACAATAATTCAAAACTGCTCCATGAAACAATTTAGAATGATAACATATGGGCCTACCTTCTTGAAGTAGGAAAACTCCCATAACATAATCACTAACATCTGTCTCCACTTTGAAAAGAAGTTGTAAGTTTGGTAATGCCAAAATCAAGCATGACTAATATTATATTTAAATATCTCAAAAGCATTATGTTTCTTATTTACCCAATCACAATCCTTACCACCTATTGTCATTGAATGTAGAGGCATTTATATGGAAGATAAGTTATTGATGAACTTCCTCAAATATTGAACTACAAAAATAAAATTTTTGGTCTCGGTCAAACAAGGTGGCATAAGACAATTCAAAATGGCCTCTATATTAGTCGATCAATCCTCAACTCTCCATCTCCAATCACATGCCCCAAATATACAAGCGATTGTTGAGAAAACTCACACTTCTTCTTGTTTAACACTAGTTGACTCTCAAAAGTATCTTGCTAAATACCATAATGTCATCCAAGTACACAATGACAAATGAATCAATAAATGACCTCAGTACCTCATTCATCAACTTCATGAAGGTAGCAAGTGCATTGTATAGCACGAATGGTAATATCAACCATTCATAAAACCATTGCATAGTCTTGAACGCGTTATTTTCTAGATGTCCTCTTCCTTAATCCGAACTTGGTGATACCCAGATTTCAAATCAAGCTTAGTAAAATATTTAGCATGATGTAATTGATCCAAAAATCATCAATTGAGGAAAAGGGTACCTATTTGTGATGATTATTTTATTTAATGCTCTATAATCAACACACATCCTTCATGAAACATCTTTCTTAAGTACTAAAATAATAAGAGAACCACATAAAGAAGTGATAGGATAGATTATAACTTGCTTAATCAAAGATGTAACTAATGTTTTACCTCATTGACATCCTTTAAGGATTGCGTGTATAATCCCAAGTGGACTATTAAAGACCAGCGGACTATTAAGTAGTAAAAATATCTCATGCTCAATTGGCCTAATCGGAGGAAGCCTCGTAAGCTCTTGGAAAACTTCCCTAAACTGCTGAACCAACTCTTTCATATGCTTTATCTCTTTGTTAGTAAACATACTATAAGTGATCTTAGATGAAATAACTTCCTCTTCTTGTATATCCCTCAAAGTAAGTAATGAAAATTTCCCACTAGCATTATTAAGTTTCTTATCTTTAGGGGCACTTACCAAAGATATCCTTGAGTCTCTGGCAAAGGATAAAATGATGTAGCTCTTACCATATTTCACCAAGTAGTATTGGTCAACCCTTATCACAAAGATGCCATCTTTGATATAAAAGTATGAGCTGCCAAACATCGCACCACACACATCAAGAGGAACAATATCAAAGCATCTTCATCAATGAAATTTTTCTCAATATAAAACATAATTTTGCATTGCTTGGTAACTTTGATGTCATGTCTTTCTTCACCCAACCCAACGAGTACATATTTGGATGATTGCAAGTCTCTAATTTCAACTTGTAAAATAATTCCTTACTTATCAAATTAGCTTGAGAAAAAGTATAAAAAAGAGCATCCATTTTAGTTTTCTTCATTTGGATTTTATATGATAATGATTATTGAGTTCATTCTCTTGAACATCATTATTACTACCCAAACATACCTCTCTATGGATAGAGGTACAACACATTGTCTCATCCACCTCTTTGCTGCAAAATATTTCCTCTCCTTGGAGGGAAGTCATGGCCTTATTTTTATTCTTCTTATTCTTGAAGGGATGTAATTCCAGGTGGAGCTTCCAACATTTATCCTCGGAATGAGTGTCAACATCACAATGACCACAATGAAATTTAGTATTCTTCTTAGAAATGGAAGTATCTTTATTCTTACCTTTCCCTTTTCCTTTCTCCTTGTGATTGATGTCACCTTGTTTCTTGAAGCATGTTGAGAGGTAGATGAACTCTTCTTCTTGTCCATCTCTAGATAGTGGGCTTGAGAACAAGCCTCATCTACATTCATCGGCTTGGCCAAGAGGACTAGTCTTCTCAAGTGGCTATGGAGTCCACTAATGTATTTCATCAAAATGTCTTGGTCCACTACATCTTTTCCCATTTGGATAGCTTTCTTCTGGAACTCACTAGTGTACTCTTGCACATTTTGGCCTTGTTTTTACATGAGATATTGCCAATATATGAACCTCTCTTCCTCATATGAGATAGGATAGAATTGCATTTTGATTAATATATAAAGTTCATCTCACTTATAAATAGGAGGAATATTCTTAACAACCAAAGAATGAACATAAATTTCAAACCAAGTTAAAGCATGTTTGGTTGATTTTGACCTTCAAAGGAAATATGTTGATTCTAATTGATTCAATGCAAACTAAAATATACCTAAAGTGGAGATAGCCAATGGTCTAGCTTCTAGGAAGTCATGTTGCCATCATATGGTGGAATTTATATCTTTGCTTCGCTTTGAAAGGAGGAGGAGTAAGGTTGGCACGAGGTTACTATTCATCATCCTCAGTAGCACCATCTTATGATCTCCTAAAGTGCCTCATTTGGGCCACCAAGCTTCTCCATGAGCAATCCCATAATGGACTCCAACTTTCCAACATAAAAGGAAATAATTCCCACATCTTTGGAACAACTTGACCATCCACCTCCAGCTTATAGAAACGTTCTTATTTAGTCTCACCTACATCTCCACTATGAGCCATGTCACAAGATATACATCTCCACTACAAGCCATGTTTGATTCCTTGCTTCCACTTTGTGGTGGATATCTCTTCTTCAAAAGGAATGAAGATACCCTTATAGGTAAGGGACATCTAACTAAAAATTTCAACACAAGTTAAACGACACAAAAACTACTAATTATAATTTCTCATTACCAATATGATCCGTAAACTACCTCTTTCTAACAATGTACAAATCCTATTTTATTGATAGTGAATGAGAAATTTCTATATTTCTTATTAGAATAGTATATTATGCAAGAATCAATCATAAAAACATTGAAATGAAGAGACAAGAGACAAGGAGAGAAGATTTTTATCTTGAAGAAACCCAATGTGGGAAAAACTCACAAGCTAGGTAAGCAATTGCTCCACTTTCAATATGTAATTCTCCAAAAATACAAATTTACTGCCAATATATGGCCTTCAAGAAGGATTCAAACTCTTTCAATTTGTATTTGTTTGCTTACAATCCTCAACAAGAAAGAAATCAAAAGTTTGTGAACAAAACAAGAACAATTCAGTCTTTTCTCTTTTTTGTTGCACTTGAGTTCATCAAAACCACCTACTTAGATGAGTAAAAGTGCTTTGGTATTAATAGTTGCTCTTTCAAGGACACAAGGAAAGGTAAAACAATTCAAATTGGAAGCCCAAAGATTTAAAACTATTAAGTTTATAAGTTTTTGATGTTGTTGGCACATAACCATTGGAGTCTTGATATCCCTCAAGCGGTGGTTGTGCAACCACTCAAAGTCTTGCAGGTGGTAGTCCTGCAACCTATCGCAGCAGATTCCATCACTATCTCACTATCACCATAGAACAAAATTTAAAAATGGTCTTCTTGTCATTTGAAGGTTTTGGATCACCACCAACTTGACTTAACCATCTTCTAGTATCATGAACTTGTTGAGGGCATGCATTCTGCAAGTCTAAAAAAGAGAATACATAGAATTGGGTACTCTCATATCTATTTTTTGATTAAATTCGGTGTCCCCTTCGGAGATGGCATGTCTATGTTGAGCTAGCTTGAACTTTACTTGGGTGGAATTTCCTCAGGTATAATTGTAAGTGTCTTGTAGTGCTCCTCTCACTTATACCTTGTCAACCTCTCTTGTATAACACTCTGATTTAGTGTGATCATTATCACCTATTGTGATGCCCCTCTTATTTTTCTCTTATTGACTATGCTTGTGAGCACTCAAGTTGGTTGCCTAGTGTGCCTAGTTCATTTTCAAGAAGCCTAGCTCAGATTTTGGTTGTGAACATTATGTTGATATAATAATAATAATAATAATAATAATAATAACAAAATTTAAAATATAAAATAATTAAATAATGAGAATCAAATTGAAGGTGTTTGTGGGTTGGCTTGTTTTAAGGAATAAATTTTAAAAGATAATAATAATGAGGAAGTGGAAAGAGTGATAAATGTATAGAGTGTTGGGAATGGTGATTACTATTCTATTGAAAGAATGCACCAATGCCCCATAAATGGTGCATATAATTTTAATGTCGATAGGCATTACTTATATTGGGAGGTCACTGTGGAGAATTGTGTAAATCTACGACCCAGTAAAATAACTTGAAATCTATTATCCAAAATTCACCCCTCAAGGTAATTTTGATAACATGCATCAAATTCTTGAGTCCCAAGCAAGTAGATTGATTCAAGGCCCAAAATCATGTTTTTTTGGGGCCCCTTGGCTTCTCTCTAACTCTCCCATCCAAGAAAAATCCCAACGAGTTAGAAAAAATGGAAAAAATGCAAAAAAATAAGGTCGTAAAGGGGACAAGGAAGCCTAAATCAGCCGATGCGGAAGAAATGTGCGAGGCACCGGGACAAGTGGACCCAATTTTGCCTCAATATCCGCAACTCAAAGGAAAAGTCAACGTTTGACTCCTGAAACTTCAAACGGCCATAACTTTGACTCGAGCTCGATTTTCACAAAATTGGAGTTTACGGAATGAGCACGACGTCCTCTATGCCAAAAAAATGGATTTATTAGTTTTAATGAGGGTAGATATATTTAAATAAAAGAAACATATTCAGCTAGTCGGATTAATGCTCATTCCCGTCAAATGAAAACATTGAAAAATGCCTTCGGACCAAAAATAGTTACCCGTACTCGAGAAGGCCATAACTTTTGCATTTTCAGTGAAATCACACAAAATTGGTACCATTGGAATCATGGCTCGAGTCCGACACACAACAATCAAGAAATTTCAGATTTGATGAGAAATCAATGGAATTTCTTATAAAAACATGGCCATGTTCATAACAAGTGTTTTATTTGGTAGTTGGGAGTGCAATTAAGAGGCATGGTCATCATTCTTTCTAATTGCGGCAGACTGACAGTATGGGAGCCTTTTTAAGTAATATACAATAATTTTACTCCATTTAATGTCTCTTAGAAGTGGTTGAAGGATAGATTTCGGGATTTCCATTTTCCCTTCTCTCTCTCTTCTCATTTTTTCTATAAATTGGAGTGTTGGGCTCATTGTAAAGGGGACAGGTTTGATACAACAAAGCTTTGTCAAAATTGCTTTGTGAAGCCAATGTGCTGTAGGCCCTTGTAGTGGACTCCTTGCATGGTGATCAGGCCCTTATCTTGTAATAGATTGAACTGTGCATATCATGAAGCAATAAAATACAAGTTTGTGGATGCATCTTCCCCTGTTGTGTTTTCTTGCATTCTTCTTGCCCCTCAATCTTGATTACAAGAATATTGTGTCTACTTTATGTTCTTGCAGGGATCCATTATCATTGTGTATGTTTGAAATGTTGTTGTGAATGCATTTTGCTAGATCGTGGAGAACTGTCATCACCCCTTCTAGTGTGCACTTTGCTTCTGTATCTCACACATTGGAAGGATACTCTCACACACCCTCCTTTTCTGGTGTATCACCGCTTTAGTGTAGGCTTTCATTTTATGCATTCTCTCTCCCTGGTCCCTTGGAAAGTTAGATTAGAATAGTTAGTTTACCCTACATTAGAGTAGATTGTGGCGTGGTAGTTTAGGAACAAGAACTAGCTTTCTAACGAGGAGGTGTATCTCAAGTAGCAAGTCCCATAACTTGGAGATAGTACCCATGTTATCCAATCACATAGTGAGTTCAAGTATATGCACTTGTAAAAACATAGAGGTCTTGTGATTCGGTGATAAACATACATCGTACAAGACCATGAAAATATTTTCATCCCTTGATCCTCCATGTCACACTATAGAAAGGAAACAATAGAAAGGATTAGGCTTCTTGGTTGCATTTTAAAGTTGTGTTTGTATGGTGACTGGAAGACGGGCACATCAATTTGGCTGTGACATTTGAGCTATTACTTGCTGACATGGATTTGGAACCCCTTTTTCACCACGTTGGACTCGAGTTGCTGACATGGATATGGAGCCTCTTCTTTGCAAGCGAGGAAATGGTGTATTCAGACTTCGAAGAAGAAAGGTGAGAAAGTGAAAACGTGTAATTTCATTTGGATTCTCCCCACAGGACCAACAAAAAAATCCATTTCGTAATCCAATGATGTTCCCTATCAAGGAAGGTTTTCAATTACCACTGGTTTTGGTGGGCATATCGGGAAAGATGAACTCAAGGAGAGGGGATGATGTAGGCATAGGTTACCCTCCACTCAATTTACACCCATGCACATGGGTACAAATTCCCATGTTTCCATGCCAAGGCATAACATCCTCCTTGTTGGAAAGGAGCCCAGTGTTAGAAAAAAAAATGACGTGACATGATGGGATGCATGGCCCACCTTTCGGCACTTGACGTGGCCTATTTCTGGTGACTTGGCAAATTTAAATTATAGAACGGAGTGCCCCACGCCATTGAATCATCACCATACCTATGAATCATTCCATTCTGTCATGGGTTCCTGGTTTGAAAGCATCGCTGTGGGGTTTTACAATCTTCCTCCGAGCTTGCAACTTTCATTGTCTTCGATTTCTATGTGTATTTCACTGGTGGGTGTTCGTTTGTTGTTTTTGGGGGTCGAAGCTAGAGGATGGGTTGCAAAGGAGGACACCACAAAGAAGAACTAGAATCTTGAGCCACGAGCCATGATTTCAGAAGAAGCTTTTCATACAGGTGAAGGAAGGTGGTTATTATCTCTATACAGTTTAAGATCTTGCATTTGCATTTCTGAGGAAGAAGCAAGAAGGGAGGAAGGAGCCTAGGTAGCCATAAGTTTCTCTCCATTTTACTACCATAAGTTTCAAATCCAAATCCTCTATCCCATCTCCTAGTGTTTATACTATTTCATAGATTTGTGGTTTCATAATTTAGTTTATTCCTAGATTTGTTCAATGAGATTTTTCCATTTTATACTATTGTTTTCTCGCACCATCCACTAATATGCACCTCTTCTTGTATACATAGAATTTATAGTAAGTGTATACTTACATTTTCAGTTATATTTTGAATGGAATTTAAGTGTGGTTTGGTTGGAGGAGATATTAGCCACAACAACATATTGCAATAATGTATGTATTTCCTTTTGTGTAATGTATCTTGGGATGAATTTAAACAACAGGCTCGACTGCAAAATAATGGAGGCAAATACATTTAGGAATTTTGTGTGTTGATATGAAACTGTTTGACAAAATGACTTATAGAAAACCATACCTACTGATGTCTTTGTGAAATAGGGTTTCTAGAGAATTGTTTGACTGAATGCCTCAAAGAATCTCTGCAAAATATTTGATAAATTATTTCTAAAAAATGTATGAAAATTTGAATAGATTGGGGTTTTCAACAGTTTCCAAATATTGATTATTAGACTGTATTTTCCACCATCATGCATTGTCTTAATAACACAAGAATGTATCATACATAATACATGGTGAGGAATACCTTGCTTTGTCAGTATACACATAATTTGGAATGTAAATTCATTTTCTCTAGTATAAACATACATCAATAAGGTATTGCTTTTGGTATGACCATGCATTTGAAGATATTGAATTGATGTCATTCTATTTCTTGATTAAGTTTGGAGCGTATGTATGTATATATTACACTAGTTAATTGATTGTAGGTATTATAGTGTCATTTTTCCATTGAGTGACTACCAACCATGGGCACTAAACTAGGTGTGATTTATGACAAGTTTTAGTAACCATGAAAATCATGTTAGAAAATATGGAAGCCATATGTATATCTGTTAAAGCTGAAAGAACTTACCACTACCAAATCATTGAGACCACGGTTCAATATTATCCCTCGGAGATGATATGCGAAAAGTGCATATGCATCTAATTCAAATAGTGAGTTGAGCATATAACATATTTGAAAGATACAATGGATCAAGGTATGAAAAGGATTGGTGCAAATCTCAAAGTAGCGGGCATGTTACAAGTCACTATAGAGCTACACAATATGATGCAAGGAGTTATGACAATGTTGTGAGGTACCATAAGTCCTTTTCATATGGCACAAGATACTCTGAGGATGAGATAAAACATTTAAGGAGTGAGGAGCCTTATGTGATAACAAGGTTTTATGGGAAACATACAAGGTTGTGTAGATATCACCAAGAAAATACATGGAAGAGAGAAGAGAGAAAATAGATATATATTAGGTGATGCATGAGAAAAAATGGGAGAATAGAGATGAATGGGTGTAAAATTGCGTAAATACATAGAACATGGGCCTATAAGAGCCTATTTTAGATCAATAATTCCTTTCTAATTATGTTTGAATGGTAATAGATATAACAATTCGATTGTTATAATACATGTTTATTTAGATGGAAAGACTAAAGAAGACTGGAAAGCGCAAGGCTTCACTATTGTAAGAACCAAATGATTATGAATCATTCGATAGTGAAACTTATCCATTCAAAAATTATGCAAAGATCTCTACAAACAAAGATGTTGGTGCTACACAAGAAGATGAGTCTTCCCCGTCAATTTGTATGGAATTAGAAATGAAACTTGTATCAAAGAAGACAAAGATGTATCAAAACCAGTGTGAAAGATTTGCATTGGAAAATTTATATTTTACGAAAAAAGGAACTATTGGATGAAATAGGAGAAATTTCCTCAAGGCAGATGGAGTTAGAACTTGAGGTTCAGGAGTTAGAACTGGAAATTAAGAATTGGGAGACAATGCGTGAAGTGGACAAAAAAGTGTTCGCAAATCAAGTAGCCAACTTTAATACCATTCTTAAAATACATGAAGATTAGAAGGAAGTATGGAAGAATATGTTCATGCGGGAAAAGGCGAAATTGAGGAAAAACACCGAGGCACTCCCACCCGAAGACAATGATAACAAATGAATATACCAATCATACAACCCTTGAGATGAAAATATGCTTGTTAAACACATATTAAACTCAGTTATATATTTGACATCAGTGTGTTATTGTACTTTTATATTTCACTTACATATTTGACATATTTTACTTATATATTTGACATATATGTATAGATATTGATTATGTGGTATGCGAAAAAAATAGTTATATTTAATGAATGTTTCTTTAGAATAATAAATGATATGGATAGACGTATGTGGTTATATTATGATTATTAGATGTATGTGATTTTACTCTAATATGGTAGTTTTTTGGTTGATTTTATGATGTGCACATTAATTAGTATTTAAATCATGTATATGAAGTGCTATATCTGGTATGCGATGTGATGAATAAGGAAGAGTAATACAAGTGTGATTAGAAGACAAGTGTATATATGTGTGATGAAGTTATTACTTTATTGTATAGATGATGATGTTTTCACTATGTATGTGGTTAATTTATTAATGTGAATATGGATTGTGGATTACAACATATGGTATATGGTTACTTAGTTTGTGTTTTTATTCCATGTATGCCTATTTGGGTTTGTCGTGTTCGGTAATTTAATGTAGATAAATCACAAATTTTATTTCAAAAATTGAGTATTCATTTCATAGTTATGTTTGAATGGTTAAAGATATTAATAATTATGTTTGAATGTTAACAAATATTAATCGGTTGTTTAAATACAAGTTTAATTATAGATGTCGGGATGAAAGAAGATTGGAAAGTGTGTTGGGTTTGATTTGCACTTGGAATGAAACCACACGGTGGGGACAAGCAAGTCCCTCCTCTTTAATGAGAGAGGTTCCCTTATTGAAAGCAGGGGAAACCTACATAAAAATACACAATCTTTCATTCAATGGTGGTTTCGATATCTTGAAATGTGTTTTATGCCTAGAAAGTTATCAATACATGAGGATAGAAGACTTGAAGAGAGGAGGGAGGCATAAGAAGACAATACTTTCGGGAAAATGGAGGACAAAGAAAACCCTTATATGTATTGAGTAAATGAGATATAGAATAGAACCATTCACATTTATAATGGGAACAATCCACAGACTCAAATTTCTTGAGATTGTATAAACTAGAACACAAAGTTTCTAATCATGCAAGGATTAAATGATTCACAGATCAAAGCAAAAAGGAAAGAGAAAAGCAGAGGAAAAAGGGAAAACCTTTGTATTGATTTCTTCAAATCAGAAATTATAGTTCAAGAATATCAAAATTCCAACCCTTTACAATGGCTTTGAAATCCACCTGAAATAGCTCGCAAGAGACACAACTTCCTTGAAAGAAAGAAATAGATTACAACTTCCTCGAGCAATCAAGAAACTGTTACTGACTCATTTCGACCATTCACACCTTTTGAATTCTTGATTCACAAAGAAACGTTAATGGCATAAAAACTAGGTTTTCAAATATATACGACCGTTACATTATTTCTCCAATTAAAATATGGGCCATTCGATTTGATTTTACAACTTTAAATTTGGGCCGCCCACGTGGAAGAAATTGATTGGAGCGGGCTTGTGGATGCCTTTTACATTTTTTTCCTTTGAAGTTGCGTCAGCTGACACGTGGAGAGCTCCACTGGTTTTTTATACTTAGCCGATTCGGGCCTATTTCCTGCTTGACTTATGTTGACCCCTAGACATGTGGAGAGCTAGCGCTCATTTGAGTTTCTACTTTGGAAACACCTCCTGAAATTGTGCCGAGCTGATGCGTGGCTCCTTCTGTCGCCGATCTTGGAATTTTAATGGACAACTTTGTCTCTCTATTGACTTTGACCACGTGGTGAGCTGGCGCTCATTTAGAGATTGGCCCTTTGGTTTCACTTTTGAAATTGTGCCGTTGAGGCACGTGGAGGATTCCCCTGACCCGCTCATACTTAGTCAATTTAAATAACCGGCTCTATCCCTTTTAGACCTAGGACATGTGGAGAACTAGCACAAGTTTGAGAACTGCGCCTAGCTTCAACAGTCAAAGTTGTCTTTGATGAGGCATGTGGTGCCATCTCTGAACCTTCCATACTTAGCCAATTTGGGATTGTTCTATCTTCATTTTGGACTTGGGACACGTGGAAAACCTGCACTTAATTAAAGACTGTCCCTTGGGCCCATACCCTTGGAGTTGTGTTTAGACATGTGGAGGCTTCACTATTGCTTGAAACATGTCCATACCACATCCAATCAAATATGTCCACATACTACCCGTGGATGTTGGGGCAAAAAAATAACGGGACGATACGCATATTAGTCTTGATTTATGGGAAGAAATAAAAAGAAGAGAAAAAATTCACCATTACACCTAAATTTCAAATTGTTCTCCATGAAATGGGAAAACTACAAATAATACCAGGCTTGACGCGATCCAATACTCTAAGGTACCAACTCAAAATTTGAAACTTGACTTCAAAAGAGGGGAATTTTGAGGGTGACAACAACTAGCTCTTTCTGGGGATGACTTGGCTTGGAACAAAGACACAAGGCAAGATCAAGAATTACAGATAACTTTGGGAAAGAGGACTAGTGCCTTATCCATTGGGAAAAGGAGTCAAAAGCAAAACCAATACAAGGCAACACACACAAGATGGGAAAAGAAACAAAACAAACCAAAAGGGAAGACCCAAAACAAAACACACCACACAACAAAGAACAAGAAAGGGACACAAGCCAAAAACCAAAAACCAAACACAATGTACAAAAGGACTTCCTAACCACCTAGGATTTGAACAACTTTAGGTACTACCCACTATAAGGGAGTGGGAGAGGAGATCCATCCATGTAATCTAGATAAAAAGAGTTCTCTCAGCAAAATGTCGATTCTCGAAAGGACCAAGCCAAAGAGAATCAAACTTACCATGACTTCCTCGTGGCTCATGTCTTTTGTCCCAAAGCAGACAACGTCTCCCACTTGGAAAACTCTAGGGTTGGCTTTCTTGTCAAACAAAGCCTTCAATTTGAACTGATGAGCTGCTATCTTGTCAACCACTTACAACATGTCCTCATCAAGCTTCTAAAGGTAAAAAATTCTCTTGTCCAAAGAGCTACTGAAACTTGAATCTTTAATGGTTTTCATCATATGTAAGGCTGGAAATTCCACCGTGACTAGTAGTTGAGCTTCCACACCATACACCACTTGGAAAGGAGACATTCCAATTTCTCTCCTAGGTGTAATTCTATCAGCCCAAAGTGCATCATATAGCTTCTTATGCCAATTCCTATGAGAATAATTTACAAGATTTCTAACTATGTTCACCAAGTTCTTGTTTGTTGATTCTCCTGTCCATTCCCTTGGGGGTAGTAATATGAAGAATGAGCAAGTGAGATCCCATACCCATAACATAATTCCATCATCTCAGCAGAAGAAAATTTGGAAGCATTGTTAGTCACAATTTTGTTTGGGGTCCCAAACCTAATCAATATGTTCTCCTTAATGAAGTTGCAAACTACCTCGAAGTAGTGCTCTTAACTGGGATGACTTCCACCCACTTGGTGAAGTAATCTGTGGTAGTCAACACATGGGTATGTCCAACACTGGAAGGTGGGTTAAGAGTTCCAATGAAATCCAATCCCCACTGTTGAAAGGGCTCATCAATCACTACTGGCTTTAGTGGAAAAGCAACCAACTTAGGTCTTCCAACAAACATTTGGCATGCTTCACATTTACCAACCCATTTTGATGCATCTATGAACAAAGTGGGCCAATAATAACCAGCATGAAGTATTTTATGAGCTATTATAGTAGAGGAGAAATGACCTCCACAATCCTAGTCATGAAAAGCTAGAGAACAACTTCTTTTGTTGCTCCTTGTCTACACACTTCAAAAACCTTCCATCTATGCCTCGTTTGAACAAAGCATTCTCCCATAACACATATTGTGTAGACCTTAGTTTGATGGCTCTCTTCTCTTTGGCACTCAAGTGAGATGGACACTCTCCATAGGTCAGAAAGTGAGCAATGTCAGCATACCATACATTTGTCGAGCTGAGGAACAAAACAACAGGGACATCAACTCCATCTTTGGACAACTCCTTGGAAGCTCCCTCAACAATGAGTTCACATAGGCCCTTACCCCGAACCAAGCTTTGTTGGCCTGATGTCAAGATCATACTCTTTCACCTTTGTTACCCAATTACCTCTCTTGGTTCCAAATTCTTGCTAAGTAAGAATGGATTTGATTGTTATATCAGGCACCAACACTACAGAGTGAGAATTAAGGATGTAAAACCTAAACAACTTGACAAATTTGACAACTGCAAAAGCATGTTTCTCCATCATGGTGTACTTCAGCTCATGAGTTTTCAAGACATAACTCATGAATGCAATTGGGAGCTCATGATCTTCAACATTCTTCTAGGCTAACACAACAGCTAGGGTATTTTCAGTGGCATAACAATAGATAATGAAATATTTGCTAAAGTCAGGGCACGCCAAGATTGGAGTCTTTGCAATAGCCTATTTAATGTCCTCAAATGATTTCTTCCCTTCAGAGGACCAACCAAAAGTTTTCTTCCCTTGCATCATGTGAGCAATGCTCATAGTAAGTTATGCAAAATCGGGGATGAATCTCCTTAGGAAATTGATCTTACCAAAGAAATAATGGACACCTTTCTTACTTGATGGAAGAGGAATTTTGGATGGCTTAAACTCTCTTGGATCAATCTTGATCCCTTCGTTCTTGAGACCCAAGAAACAACCTAGGGTTAGTTAGAAAATTATGGAATATATATATATTTTATATATATATATATATATATATATAAATAAGAAGTGTAACAACTAGGTTGTAACATAATAGTTGTCACTAATAGGTTCTAGAACAAATTTAATCTATTAGAACATACTTTTCTTTTATTAACAATTATCAGAGGTCACAAGGTCCAAATTTTAGGGTTAGAAGTTTTAGTTAGGTTCAGGGGGTAATTTATCCCCATACCCACTCTCTAATAGGCTCAGAGTTTCAACTTGATTTTTCTCACACTTAACGCATTCAAAATTTTCCCTAAATCATTCCCATTGGATAGGAAATTTTCTCACCTTTCCAATGATATAAAGAAGTCCTCCTAACTCCTTGTAAAACTCTAGTTATGGACGGTGGACCTTAGGGGTCAAATTTTCCCAAAAGGACACGTGTCGAGCGGGAAGAAAAAACCATTTTTGGGTTGGGCGGGTGGGGGCGGGTATTTTAAATTTTCCATGTGGGAAAAGACCACATTTCTCCTGCGCCTCCACGGGTCCTCCAAGGACACGTGTCGGGCTCTAAGCCAAGGTGGGGAGAGGATGAGGGAAGGGCGGGGGCAAGAGGCGTTTAGGAAATTTCACCGAGGAGGGGAAAATCCAATTGGCGCCCACGCGCCCGCGGGTCTGCTAGGGACACGTGGTGCTCAACCAAAAAAGTGGGGAAGGAAAGAGGGAAGGGTGGGGTGGCGGAGGTGATTAAAAAAAATTTTTCAGAGGGGAGGGTGAAAGGGGTAAAAGCATGCATGGGCCCATGCATCCGTGGAGGGGATTTTTCCAAAGGGGGGGCGGGAGTGCGGGGCCGTGGGGATCCTTTAAAATTTTTCCCAAAACAAAATTTCAAAAGAATAAAGGTTGCGTGGTCTCCCCCCCCTGTCACCCCATGGTGCCACATGGCACCCTCTGGTTGGCTGTGGGGGGGGAAAATTCAAAAAAATTTCCCCAAAATTTTTCAAATTTTTTTCTAAGGATTTTTCAACGGGAAATTTTTGGGCCGCGGGCCCGCTAAGGAAAATTTTCCCAAATTTTCCCGCCAAGGAAGGAAAACTTCAAAGGCCATAATTTTTCTAGAAAGCTCAATTTTGGGAAAACAAGGACTTTCTGGAAAGCTCTCGATGCCCCTCTTTGCACAAGAATCATAATTTTAGATTTTGATAAAGTTTAAGGGGTAAATTTTAAGAAAACATTCTCGTAGGATTTTTAAAAGTAAACTGGTAAATTTTAACTTATAAATTTTGTTCAATTTGATCTTCTCCTTCACTCAACATGCCAAAAAGACATGGAGGATTATTCTAGGAAGGATTTAGATGTTTTAGGAAGGTAAATTTTCTCAATTGATTTCCAATTTGAATTTTTCCAACAATTGACAGAAAAAGGCTACAAAATGACTGTGAAAGGTTTGGGTTTGATTTTGCAATGTTTTAAATTTTTCCTTAAGTGTTTTTAGTCAAATTGAGTTCATTGATATTGTATCATGTTAAATTTTAATGTTTCCATGTTGATTTATTGTGTAAGTTCAATGTGCATTTTAATTAAATTATTTGCTAGTTTTAAAATTTACAATGAGATCAATTTCTTGAGGATCTATTTATCAATTTTCATCATTCAAGTATGGAAATTTCATTTCTTTCCCATCTAATACATTTAAGTGATTTAAACAAACATTTAAATCAAAATGCAATACTGAATTCAATTTTATACATTTCAAAAAAAAAAAAAAATAATTTTTCCTTACTATGTATTTCTTCTTTTTATTTCCTTCCAAAATAGGGATTTTCACAATTGATATTAAAATTTGAATCAACAATGCATGAGTGTTGAAAGGTCTTTCACATTACAATTTCAAGAAATTTTTATTGCTAAAGTCTATACATTTATTTTTCATTCATTTGAAAACAAAAAATTTACAACTTTTTTTGCCTTTCTTTCAAAAATCCATAAAAAAGTATAAATATCTTTCACATTTCGAATATACACTTTCATAATCAATTACATACATCTTTTCTTCACAAAATACATTACAATTTCATCCACATCAAAGTGGGAAAGGTTACAATAATAAATATTTCACAAGGGACAGTCAAAACTGTATTTTCCTCTGCTCCAAAGAACAACAACATGCAAGTTTTCCTTTTTCTTCCAATTTGATCACAACAAAAGTGGGGAAAGGCAACGCTCTCCACCCAACCAAGACATCCAATGAAAGGAGAATCCATCCTTCATCATTGGCCCCGAGCCCCAACCACAATGCAATAGAAGGTGTGATTCAACTCATGGCAACAACAAGCTTCCACAAAACATACACACAACATTCTTTCAACATGCATATTTCAAATTAAAAACATAGTTCAACACAAGACAATAATTTACAACTGCATTTGAAAACATTCAAACAGAACTCAGGCTTTATCATGCAAGCCAAAGGAGCAAGGACTATGGGGGAAGCTACTTATGCCTCCCAATGGGAATTGGGCATCCACCTGTAACAAAACCACCAAAATAATTCATCACACATATCCTTATGCCCCCACAATCCCTCCTTATGCCCCCACAAATTTTCCTTATGCCCCCACAAAGTAAGAAATGCAAGCTATTTCTTTTCCATGGTGGATCCCAAACCCAAACTCCCTCCACAAAATTTTGATGCCACTGGCATTCCCTTATGCCCCCCACATGGATTCCCCATAGCCTTCTCCTACACCATTCCTATGGTAGTCTACCCAAACAACCAATAAATACACAAAACACATGCACCATTCACACAAACACAAAAGAAATAATAACAAAAAGAAGAGCTAAGCTCCTACCTCTCCATGGTAGCTTTTGTTTCCAAACAACAAGCTTCAATGCCAAAAAACAGTCCCAAAACAACAACCAACAAGCATGCAAAGTTTTCCAATCTCCTTCCAAAAGCAAGAGCTCCAAGCACAAGAAAATTCACCCCAAGGAAGTATGCAAAATGATTCAACAACCCAAAACAAGGCAAAGAGTTTGAATTTTATAGAAGAGGGAAGAGAAGAGGATGATGTGGATCCATGTAGGATGCCACATCACACATCCTCAACTCCAACACAAAAGACAAAATTTCATTCTCCAAGCACAATAAAGAGGTGGGTGAAAATATGACAAATTTACTTGCACACTCCAAAAAGCCCACACCCCAAAGGACTACAAATTAAATAAAATGTAAGAAGAGTGCAATTAAAAACATGCAACATGATTAATAAAAATGCATTAAAAAGGTCTAAAATCAACCCTCCAACCATAGGTATGGTTGGTAAATAAATTAAGAGGTATGGGACAAGTTTTACTTGTCCCACAAGCCTCAAAAAAATAGCCTCCAAGGACAAATTCGAATTTCCAAGGAGGTGGAGTGTTTCATACTCCAAAATATGACTTACACAACTCTTACACAAACTTACACATCCCTTACATATTTAATACAAAGAGCCAACAACTTCCATTATTACTTTCCCATATCCCAATTTGATTTATTTAACTTTTAACCATATGTTTTCTCACATTAATCTACCACAATTTAATTAAATAAAAGAAAAGGGACACATCACTAATAAAATACATACAACAATAATAAAAAAAACCACATTAATAAAATACACAAAACCCATGGTCACATATAAAGGTGATCCCCCATGGGAATCCCTAACAAAACAAACAAACACAAACACAACAAAACAAGTTGCCATGGTGACCTTGTTGAATTCACCTAGAATTCCATTGTGGTTGGTCTCCAATCCCCGATGTTTGTTGTGATATTTTAACTGCAAAACACAAATACCTCCTTGGCCTCGTGGCCATATCAGAACATCCAACATGATATAAATATAATCACAAAATCATCTATATATATGAATCACAACAACATCAAGGCAATTAACAATATCACTTACAATTTATATCAACAACATCAAAGTAACAACTATATCATCATCATATAATGTCCATTTTCTAAGTCTACTCACAATATCCAAAATCACATGCCCGAACAACATTCACAATATATCCATGTCAAATAGTATATCATCATCCACATATGAGTGTCTCTAATAATCATCATGCATCATAACCAAATCAAGATCACAATAATCCATGATCAAATATCTAACATCATACTAAATCAAAATCATAATAATGTCCATAATGAAATCAACAATATCAAAATAGTATCAAAAGGTGTCAAAGGGAAGTGGGCACTACATCCCCCTCCCCTTAGACTCGACTTCCTCCTGGAAGTCACTAGAACAAATGTGGAAACTGAACTCGTAATGAAGTAGCATCCTCCCATGTAGCTGCAGTCTCATCATATCTGTCCCACTGCACCCGAACCTGATCAACCTCTCTGCCTCGAAGGCCCAGGGTCCTATGATCTAGGATGTGAATGGGCTCCACCATCACCTACCCTTGATCCTACACCTGCAATGATGTCCAATCTAACACATGAGAAGGATCTGTAATATATCTCCTAAGAACTGAAACATGAAAACATCATGTATGTGAGACAAGCTGGGTGGCAATGCTAGATGGTAGGCCAAAGGGCCGATACACTCCAAGATCTCAAAAGGACCAATGAATCTAGGAGCTAACTTAGAACCTTTTCCATAATGGATAGGGCTCTTGTGTGGCCTGACATGAAGGAACACCTTCATGCCCACATCAAAACTACGGTCGATCCTATGTTGATCGCATACTTCTTCTTCTATCCTGTGCCTCCTGCAATCTCTACCTGATCAACACCACCTGCTGCTCCATGTCCTGTAGAAGAGCTGGTCCAAGAGATACTCTGTCCTCTAACCTATCCTAGCTAAGAGGTGTCTGCACTCTCTACCATACAAAGCCTGAAAAGGAGCCATGCCTATGGAACTCTAAAAACTATTATTGTAGGAAAACTCCACTAAGTACAAGGTACTCCTCCCATTTAGACTGCTGATCCATCACATACATCCTGAGCATGTCCTCTAAAATCTATGATTCACCCTCTCAGTTCTATCCATCTGTCTCAGGGTGATATGTTGTGCTGAAGTTGATTCTCATCCCGAGGACATACTGCATGGTAGTCCAGAAATGGGAAGTGTACAAAGGATCACGGTCACAAATGATCTTCCGTGGAATCCCATGCAACCTGACAATCTCATCCAAATATACCATGCCACTATGCTCTAGTTGTATAAGTGGTCTTCACCAGAGAAAAGTGAGCCACTTTTGTCAATTTATCAACCGTGACCATAATGGCATCGTGGTGATATCTCGACATCGGTAGCCCAACAATGAAATCCATGGAAATGGTGTCCCACTTCCATTCCGGTATAACATGAGGATAAAGAAGGCCTACTTGGATGTTGATGCTTGGCCTTAACTCTCTGGCACTCTAAACATCATGACATGAATCTGGGCCATGTCTCTACGAAGTCCTCTCCAATGATACAACTGTCTCAAGGTGGCATGCATCTTCTTCACCCCGAGATGGGCTAAATAGGGTGCATGATGTGCCTCTACCAAGATGTCCTGCCTCAAGCCTCCATCTCTGGGAACATAAATCTAGCCTCTGTGCCTGAGAAGACCATCTGCCTCTAAGGAAAACCATCAAACTTCCCCTCAAGGGTCTCTGAGACTCGATCTCTACTCTGAACTGCAATGTAGAAGCTATCAAGAGGAAGCTATTGAAGAATCCTGCTCCGTAAATCTGTGCTCACTGAGGTGGCCATAGCCACATGTCTCCATCTACTGAGAGTGTCTGCTACCACATTCTCCTTCCCTTCACATGCTCTATCTCCATATCATACTCACAAAGAAACTCCATCCAACGCCGCTGATGAGCATTGAGATTGAGATTGGGCTACGTGAAGAGGTGATGAAGACTCAAGTGATCTATCCTGAGTGTGAATCTCCTACCAAGAAGAAAGTGCCTCCATCAAACCAAAGGCATGCACAACTACTACCAAGCTCAAGATCATGAGTCGGATAATTAAGCTCATAATCCTTGAGTTTGTGAGACTCAAAAGCCACTACTCTACCCTCCTACATCAACACACCTCCAAGCCCTGCTAAAGAAGCATCCGTGCAAACAAAAACTCACCCTGTGGATCTAACACTGCAAGAATAGGTGTTGTAGTGAGACACTCCTTTAGTGTCTGAAGGCCTGCTCACATCTATTTTCGACCAAACAAACTTCTTCCCTTTCCTCTGAAGGGAAGTGATAGGGTGTGTAATCCGAGAGAAGTCTTAAACAAATCTCTAGTAGTAACCTACTAATCCCATGAAGTTGTGCACCTCAGTCATTGTAGTGGGTGCTGGCCAATCCATAATGGCTCTAATCTTGGAAGGATGATGACATGATACCTTCCCTAGAAATGATATGACCCAAATATTATGCACTCTATCTGAAAGAATGCACACTTCTCCAAGTTCCCGTAAAGTTGTTGCTCCTCCCGAAGACACTGAAGAACCTGGTGAAGGTGCCCCTCATGCTCCTCACGTGTACGTGAGTAAATCAAAATGTCATCTAGGAAGATGAGCATGAAGTGATCTAAGAAGGTCCTGAATACCCCATTCATCAAACTCATAAACACTATGGGGGCATTAGTCAAACCAAAAGGCACCACTGTGAACTCATAGTGCCCATATCTCTCATATGAAAAGGTGGTCTTATGAATGTCCACCTCCAAAATCCTCAGCTGATGGTACCTGACTTAAGATCAATCTTAGAGAAAACTATGGCTCCCTTCATCTGATCAAACAAGTCATCAATACATGGAAGGGGATAATGATTCTTGATCGTTACCTTGTTCAAGTTGGCGGTAATCAATACACAACCGCAAGGATCCATCCTTCTTCTTCACAAAGATCACCGGTGCACCCCAAGGGGATACACTAGGATGGATAAGGCCTTTCTCCAAAAGGCCCTCAAGCTGCAACTTGAGCTCACAGAGCTCTGGGGTGGTCATCGATAAGGTGCTTGTGAGATAGGCTCTGCTCCAGAACTAGATCTATATGAAAATCAATCTCACGTGGGGGTGGTAACCCTGGTAGCTCCCCTAGAAAGACATCTACAAACTCTCTCAAAATGGGATGATCATCTAGTGATGGTCCACTAGACCCATCCTCTGATCTATCACTAACTGTAACAACATACATCTGACAACCCCATCACACACACCGCTTAAGCTGCATAGCGGAGATGGTGTGAATAGAAATGGGTCTCCTGACCCCTGAAATCACTAACTCAACTCCCAAATCATCTACACAAGATATAGTCTTGTGGTAATAATCCATCCATCCTGGCCCTGTGTGTAGATAACCAATCCATACCCAAAATGACTCCATACGAGCCCAAAGGAAGGATACAAGAGATCTGAGGTAGTGGTGAAAGGTCCCAAATCCACTACACACTCCTTAACTAAGGAGTCTATAGAGATCTTGGCTCCAGAAGCCATCTCAACATCCCAACTATGACCCTACCTAACTACCACCAGCCTGCATCGCTCTACTAAAGATGGTGCAATGAAAGAATCAGAAGAACAGAATCAAACAATACAGAGGTAGGAATACCACCAATGCTACTATGTAGTCTCAATGACTATACTCTGATGCTCAGCCTGGTGGTTCTCAACCACTGCATAAATCTTGTGGCTATGTCCCATGTCACCAACCATAGGCTCAGAGATTTGTGTCTTACCCTTGTTATTAGGGTTCTGTGGGAAATCTCTCCAAAAATGTCCAGTAACACCACAACCAAAACATCCTCCTTGATCCTCCCCAATGAGTAGCACCTCCAGTAGGTGCCTGGAAGTCTGTGGCATGGATCCCGATGATCCGGCTGTAGTCTGTTGAGGTCTCTACTGGTAAGCTCCCACTGATTGAGCTCTAGGTCCACCCTGTGTCCTGATGGGACCCCTAGGAGGAGGCCCCATACTCGAACTCTCTCTATGCATCAGCTCTCTCGTGGAGGTCTATATGAGGTGGGGGTGGGACTATACTACTGCTGCTTTTGTGGCCTAAAGGATGACTATGTTGAACCCTATCCACCATGAGGAAGAGGTACTGACCCCCTCGATCTACTATCCTGCATCATCCATTGTATGCTGGCTCGGACTCTGGTCTCTCTAGCTCTGCTGGGTCTTCCCCGAGTCTCCTCTTGCTATATAGGCCTTCTCGATGGCCTCAGCTAATGTCTGTGGGTAATGGATATCACACCGCACCTCTAATGTCTAAATTCAGGCCCCAGATGAACCTGTGAATCACACCTGCTCATCCTGCATATACTCAACATACTGGAGTAGATCCAAAAATCTACTCTCATACTCTACTACTAAAAGAGATGCCTATCGGAGGTCATGAACTCATCATCTATCTCTTGTATGAACCTCCATGACAAATATCTACTCCTGAATCTCTCCTCAAATAGCTCCCAGGTCACTATCTCAGAATCTACATGGAGCTTCTGCTCCTCTGTCCTCCACCATACTCTTGCTCCATCCCTCAGTAGATGGATCACAACATGAGCTTTCATGTTGCTAGAACAAGGAAAAGCTTGAAGCAACCACTCAAGCTCACTAGCTAGGCCTCTGCCTGAAATCCACCATGTCACCAGAGTAATGTGAGGGTCGAAGCTTCAGGATCTCCCGATGTGATCTGTAGCTGTGGTCTCGATGGCCTCTAGGTCTCTCTGGCATGCTCATCCCTAAGCCTAGGGCTCGAGACCTCTCTCTATGCTCTGAAACTCGGTCACCCTATCCCCCTCAGGTGGTGACTCTACCCTGGCTGACTCGCATGGGAGTTCTCTCCTCTATGCTCCTCACTGGGTCGAGGAGATACCTGAACCCTCAATGGAAGGGGCTCTATCATGGCTGGCTGCATGTCCTCCTCCTAATCCTCCGCGTAGAGTGGCATTAACATCCTGAAGAGTCTACAAAATCTGGGGTAGGATGGCTGCTACACCCTGATCCGGTGGTGGTGGTGGTGGTGGTAAGTCTGAGTCTATGTGAAAATTCCCCTCGCCCCATCTACACCTCCTGCATAGACCAAAGTGAGAGTTAGTTCATTTTTCTAAGTTTTATTCAATTTCCATGTTTACTAAAATATGCAATTTCTAAACTAAGTTGTTTTCTAGATTTTAAAAAAGTGTGCTAGGTTTAAGTTTCATGTCCCAAGTTTTCTAGTGTGCCCAATGGTCCAAGATTTTGAACCACTACTCTGATACCAAGTGTGATGCCCATTAAAACAACCCACTTGAGACCCAAGAAACAACCTAGGGTTAGTTAGAAAATTATGGAATAATTTTTTTTTATTAGAAGTGTCCTACAACTAGGTTGTAAGACAACAGTTGTCACTAATAGGTTCTAGAACAAGTTTAATCTATTAGAACATACTTTTCTTTTATTAACAATTATCAGAGGTCACAAGGTCCAAATTTTAGGGTTAGAAGTTTTAGTTAGGTTCAGGGGGTAAATTATCACCATACCCACTCTCTAATAGGCTCAGAGTTTCAACTTGATTTTTCTCACACTTAATGCATTCAAAATTTCCTAAATCATTCCCATTGGATAGGAAATTTTCTCACCTTTCCAATGATATAAATAAGTCCTCCTAACTCCTTGTAAAACTCTAGTTATGGACCGATGGACCTTAGGGGGAGTCAAATTTTTCCCAAAAGGGACACGTGTCGAGCGGGGAAAAAACCATTTTGGGTTGGTGGGTCGTGGGGTGGTGTTTGCAAATTTTTCCCCGTGGGGAAAAGATCCACATTTCTCCCACACCTCATGGGTCCTCTAAGGACATGTGTCGGGCTCTAAGCCAAGGTGGGGAGAGGAGGGAGAGGGAAGGGGGGGGGGGGAGAGAGTTTGGAGGAAATTTCACCAAGGAGGGGGAAAATCCAATTGGTGCCCACGCGCCCGTGGGTCTGCCAGGGACATGTGGTGCTCAACCAAAAGGGTGGGGGAAGGAAAGAGGAAGGGGGGGGGGTGGAGGATGATTAAAAATTTTACCAAAAAAGGGAGGGGAAAGGGAAAAAGCGAGGGTGTGGGTCCCGTGCATCGTCGTGAAGGGATTTTTCCAAAGCTAGGGGCGGGAGTGGGGGGGTGGGGATCCTTTCAAAATTTTCCAAAAAAAAAAAAAAAAAATAAAGGTTGCGTGGTCTCCTCCCCCATCATTGTCACCCCATGGTGCCATGTGGCACCTCTTGGGCATGGGTGCGGGGGGGAAAATTTAAAAAAATTTCCAAAAAAATTTTTTTTTTTTTTCTAAGGATTTTTCAAGGAAATTTTCGGGCCATGGGCCCGCAGGAAAATTTTCCCAAATTTTCCCGCCAAGGAAGGAAAACTTCAAAGGCCATAAATTTTTCTAGAAAGCTTAGTTTTGGGAAAACGAGGACTTTCTGGAAAGCTCTCGATGCCCTCTTTGCACAAAAATCATAAATTTTAGATTTTGATAAAGTTTAAGGGGTCAATTTTAAGAAAATGTTCTGTAGGATTTTAAAAGCCAACTGGTAAATTTTAACTTATAAATTTTGTTCAATTTGATCTTCTCCTTCACTCAACATGCCAAAAAGACATGGAGGATTATTCTAGGAAGGATTTAGGATGTTTTAGGAAGGTAAATTTTCTCAATTGATTTCCAATTTGAATTTTTCCAACAATTGATAGAAAAAAAGGACTAAAAATGACTATGAAAGGTTTGGGCCCGATTTTGCAATGTTTTAAATTATTTCCTTAAGTGTTTTTGTCAAATTTGAGTTCATTGATATCATAGCATGCTAAATTTTAATGTTTCAATGTTGATTATTATGTGCAGGCTCAAACTGTGCATTTTAATTAAATTATTTGCCATTTTTAAAATTTTACAATGAGATCAATTCTTGAGGGATCTATTTATCAATTTCATCTTCCAATATGGAAATTTCATTTCTTTCTATCTAATACATTTAGTGATTTAAACAAACCATTTTAAATCAAAATGCAAGTCTGGTTTCAATTTATACATTTCAAAAAGACAATAATATAATTCCTTCACATACATTTCTTCCTTTCTTTTTTTTCCATTTTTCTAAAAAAATAGAGATTCAATCACAATTTGATATTCCAATTTGAATTCTTTCAATGCAAATGAAGAAAGGTCTTTAATCCTTTATTAATTCTAAAAAAAATAATCTTTACATTCTTTCAATTCCTTTGAATGCAAAAGGATTTCAATTTCTTTCTTTCAAATATAAACAAACAAATATAAATATCTCTTTCACATTTTGAATATACAACTTTCATAATCCAATTACATACATATTTTCTTTCTTTCAAAAATACATTACAATTTCATCCACTTCAAAGTGGGAAAGGTTACAAATAATAATAAATTTTCACAAGTGGGAAAGGTTACAAAAAATAAATATTTCACAAGGGATTTTCTTTTCTCGCTCCGAACAACAACATGCAAGTTTTTTTTTTTCTTCCAATTTGATCACAACAAAAGTGGGGGAAAGGCAACGCTCTCCACCCAACCAAGACATCCAATGAAAGGAGAAGCCATCCTTCATCATTGGCCCCGAGCCCCAACCACAATGCAATAAGAAATGTGATTCAACCCATGGCAACAACAAGCTTCCACAAAACAACACACAACATTCTTTCAACATGCACATTTCAATTAAAAACAATTCAACACAAGACAACAGTTTACAACTGCATTGAAAACATTAAAATAGAACTCAAGCTTTATCATGCAAGCCAAAGGAGCAAGGACTATGGGGGAAGCTACTTATGCCTCCCAATGGGAATTGGGCATCCACCTGTAACAAAAACCACCAAAATAATTCATCACACATATCCTTATGCCCCCCACAATCCCTCCTTATGCCCCCCACAATTTTCCTTATGCCCCCACAAAGTAAGAAATGCAAGCTATTTCTTTTCCATGGTGGATCCCAAACCCAAACTCCCTCCACAAAATTTTGATGCCACTTGGCATTCCCTTATGCCCCCCACATGGATTCCCCATAGCCTTCTCCTACACCATTCCTATGGCAGTCTACCCAAACAGCCAACAATTACACAAAACACATACACCATTCACACAAACACAAAAGAAATAACAACAAAAAGAAGAGCTAAGCTCCTACCTCTCCATGGTAGATTTTGTTTCCAAACAACAAGCTTTCAATGCCAAAACATAGTCCCAAAAACAACAACCAAAAAGCATGCAAAATTTTTCCAAACTCCTTCCAAAAGCAAGAGCTCCAAGCACAAGAAAATTCACCCCAAGGAAGCATGCAAAATGATTCAACAACCCAAAACAAGCAAAGAGTTTGAATTTTATAGAAGAGGGAAGAGAAGAGGATGATGTGGATCCATGTAGGATGCCACATCACACATCCTCAACTCCAACACAAAAGACAAAATTTCATTCTCCCAAGCACAATAAAGAGGTGGGTGAAAATATGACAATTTACTTGCACACTCCAAAAGCCCACACCCCAAAGGACTGAATTAAATAAAATGTAAGAAGAGTGCAATTAAAAACATGCAACATGATTTATAAAAATGCATTAAAAGGTCTAAAATCAACCCTCCAACCATAGGTATGGTTGGTAAATAAAATTAAGAGGTATGGGACAAGTTTTACTTGTCCCACAAGCCTCCAAAAAACAGCCTCCAAGGACAAATTGAATTTCCAAGGAGGTGGAGTGTTTCATACTCCAAAATCTGACTTACACAACTCTTACACAAACTTACACATCCCTTACATATTTAATACAAAGAGCCAACAACTTCTATTATTACTTTCCCATATCCCAATTTGATTTATTTAACTTTTAACCATATGTTTTCTCACATTAATCTACCACAATTTAATTAAATAAAAGAAAGGGACACATCACTAATAAAATACATACAACAATAATAAAAAGGAAACCACATTAATAAAATACACAAAACCCATGGTCACATATAAAGGTGATCCCCCATGGGAATCCCTAACAACAAACAAACACAACACAATAAAACAAGTTGCCATGGTGACCTTGTTGAATTCACCTAGAATTCCATTGTGGTTGGTCTCCAATCCCCGATGTTTGTTGTGATATTTTAACCTGCAAAAACACAAATACCTCCTTCGGCCTCATGGCCATATCAGAACATCCAACATGATATAAATATAATCACAAAATCATCTATACATATGAATCACAACAACATCAAGGAAATCAACAATATCACTTACAATTTATATCAACAACTATATCATCATCATATAATGTCCATTTTCTAAGTCTACTCACAATATCCAAAATCACATGTCTCGAACAACATTCACAATATATCCATGTCAAATAGTATATCATCATCCACATATGAGTGTCTCTAATAATCATCATGCATCATAACCAAATCAAGATCACAATAATAATGATCAAATATCAAACATCTAACATCATACTAAATCAAAATAATAATAATGTCCATAATCAACCACGTTGAATGGTGGATGGGGAAGATGATCTTAGCCTTCAAAAGCTTTTGTATTTCTTGGAAAATTGTATCATCTATCTTTGGATTATATTGCCTTTGTTTTTGTTTGAAGGGTTTGATCCTAGGCTCAAGAGGAATGAAATGTTGTATTTCTTTAGGCTGAAAATCCTTAAGATCATCATAAGAGTAAGCTAGAACATCATCATACCTCTTTAATGATTCACCACCTTCTTTTTCTCCTCCTGAGTGCATTTTGGGATTATCAAGACTCCCAATATTCACTTTCTCTAGTCTAAGCAGATTGTCGGGCTTTTTGGGAAACTTTAGACTTCATATACCTATCATGTTTATCAAAAAGATCCTCCAAAATCACCAACCCTTTAGGGATTTTGTTTCCTTTCAGTTTGATGCATCCATCTTGATCCATCTCTTCTTTGACACCCTCTTCATTTGATGACACACACTCTCTAGGTAGATTGTCACTTCCTTCAAAGTACAATTGATCAAAGTTATCTCTAAGCTCCAAGAAAGAAATAAAATGCTGGTCATCATTGAAAACTTGCCAATTATTTGCATTGTCAGGCACATTGGGTCTATGGATCATCTCAATGGTGAATTTCTCTTGAGGGAAATCAGGATGAGGAATCAACAAGGACCTGAAACAACTAGAGAGTCAGCCCTAGTGTTCCTTTCCCTTGGCACAACTTCAATGGAAAAAGCATCAAGGAATTCAATGGAATCCTAGACTAGATTCCTATAGTGCTTCAACCTTATGTTCTTTACCTGATAAAGGTCTCTAACTTGTTTTACAATTAGATCTCGCATCTCCACGAGAAAGAAGGTTCTTCACTCCCATTTCCTTCACCATGCTCAACCCAAGAATAAGGGCCTCATACTCGGTAGTATTGTTGGTATTTTCAAACTGAAATTTGAAGGAGAAAGGATGAACCTTACCCCAAGGGAAATGAGCACTACACCAGCTCCAAAACCAGCTGAAGAGTAACTCCCATCAAAATCCAAAGTCCACACACCATTAGGGTCAAGCAACACTCCCTTTGATAGACTTGTCTCCTCTTGTGACATGATCATGTAGTTCCCATGCCCAATGTCTGCATACAATATTTGTGCTTTAGGATCATCTATATTTTACACAATATACTCTACTTGTTTCTCAAGCAACAACTTCTTCATCTTCCCATTGATAGGGATCAAGGCATGTGACCAATCCATTTGGATTTCCCCTCCTACCTCCTTACAAAAATTTCTACTCAGCAACATCCCATATGAAGGAGGAATATCAGCTACCAAAATGGTGGCTAAGACCCTTTTCTCTGGGAAAGCAACAAAAGCTACTTGTGCATCTTTAATTCTGCCAACCAAAGGTACTTTCTTACTCTCCATGGAATAATAGGAACCAAAGGTATGTGTTAGGGTTAGACCCAAAGCATGGGCTACCTTTGTAGGCATTACATTATCTGATGCTCCTGAATCTATGACACAATTACTGAGTTTATGGCCAGCTATGAGAAGGGTCACATAGAATGGTTCAATTTTCTCATTAGGGAAGTGACTGCAGCCACAAGGCTTGATTGAGGTGAGGAAGAGGGAGTGGGAAAAATGCCTTTAGAAGAATGGGCTGGGGTTTTAGATTTAGAATTTACAAAGTTAACCATTTTGGCAAAGGATTTAGGATGGGTTTGATAGAACTCTGCCTCAAAAATCTGAATCTTGGTCTTTTTAAGATGGTCTATAATGTCAAAAGATCCAGATGTGGATGGGGAATCACTACTAGGAGTAGGAGGAGCTTTTGATCTATCAACTTTATCATTTGTTGGACAAGAATTCTTAGAAGCAAAAGTAGAGGGAGAAGGAATAGCAGAGCTTACCTTTTGGGTGGAAGTAGTAAGAATTGGAGCTCCTTTTCTTGCAATCATTGGGATGGTGGTGGGGTACTCCTTGGATATTTTTGCAGGTTACACCACTTTTTCCTTTTTGTTGGTCGCTCTGGGTCATAATGAATCACTATTCAGCATATGACTCATAATCATCTTCGTCATCCACACCTTCAATGGTGAGGAAATGAACTTGAGAACCACTAGGATCCTCCAGTTCTTCATCAACTTCCTCTTCTTGTTCATCATAGATCCCATTTTCTTCCTCATCATCAAGCTCAAGAACCTCACAAGTAGCATTGATAGGCACCTTGAGGGGTGGACCTTCAATGGCCAACCTAGTTTGAGAAGAGGGCAAGCGGTTCCTAGGTTGAAAGTTCTTCCTTGGAACATCTTGATATGGAGCATGCTGAGCCAATTATTTCTTGATGGCAATGAGGTCATTAGCCAACTTTTACACCAATTAATCTGCATTACCTCTAGGAGGAGAGGAAGAAGAAGATGCTTTGGATTTGAAAACTCCCTTTTCAGCTTGCCAAACATGATCAAGTCATCTTCCACACTAACAACCAATCTCTGATCAACATCCAAAGTTGCAAGATTTTCTCTCCTCAGGGCATAGCTTACTTCCGGAAATTGAGCATTCAAGAAGAAACACTTCTGAATCTGATCAACATGCCTAGTATTTAGTGGAATCTTGTTAATCAACTTGTTGAACTTGGCCAAAAATTATCTCATAGGCTCATGTGGCTCCTTCTTGATTTGAGAAATTTGAGCTAGCAAAGCATGCACATCTTCAACAAGTTTGAAACACTACTCAAATTCAGTCCTCATAGTAGTCCAATCAGTGATGGTCCTAACAAGAAGATGGTAAAACCAATCTGCAACATTGTCTTGCAAGGTCTCCACAAACAACCTAACAGAGACATCCTCATGTTCAACTCCAAGGACCCCACATGCAACAATGAAGGCTGTAATGTGTTCATCAGGGTGCACTTTGCCATCACCTCTAAATTTGGGAAAATTCTTCCTGTTACCCCTAGGTAACTCATGCAATGGTTGAGGAAGATCCAGAGGCCCAACTCTTTGTCCCCAAGGCCGAGGTGCTGCCATCCTTGGAAAGATTTATTGAAGTGGAACTGAGACACCAACAAGAATTAGGGCACGAAGATTAGGGCTAAGTTGTGCTTGAGGAATGCTACTACCAGAAGCTCTATCTTCAACAGGAGGTGTGCTTATGGAATGAGCTCTTCTATTTCTTCTTGTTGGAGGAAGTTGAAAACCTTGTTGATCCAGGAGTTGAAATTGGGGATCTTCAATTCCAAGAGCCCTTCTACCACGAGTGTATCTTAGAGTCACCAGATCAAATTAGTTGTTCTTTTTAGAAAGGAAATTTGTTGAACAAATCCCCAGTGGAGTCGTAAAAAACTGTTGGGTTTCAGATTTGCATTTGGAATGAAACCACAGTCAAGGGACAAGTAAGTCCCTCCTCTTTAATGGGAGAGGTTCCCTTATTGAAAGCAGGGGAAAAACCTATGTACAAATACACAATATTTCATTAAATGGTGGTTTCCCGATATCTTGAAATGTGTTTTATGCCTAGAAAGTTATCAATACATTAGGATAGAAGACTTGAAGAGAGGAGGGAGGTAGAAGAAGACAATACTTTTCAAAGTGGGAAAAGAGATGGCAATAGAGAAAACCCTTATATGTATTGAGCAAATGAGATATAAAATAGAACCATTCATGTTTATAATGGGCACAATCCGCAGACTCAAAGTTCTTGAGATTGTATAAACTAGAACACAAAGTTTCTAAGCATGCAATGATTGAATGATTCATAGATCGAGCAAAAAGAAAGAGAAAAGCAGAGGAAAAAGGGAAAACCTTTGTATTGATTTCTTCCAATCGAAATTATAGTTCAGAATATCAAAATTCCAACCCTTTACAATGGCTTTGAAAGCCCCTGAAATGGCTCACAAGAGACACTTACAATTTCCTCAAGCAAGAAATAAAAAATTACAACTTCCTTGAGAAAGCAAGAAATAATTACAACTCATTCCAACCATTCGTGCCCTTTCAAATTCTTGATTGCAAAGAAACGTTAATGGCGGAAAAACTAGTTTTTCAAATATATGGCCGTTACATTATTTTACCAGTTAAAATATGGGCCATTCGATTTGATTTTACAACTTTAAATTTGGGCCACCCACATGGAAGGAATTTATTGGAGCGGGCTTGCGGATGCCTTTTACATTTTTTTGCCTTTGAAGTTATGTTAGGATGACACGTGGAGAGCTTCAGTCAATTCTTTTATACTTAGCCGATTCGGGCCTATTTCTTGCTTGACTTATGTTGACCCCTAGACACGTGGAGAGATGGTGCTCATTTGAGTTTCCGCTTTGGAAATGCCTCCTGAAATTGTGCTGAACTGACGCGTGGTTCCTTCCGCCGGTCTTGGAATTTTCAACGACCAACTCTATCTCTCTATTGACTTTGACCATGTGGCGAGCTGACGCTCATTTGGAGATTGACCCTTTGGTTTCACTTCGAAATTGTGCCGTTGAGGCACGTGGAGGCTTCTGCCGACCTGCTCATACTTAGTCAATTTAAATAACCGGCTCTGTCCCTTTTAGACCCAGGACAAGTGGAGGACTGGTGCAAGTTTGAGAACTACCCCTAGCTTCGACTCTCGAAGTTGTGCCGATGAGGCATGTGGCACCATCCGTTGAATCTTCCATACTTAGCTAATTTGGGCTTGTTCTGTTTTCATTTTGGACTTGGGACACATGGAAAATTGCACTTAATTGAAGACTGTCCCTTGGGCCCTACCCTTAGAGTTGCGCCATTTGGATGCATGGAGGATTCCACTGTTGATTGAAACATGGGCATACCACATCCAATTAGAGATGTCCACATACTACCCGTGGATGCTGGGGCAAAAAAATAATGGGGATGATACACCTATCATTCTCGACTACGGGAAGAAATAAAAAGAAGGGAAAAACTTCACCATTACACCCGAATTTCAAATTGTTCTCCATGAAATGGGAAAATTGCAAACAATGCCAGGCTCGACGCGATCCAATACTCCAAGGTACCGACTCAAAATTTTCGAAACTTGACTTCAAAAGAGGGGAATTTTGAGGGTGAAATCAAAGCGTAAGGCCTTACCAAAGGTGTCGGAATTGAAAGATAATGCAAAATTCTATAGTGCAAGTAATAATGTGTTTAGAAAGACTATTGAGAGCCCTGCAAATGAAGATGTCGGAGTTGAACAAGAAGATGAGTCGTCCCCATCATTTTGTATGGAAGTAGAATTGAAACTTGCAATGAATAAGGAAAAGTTTTATAAAATTGAGCATGAAAGACTTAGACCAGTAAATTTGTCAAAAACAAAATAAAAAGTTATTGGACCAATTAGTAGATGCTTCCCGAGGAAGATGGAGTTGGAGCTTGAGGTTCAAGATTTGGAATTAGAAATTAAGAATTGGGAGACGACGTATGAATCGAACAAAAAAAGTGTTCGAAAATCAAGTAACAAGCTTTAATTCCATTGTTAAAACTCACAAAAGTCATAAAGAATTATGGAAGAATATGTACATCCTTGCACAAAGTGTTGACTAAGAAAAATTACCGGTCAACTAATGATTGATGGACTTAGTATTTCCTACGGTTAATATAAATTTGGTTATTTCAAGAATATTGGTTATTTCAATGTAATTCGTTATTATCATCCAGTCTTATAAGAGATAATTAGTTTGTAAAAATAATATTGGTTATTTCAATGTAATTCATTATTATCATCCAATCTTATAAGAGATAATTAGTATTTGTTTGATTCTTATAAATTTGGTGTAAATGTATAAATGGTATGTCTAATATTATGATTTTCTCACATTATATCCACTATAGTATGGGCTCAACACATAGGTTTAAATAAAAATGAGTGGAACTTGTGTTATTTTGGTTGCGTTAACATTCATATAAAAACTATTGATTAGAAATTAATCATGCATGTTATATCTACAAACGATATCTCTTGTGATTTCATGTTATATCTACAAAGAATAGGATTTCATCTTTTCATTTATGTTATGTTTTTTAACATGTCGAAATTATCAAATTTCTATTTGTTAAAATATTTTATATTAACGTGTCAAAAACATCCCAGAGTTTTCCATCATTTCATTATAATTACATCAACTTTCTATTTGTTAAAATATTTTATATTAGTGTGTCAAAAACACCCTAGTTTTCCATCATTTCATCATAAGTACATCAAATTTCTATTTGTTAAAATATTTTATATTATCTATATATTACATGAGTGGTTCTACGTTGGCTAACACCAACGAGCACTTTTAAAATACTCTAAAAATAATCAAAGTCCAAGTCGGTTGAAAACGTTCCATATTTATGTATTTTAAATATACACAATACAATCTTGTATACATGAATTTGAAATGTTTACAATAATAATATAGGCCCACTTAACATACCATACATTTACTTTCTAAATATCAACTTACTCATTCAGTAAGATACATCTCTTTACATATCGGAAAACACACCTTTTGCATAACGGGATTGTGTTTTCAAAGTGTGAAAAAAACACCGTGTGTTTTTCATCATGGCGGAAAACACACCATGTTTTTCACCGCATTAGAAAAATTAAACCCCTCTCCACCTGAGTAGTAGTTGATGTGGAGTCAATGTTTACAACAAGTAGGAAAAGCACCGCGGGTTGCACCTTTTGGAGAACGGGATTGCGTTATTCAAAGTGCTGAAAAACACCATGCATTTTTCAACGTGTCAAAAAACACACCATGTTTTTCACCACTTTGGAAAAATTCAACACCTCTCTCTCTAAGGAGTAGTTGATGTGGAGTCAATGTTTACAAATATTAGGAAAAAGCATCGCGGGTTGCACCTTTTGGAGAACGAGATTGCATTATTCAAAGTGCTAAAAACACCATGCATTTTTCAACATGTCGGAAGACACAAATCCATTTTCACCACTTTAGAAAACTTCAACCCCTCTCCTCTTGAGAATTAGTTGATGTGGAGTAAATGTTTACAATGATTAGGAAAAGCACGTGGGTTGCACCTTTGGGAACAAGATTACGGTTTTCAAAGTTTGAAAAACATTGTGTTTTTCAAACGTGTCGAAAAACACACTAAGTTTTTCACCACTTTGGAAAAATTTAACCCTCTCCACTTGAAAACCATTTGATGTGGAGTCAATGTTTACAATGAGTAGGAAAAGCACCATGGAGTGCACCTTTGGAGAACGGGATTACGTTTTCAAAGTGTTGAAAAACACCATGTGTTTTTCAACGTGTCGAAAAACAAACCATGTTTTTCATCACTTTGGAAAAATTCAACCCCTCTCCACCTAAGTAGTAGTTGATGTGGAGTCAATGTTTATAACAGTAGGAAAAAAGTATGTGGTTGCACCTTTTTGGAGAATGGGACTACGTTTTTCAAAGTCTTTGAAAAATACCGTGTGTTTTTTAACGTGTCAGAAAACACACCATGTTTTTCATCACTTTGGAAAAATTCAACCCTCTCCACCTGAGCAGTAGTTGATGTGGAGTCAATGTTTATAACGAGTAGGAAAAGTACCGTGGCTTGCACCTTTTGGAGAATGGGATTGTGTTTTTCAAAGTCTTTGAAAAATAACGCTCATTTTTCAACGTGTCGAAAAACACACCATATTTTTCACTGCTTTGGAAAACTTCAACCCTCTTTGCCTAAGCAAGTAGTTGATGTGGAGTCAATGTTTACAATGAGTAGGAAAATCACCATGGGTTACACCTTTTGGAGAACGGGATTATGTTTTTCAAAGTGCTGAAAAACACCGTGCATTTTTCAATGTGTCGAAAAACACACCATGTTTTTCATCGCTTTGGAAAAATTCAACCCCTCTCCACCTGATAAGTAGTTGATGTGGAGTCAATGTTTACAAATGAGTAGGAAAAACACCGTGGGTTGCACCTTTTGGAGAATGGGATTGCATTTTTAAAGTACTAAAAATATCGTGCATTTTTCAACATGTCGGAAAACACACCATGTTTTTCACCACTTTGGAAAACTTCAACCCCTCTCCACCTAACAAGTAGTTGAGGTGGAGTCAATGTTTACAATGAGTAGGAAAAGCACCGTGGGTTACACCTTTTGGAGAACGGGATTACATTTTTCAAAGTGCTAAAAAACATTGTGCATTTTTCAACGTGTCGGAAAACACACCATGTTTTTCACCGCTTTGGAAAAATTCAACCCCTCTCCACTGAACAATATTTGATGTGGAGTCAATGTTTACAATGAGTAGGAAAAGCACTACGGGTTGCACCTTTTGGAGAACGAGATTGCGATTTTCAAAGTGCTGAAAAACACCGTGCACTTTTCAACGTGTCGGAAAACATGCCATATTTTTCACCACTTTGAAAAACTTCAACCCTCTCCACCGATAAGTAGTTGATGTGGAGTCAATGTTTATAATGAGTAGGAAAAAAACCATGGGTTGCACCTTTTGGAGAATGGGATTAAGTTTTTCAAAGTGCTGAAAAACACCATGCATTTTTCAACGTGTCGAAAACACACCATGTTTTTCACCACTTTGGAAAAATTCAACCCCTCTCCACCTGATAAGTAGTTGATGTGGAGTCAATGTTTACAACGAGTAGGAAAAGCACCGTAGGTTGCACCTTTTGGAGAATGGATTACATTTTTCAAAGTGTTGAAAAACACCGTGTGTTTTTCAACATGTCGAAAAACACGCCTTTTTCATCACATTGGAAAACTTCAACCCCTCTCCACCGATAAGTAGTTGATGTGGAGTGAATATTTAAAATGAGTAGGAAAAACACCACGGGTTGCACCTTTTGGAGAACGGGATTACGTTTTTCAAAGTGCTTTGAAAAACCTGTGCATTTTTCAACTTGTTAGAAAAACACATCATATTTTTCACCGCTTTGGAAAAATTCAACCCTCTCACTTTGATAAGTAGTTTATGTGGAGTCAATTTACAACAAGTAGGAAAAGCACCATGGGTTGCACCTTTTGAAGAACGGGATTGCATTTTTCAAAGTCTTTGGAAAACATCGTACATTTTTCAACATGTCAAAAAACACACCATATTTTTCACCACTTTGGAAAACTTCAACCCCTCTCCACGACAAGTAGTAGTTGATGTGGAGTCAATTTTATAATGAAAAGGAAAAGCACCCTGGGTTGCACCTTTTTGAGAATGGGATTGCATTTTTCAAAGTCTTTGAAAAACACCATGTGTTTTTCAACGTGTCGGAAAAAACACCATGTTTTTCATCGCTTTGGAAAAATTCAACCCCTCTCCACCTGACAAGTAGTTGATGTGGAGTCAATGTTTACAAGGAGAAGGAAAAGCACCACGGGTTGCACCTTTTGGAGAACGGGATTACATTTTTCAAAGTGTTGAAAAACACCGTGTGTTTTTCAATGTGTTGAAAAACACCCTATGTTTTTCATCACTTTGGAAAAATTCAACCCCTCTCCACCTGACAAGTAGTTGATGTGGAGTCAATGTTTACAAGGAGAAGGAAAATCACCGCGGGTTGCACCTTTTGGAGAATGGGATTACGTTTTTAAAAGTGCTGAAAAATACCGTGCGTTTTTCAACGTGTCGGAAAACACCCTCCATTTTTCATCACTTTGGAAATCTTCAACCCCTCTCCACCTAATAAATAGTTGATGTGGAGTCAATGTTTATAATGAGTAGGAAAAACACCGGCGGGTTGCACCTTTTGGAGAATGGGATTACGTTTTTCAAAGTCTTTGAAAAAAAACACCGTGCGTTTTTCAACGTGTCGGAAAAACACACCATGTGTTTCACCACTTTGGAAAACTTCAACCCTCTCCACCGATAAGTAGTTGATGTGGATTCAATGTTTACAACAAGTAGGATAAGCACCATGGGTTGCACCTTTTGGAGAAAGGTTTGCATTTTTCAAAGTGCTTTAAAAAAACCATGTGTTTTTCAACGTGGCAGAAAAAACACTCTATTTTTCATCACTTTGGAAAAACTCAACCCCTCTCCACGATAAGTAGTTGATGTGTATTCAATTTACAAAAAGTAGAAAAATGCTCATGGGTTCACCTTTTAGAGAACGGGATTACGTTTTTTTCAAAGTCTTTGAAAAACACCATGCATTTTTCAACGTGTCGAAAAAACACCCTCCATTTTTCATCACTTTGGAAAATTCAACCCCTCTCCACCTGATAAGTAGTTGATGTGGATTCAATGTTTACAAAAAGTAGGAAATGCACCACGGGTTGCACCTTTTGGAGAACAGGATTACGTTTTTCAAAGTGTTGAAAAACATGCATGTGTTTTTCAACGTGGTCGGAAAACACACTCCATTTTTCATTGCTTTGGAAAAATTCAACCCTCTCCACTGAAAAGTAGTTGATGTGGAGTCAAATTTTTACAAGCAAGAAGGAAAATCACCACGGGTTACACCTTTTGGAGAACGAGATTACATTTTTCAAAGTGGTGAAAAACACCATGTGTTTTTCAATGTGGTGAAAAACACACCTCTATTTTTCATCGCTTTGAAAAATTCAACCCCTCTCCATCTAACAAGTAGTTGATGTGGAGTCAATGTTTACAAGGAGAAGGAAAAGCACCATGGGTTACACCTTTTGGAGAATGGGATTACGTTTTTCAAAGTGTTGAAAAACATCATGCATTTTTCAACGTGGCGAAAAACACACTCCATTTTTTTCATCGCTTTGGAAAAATTCAACCCCTCTCCACATGATAAGTAGTTGATGTGGATTCAATGTTTACAAAAGTAGGAAACACACGCATGGGTTGCACCTTTTGGAGAACGGGATTGCATTTTTCAAAGTGTTGAAAAACATCGTGCATTTTTCAACGTGTCAAAAACACACTCTATTTTTCATCACTTTGGAAAAATTCAACCCTCTCCACCTGATAAGTAGTTGATGTGGAGTCAATGTTTACAAGAAGAAGGAAAAGCACCACGGTTACACCTTTTGGAGAATGGGATTGCATTTTTCAAAGTGTTGAAAAACATTGTGTGTTTTTCAACATGGTGAAAAACTAAGGAGAAGGAAAACACCATAGGTTACATCTTTTAGAGAATGGGATTGCTTTTTCAACATGCTTGACAAATACCTTTAGAAGAGTTTTTCAGACACTCTATTTTTCATCGCTTTGGAAAATTCAACCCCTCTCCACCTGATAAGTAGTTGATGTGGATTCAATGTTTACAAAAATTAGGAAATGCACCATGGGTTACACCTTTTGGAGAACGGATTACATTTTTCAAAGTGTTGAAAAACACCGTGCATTTTTCAATGTGTGAAAAAAACACACTCTATTTTTCATCGCTTTGGAAAAATTCAACCCTCTCCACCGATAAGTAGTTGATGTGGATTCAATTTTAAAAAAAGAAGGAAATGCACAGTGGGTTGCACCTTTTGGAGAACAAGATTGTTTTTCAAAGTTTGAAAACACAGTGTGTTTTTTCAACGTGTCGAAAAACACCCCTCATTTTTCATCGCTTTGGAAAAATTCAACACCTCTCCACCTGACAAGTAGTTGATGTGGAGTCAATGTTTACAACAAGAAGGAAAATCACCGTGGGTTGCACCTTTTGGAGAACGGGATTACATTTTTCAAAGTCTTTGAAAAAACACCAGTGTATTTTTAACGTGGTCGAAAAACACCCTCTATTTTTCATCGCTTTGGAAAAATTCAACCCCTCTCCACCTGATAAGTAGTTGATGTGGAGTTTATGTTTACAAGGAGAAGGAAAAGCACCACGGGTTGCACCTTTTGGAGAACGTGATTGTGTTTTTCAAAGTGCTATGAAAAAATTGTGTGTTTTTACATGTGTCGAAAAACACAATCCGTTTTTCATCGCTTTGGAAAAATTCAACCCCTCTCCACCTGAAAAGTAGTTGATGTGGATTCAATGTTTACAAAGAGAAGGAAAAGCACCACGGGTTGCACCTTTTTAGAGAATGGGATTGCGTTTTTCAAAGTCTTTAAAAAACACTTGTGCATTTTTCAACGTGGCGAAAAACACACTATGTTTTTCATCACTTTGGAAAACTTCAACCCCTCTCCACCTAACAAGTAGTTTATGTGGAGTCAATGTTTACAACAAGAAGGAAAAAAACCATGGGTTGCACTTTTGGAGATGTGAGTCTTCTAACGTGATTACGTTTTTCAAAGTGTCTGAAAAACACCATGTGTTTTTCAACGTGGCGAAAAATACCCTTGTTTTTCATCACTTTGGAAAAATTCAACCCCTCTCCACCTAACAAGTAGTTGATGTGGAGTCAATGTTTACAAGAAGAAGGAAAAGCACCATGGGTTGCACCTTTTGGAGAATGGGATTATGTTTTTCAAAGTGCTTAAAAAAACACATGCATTTTTCAACGTGGTAGAAAACACACTCTATTTTTCATCACTTTGGAAAAATTAACCCTCTCCACCTGATAAGTAGTTGATGTGGATTCAATGTTTACAAGGAGAAGGAAAAGCACCGTGGGTTACACCTTTTGGAGAATGGGATTACGATTTTCAAAATGCTAAAAAACACCGTGCATTTTTCAACTTGTGAAAAACACACTCCATTTTTCATCGCTTTGGAAAAATTCAACCCTCTCCACCTGATAAGTATTTGATGTGGAGTCAATTTTACAAGGAGAAGGAAAAGCACCGTGGGTTGCACCTTTTGGAGAATGGGATTATGTTTTTCAAAGTGCTGAAAAACACCATGTGTTTTTCAACATGGCAAAAAATACCCTTTTTTTCATCGCTTTGGAAAAATTCAACCCCTCTCCACATGATAAGTAGTTGATGTGGATTCAATGTTTACAAAAAGTAGGAAATGCACACGGGGTTGCATCTTTTTTGAGAAACAGATTTGTGATTTTCAAAATGTTGAAAAACACCGTGTGTTTTTCAACGTGGTCAAAAAACACCCTCCGGTTTCCATCGCTTTGGAAAAATTCAACCCTTCTCCACTGAAAGTAGTTGATGTGGATTTGATGTTTACAAGGAGAAGGAAAAGCACCGCGAGTTGCACCTTTTGGAGAACGGGATTACGTTTTTCAAAGTGCTGAAAAACACCGTGTGTTTTTCAATGTGTCGAAAAACACCCTCTGTTTTTCATCACTTTGGAAAAATTCAACCCCTCTCTACTTGATAAGTAGTTATGTGGATTCAATGTTTATAATAAGAAGGAAATTCACCACGGGTTGCACCTTTTGGAGAATGGGATTGAGTTTTTCATAGTGTTGAAAAATACTGTGCATTTTTCAACGTGTCGAAAAACACTCTCCATTTTTCATCGCTTTGGAAAAATTCAACCCCTCTCCACCTAATAAGTAGTTTATGTGGAGTCAATGTTTACAAGGAGAAGGAAAAGCAACACGGGTTACACCTTTTGGAGAATGGGATTGCATTTTTTCAAAGTGATGAAAAACATCATGTATTTTTCAACGTGTCGAAAAACACACTGGTTTTCATCGCTTTGGAAAAATTCAACCCCTCTCCACTTGATAAGTAGTTGATGTGGATTCAATGTTTACAAGGAGAAGGAAAAGCACCATGGGTTACACCTTTTGGAGAATGGGATTGCATTTTTCAAAATGTTGAAAAAATATCATGCATTTTTCAACGTGGCGAAAAACACACTCTGTTTTTCATCGCTTTGGAAAAATTCAACCCCTCTCCACTTGATAAGTAGTTGATGTGGAGTCAATGTTTACAAGGAGAAGGAAAAGCACCATAGGGTTACACCTTTTGGAGAACGGGATTGCATTTTTCAAAATGTTGAAAAACACTGTGTATTTTTCAACGTGGCGAAAAAACACTCTTTTTCATCACTTTGGAAAAATTCAACACCTTCTCCACCGATAAGTAGTTTATGTGGATTCAATGTTTATAAAGGAAGGAAATGCACCATGGGTTGCACCTTTTGGAGAACGGGATTGCATTTTTCAAAGTGCTAAAAAACACCGTGCATTTTTCAACGTGCGAAAAACACACTCCATTTTTCATCGCTTTGGAAAAATTCAACCCTTCTCCACTGACAAGTAGTTGATGTGGAGTCAATGTTTACAACAAGAAGGAAAAGCATCGCGGGTTGCACCTTTTGGAGAACATTTTTTCAAACCGTTATTTTTTCAAAGTCTTTGAAAAAAAACACGTGTTTTTTTCAAATGATGAAAGTGGAGTGATTTTTGTTTACAAAAGAACACCCTCTTTTATTTACTTCATTTCTTTACATTTTTACATTTTTGGAGAATGTTATTGCATTTTTCAAAGTGTTTAAAAACATGGTTTTTTTTTCATAGTGTTGAAAAAGGTTTATTTTTCAGCACTTTGATAGTAGCAATTAAATTTCGACATGATAATTTTTATAGTTGATTACATCATTTCATCATAATTACATCAACTTTTTGTTTGTTAAAATATTTTATACTATCCATATATTACATGAGTGGTTCTACGTTGGCTAACACCACCGAGCACTTTTTTAAATACTCTAAAAATAGTCAAAGAGTAGGTCAGTTGTACACGTTCCATATTTATGTATTTTAAATATACACAATGTACAATCTCATATACATGAATTTTAAATGTTTACAATTATAATATAGGCCCACTCAACATGCCATACATTTACTTTCCAAAGCTCAACCTACTCATTCCGTAAGATACATCTCTCTGCATATCCGTTGCATCTGCAACACAATGAATTAAATATTAGACAAGGTATCAAAGGATTTTTACCTTACATACAATAAATAAATGTTATGATATTAAGGACATTCAATACACACCTTGCGCAGACGCTAAATTGCTGAAAGATAAGCGATGGTAGCGGGGAGATGTTTCAGCTGCATTTGAACCACCTGCAAAATAAATGATCAATATGTTAGTCTTCACCTCCACAATTAAAATTTCTTGCAAATAGTTCACACTAATAGTTCAATGTTTTAACATGTATGTTCCATTTGTGTGGTTTGTCTCCTCTTTGCATGATTGCCATCGGAAATTGGAAGCATTCGTAGTCTTCAACGTGATTGTTCAAATCTTCTACAATGACTGGCCTCTTACTCACACTGTGGTGGCATTTTTTACTCACACTAAACCATGGATGCATGCGGGTGGTGGAAATCTCATTGACATCTCCTTTGAAAGCAACATCCAACATATTTGATGCTTCTAGGTCTCTCCTAAACCTTTGAACACATTCAAAGAATTTTTTTTTCTGTTCATCTGTACTCAGTCGTGTATCAAGACTGACTTCAAGAATTCTTTGGATGTGTGTTCCATAAAATTTGAATCACTTTCTATCATCAAACCACCAGCCCCAACTATTTTAGGAGTTCCTGTGACGTATAAGACATTATAGAAAGTTATTTATTTATACACTAGGTTTTTCAATATCATTGTACACATGAATACACAATGCCACCTAATCATAAATATGTGTGACGAACATTATCATTGGAATTGATTAATTGATTGAAGGCATTAACAACTAACCATCATGAATGACATTGAGGTGGTGAGGAGGGGCCATCCCATAACATGTCATCATTTACAGTGCTTGTCTCTACATAGGTATTGGCTGTTGCATGAGAAATGAAAACAATTTCAACACGATGCTTTTTTTCATTACAACTTATGCTTAACAATCTATATCACTACTTGCCACATATGATGACATTAAATTACCTTCAACTTCTGCTGTTGGATATGATGAAGAGGGGATGTCTCGGAACGTGTCTTCATTTACCCTGCTTGTCTCCCCATAAGTATTGGCTCCTGCACGTGAAATGAAAAGAATTTCAACACGATGCTTATTTTGTTATGACTTATGCTTAGCAATCTATATCACTACTTGCCACATATGATGACATTGAATTACCTTCCACTTTCTAAACTAGATACGACAACGAGGGGCCATCACAGAATGTGTCTTCATTTACCCGCTTGTCTCCCCATAAGTATTGGCTCCTGCACGTGAAATGAAAATAATTTGATGCTTATTTTGTTATGACTTATGCTTAGCAATCTACATTGGTAACATATGATGGCATTGAATTACCTGTCACTTTTGGTGCTTGATATGATGACATCGACACATATTGCTTGTGAAAATCCAATGCCTTCAACACGTGCTTACATGTGTTTCCTCTGATAGCCCAAGCACATTCGCATACGTCCAAGGCTCCGCATTGCCTTACCAAATACCATGTGCTTCTAGTTGTTTGGCTCCTCACCCACAATTGATTGCAATCAGGTGTAATTGCAAGGCAATCTGTATCAGGAATACTCTTTGCTCTCTCAACCACTGTCAATAGTTGTCTTTCTTTTTTGAAATTGGTCAAGAAGCCAGATTTTTGCAACTTCCTCTTGTGTTTGTAAAATGGCTCCACCTTGTACACAAGTGTGTAGAACAAATAGTCCATCCGGTGAGTACATTTCTTTTTTCTATCACACAAGTATCTAGTCTTCAAAAAACAATGGTAGGACTCGATGGATGCGTTTGTTTCTTGATTTGCATGGGAGAAGTTTCTAAAATTTTTTGCCCACATAGTTATCAAAGTGATTGAAAATCAGTGACACTATAAACCAAGAATTATAATTGATGATAATTAATAAGGAAACACACAAAGGATAGTACTCACCAACACATTCTTCGCTCTCACACCATGTATTCCTGAAGTACTCGAGGAACTTAGTTTCCTCTTTGAATTCATTAAAGAAGTCTTGAATGATTTGAAATGTGTGCTCGTGATGCATTTGAACCATACATGATGGTACCTAGTCTCTCGAAAATCTTCCACCTAGACTCCTTGCTACAATACTTGTGCACATTTTTCAACCATGCCCTGTGCATGTGCCATAGGCATAACACTACATGAAAACCAAAACACACTTGATGGCTTGGATTTCAGTTGACACATCATCCATAATGAATGCATTGATCTGCCAATCAACACGAAGATGTTTTCCTCATTTCGGACTTCCACCAACCACCCGTAAATGTCTTCAATTTTATTCCTCGAAGAAATGGCCCATGTTATGGGCACCCCAACCTCTTGCTCATAAAAACAAGCAATGTGTATAATTGGTACTGCAAGGAATATGACATCAAATGGTAACATGTGGTTTAATATAATAGAAAGGGAATATTATTAATGATACATAAATTACACATCATTTCAAAATTCATTCCAATTACTTACACCATATTTGTTGGTAGAAAACATCAAGTCCATGGAGATTATGGAATTTGTGTAAATGTTGAACCATTCTATCACACATCCACGGTGTTTCAGAATCCCATAATGAATGGAACGGTGGTTCCATTTAGGCGTTGATAGTAGAAAAATATGTCTCTTTCCTCCGCATGCCATAAGTTCACTCATGGCATCATCGGCGTGCTTTTGAGACCTTCTGTAGCGAACTCTTTTCCACGTGTTCACCACATCCTTTCTTGTCATGTATTCATCCCTCTTTCTCGATATACCCACGTTGGATGGATCCTCTATATATTTATCGTACACCGTGTCCACGGTGACTCCCATTAACAAAAGACTCTCGATATAAGTTTTGCATTCATTTGATAAGTGGAAACATTCAGACGAGGATCATTAATGGTATTTTTGTTCCTCCCATGACAACACTCACCATTTACATCACAATGAAATGGATGGTTGTATAATATTATGGCCAATGTGGGTCTCCCATAAAAATCTTGACATTGAAATGACATTGGAAACCCCTTTTAATTATACACCTACTCACTTTTTCACTTGTTACTTGGCTTATTTCTATTGTCGTCTGGACCATACGAACACTAATAGTTGCATTAAAAATGGTAACATCAAATGTTATACAAATGTTTATGAAAATAATGTATACAAAAATAATTTGTTAGCAAAGTTCCAAACCTAGAATATGACTTGGTTGTATGCGGTTTTGGATTTTCTATATTTGTTGACTTGTGATTTGTGTGGGTGAAGGTAGTCTCAAAAATTTCATTAGAACCTTCCCCCTTTAGAAATGCATGTAGTCTTGTGAGTGGTATGGCGGCACAAATGTCGACATTCGGCTCATCCCCTATTGGTGTCCATTCTAGGTCATCATATGAAAACTGACTCTTTTCCTCTGTAATCTCTTGGATAGGAAGATCGATCATGCTCTACCATTTGGGCCTCCTTCCCATCCTAACAATTATTACATGAAGTTTTACATCGTTAATGAAACAATTATTTCATTCTTTCCAAAATAAATTTTGAGTTATGATTGATCATCATGAACATGAATACCATCTTAAATCATTGGAAGCATTCAAATTTTTGTCTAATTCAAAAGCCACGTGTATAAAAGACAATATTGAAATGCAAGGAAAACAACAATTTATAGGACTTCCTACTGCTTCCAGTGCACAAGCATATCACAATATGGTCATCTATAATGTGACAATAAAGATGTGCTTTTTGTAATATTATAGTGTTTACTTATCAAAAGAATCATCCCAATTTAGCAAAAATAATAAAAACTATCGAAACAAGAACAAGTTTATTTAAAATAGAAGTCACAAAAAAAAAAAAAAATTAAAATATTAATAACATCTTTAATATATATATATATATATATATATATATATATGTATATGTATATATATGTATGTATATATGCATGCCAAAACACAATAAAATAATAATCTTCACAACACCCATATACCCTTCTTTTTGAAAAAATGAACTTACAAACTAAAATTGAGGAATATAGATATTTCAAAAATTTCACACTTTTATTTGAATTTTAGAAATGGTGCTAAAATTTTGAATCGTAATAAAAATTATTTGCTATACATTCTAAACAACTAGTATTCATTGACATATTGAACTATCTATAATATACATATAATTTATAAATTGTTAATAAATTGAGGACTATTTTTAGGAACTCTTGCAGTTTTCAAACTTTTTATGCGAACACCCTTCATCTTCAGTTTACGTGGAAGCTTGTATTTCTGTATGTCTTCATTTTACAAATAGGATCGGGAGAAACTAGGCTCCTGGTATTCATATTCACTACACAAAAGAGTAACTACTACACAAAAGAAGCATAAAATTAACGTTAGTATGATACATGAAAAATCTAATATACGTCATCCAATATGATAAAATAATCACAACATCAGAAAGATAATATCCATGACAAATTCAAGTATCAATAAATGCCAACGACTATCCTTCACTCAAGATGCACCCTCCCATAATATCACAACTATCCATTACAAAAGGGACGGTTGTGATATTATAGGAGGGTGCATTTCTAAGTGGAGGGTCGGTAGGTGACTTTAAAAACTCTACTTAGCACAATATACCACCCAACTATCGATGTTGAATCCTAAGGGGTAAGCCCCTTCATCACGCAACGATAGTTGGGCATATCGATGTGGCATCCTAAGGGCAAGCCCCTTCAAGTACACACCGATTCCTATATTTGTAGAGGCACTTGCCCCCATATGCCAAATTGAGAGTGTGAGTATGATAACACCTAATTTTTATAGCTTCAACTTACATCAGACATTCAAAACATTACAATTACCAATATTTAATAACTAATAAAAAAATTATACATACGAATGATCTACACATTAGCAATTTTACAACTATAATGAATTCAAAAAATCAAACTTTTCTAATGTATTCCATTTAACACAGCTAGGAACAATGAAATTACAACTAAGAGCTCGAAGATCACATGCATATTTAAATGAAATTTTTATATTTTCTTACGATAGTAATAGATCGACATGCAAATCTAGAACTTATTTATACTTATAGATAATATTAAGAATCATATCAAACACTTATAACATTAAATGTGTTCAATTTGTTTAACTATAATTGTATTAATGTTTGAGTTATAACTATAATAATGTTTGAGTTCGGATTTCGAGACGTAGTTTTATGGAATGTTTTCTTGTAATGTTTATATTTTTTTTTGTTTTTGTTTTTTTGGGTATGAAATTGTATTTTTGGCCTTTCTTGAAGGCTTTTTACTTTATTTAATTTTAATTTGGAATAAGACGTAGTAATTCTCTAGTTTGGTTTTTCTTTTGTCCATTAGGCTAACATTTTAAATTTTTGTCTCGATGTTGTTATTCTCGGGGTGAGGAGCCCTTTTCCCTTGATTAATATATCAAAAACATAATTTAAGAACTATTTATATATATACACCATATATATTTCTAATTATTGTTATTGAACTAAAATTATTATTATTCATAAGAACTACTACAAGCTAGAGATGAAGGTAAGACATATAAAGGTTGTAGAATGAAGAGAGAGAGGGGAGGTTAACACATCTCTTATCCAAATCAAATATGGGTATGGATAATTGTTTTGTTGGGTACCTAAAGGTGAGATTATTAGACCTTTATTATTATTTATGGAGAACTTGTAAGACTAGAGTGATCTTTCATATGATTTGAAAAAATAATTCTGTAGATGATACCAATTACCCATTAGAAATTGGCATACCTGACTATTCCGCATTAAATATATGTATCTTATATTTTTTCTTCCTTGATTATGAAATTCTCATTCAGTAAAAAATAATAATCTCACATTGGTTAGTGATCTTGTTCAAAACAACATGTAAACCCAATATATCACTATCCTTATGTTAATGAAGGTAATACTACATTGGAAGTCACTTATTACTAATATAATGGTTTATTGGTTACATGATATGTGTGATCTTCATATGTATATGTAGACATGGAAAATAATTTTCCCCTAATAATGCATTAAAATAACCAAATCTAATTACAATGGGAGTAGTTACGAATATAACATAATAAATCAAACATAATAAAGCACAAATTCATATAATATAGAAACATAAAATAATATAGAAATATTTGGATGATTAAAATTATTGAGAGAAAATAGAGAAGCAAGGTTCTAGAGTGGTATACAAGTTATCATAAATATGGAAGTGTTCATCAAGAATATGCAATGACAAACAAACCATCATAAGAGGTACAACAAACTAAAAAAAGATGAACGAAAAATAAGCACCCGACCAAAACCATAACACTCATTAAATGGCATAACCAAATCCATAACATCATGGTCATGACAACTTTTATATGCCATGAATATGAATTGACAACCCTGTTTGTCTTCTCTCGAGCTCTAAAATTTTCTTACTTTTTTGTGATCCACCGAAACAAATCTCTTTCCTTCAAACCTAAATCACTAAAAAAACCTTGTAAAATATAAAAAGTGGGGGGGGGGGGGGGAAGTGGGAGAAGGGGCCATGGGGTAGGCGAGGTGTATTTGGGGGCTTGTCTTAGTTAGATTCCCTTTGGGGACAATTATTGAAAACAACATGTACAATGTAGTTCAACAAACAATCTAATATAAGTTTCCCAAGCCTTATGTTTTTAATAGATGTAAGAACTAGTAAGGAAACTCTTGAAGCAATAAATTCTTTATAATTGTAAGTTTGATTGTGTATACATTGGTTATTTTCTGTGTTAAATGCACTAATGTACTTATATATTTATAGACTTCTTGAATTTAAATTAGGAACATACTAGAATGCAAGTCAACACACAATGTGTAAACTAAGTTGACAATAGAGAACCAAGAATCATGGGGACCCAAAATAAAGATCAAAAGAGCCGAACCAAAATGTGATTAAACTAATAACGATACAATTCGGGTAGACTAGAATTGAATTGCTATGATTTTGGAAAAAATCACACAACACTATAAAATAAGGAAAACATAAAGAAAACACAAAAGTGAGAACTAAAAAATGAAGGAAGAAAACAAACTCAAGCAAATAAGGACAAATAATTGATAAGAGAAAAATAAAATCACAAGAAACAATACAAAATCGAAATAATCAAATTACTCAAAATAAAAATGGTCGAATAATAGAATAACATAACAAACACTCCAATAAAAACTTAATCTCGACGAATAATCAATAGATAGAGAAATACAATATACTGAGAGTATCTCTATGGCTGAAATATGATCATTATATGGTTTTTTTGGCCAGCAAAGTGTGGCTTTAAGGGATAATTCAAAATCAAAGATTTGACTTGAAAATCAATCATATGGGTTTTAATGTGAACACAATGTGGTTTGGGGAGGATCCAATTTGGCCACTTTTGAGTGATTTTGGGTGATTTTTGGCTGTTTAATTTTGTTTTTGCCAATTTGTTTTAGCTGAGCCTGAGTCGGAGCCTAGTCCAAGTTTCACTATTAAAATGCAACGAAATTCTTTTCACTAAAATGCAATACGAAATTCTTTCTCGACCACTCTCTCAAATTCTTGGGTATTTAGAGCTATCTTCTATGTTAATGTTGAACTAAGTAACAGGTAGATTTGATTGCAACTGCAAGTCAAGATCATAAATGCCATGAATGAAGAAACAATAGAAGGGAAAAACAATGGGTCACCTGATGAAGGCGTGAGGTGATTGAAGCAATAAAAAAACTAGAGCTCTATCCACTGCCTCATTCAATTTTCAACCAATCTACATGTTTATTGTGAAACACCCAAATGAATTTGTTTCTATTTTTGCAGTATAGAAATTTGTAATAGAAATAATATGGTCTCTTTGATGTGGAATGGGCCAAGCTAGCAAAATAAAGAGAAATGAAGTCTTGAATTAAAATAAAATAAAGCTTCACTTTCTGCGTTAAACAATTCTTGTACTTTCCTCCGTTGCTTGTAATTTTCACCTTCCTCCTTAAATGCATGACCTCACGAGCGGTGGCACACTGACCAAAATCGATGCATGATCCTTCGTGCATACGAGCAGCCGTGATTTGACTTCCTCTGGTGCCGGTTTTTGTTGCAAGTCATGTCATTTACATGTGCATGTGATGGGAAGCATGGTCATTTTTGTGGAGTCCACACATACATGGGTGCAAATCAAGTGGAGGGTAGCCATATTCGATGATCTATTATGAATTCTGAAGAAATGAGGAAAGGAAGCAAACTCGTTGATGGTGGTAGAAAGTGGGGTCCATGTTTATCACACTTCTCTTCCAATTCAAAGCATGGTCATCTTATACAACGTCTTTTAATACTCGTTGAAATGCTTTTGAGTTTGTTAATGAATGTGACATTCTTTAATAAATAAAATTATGTAACAAATTTATGAAGTTTCAAAATTGATACATTTCAGTATTTTTATATAAATAGATTTATATTTTTATTAGAACAATATTTTTGTGTTGTTTTGATTTTATTTTTATAATGTAGATGGAATGCGATGTAGTTTTATGTTTGGGCATCATTTTTTTCTTTGTTTTTATAGTATAAACGTGACAATTCTATGGCCACATAACCAAACCAACACCACCATTGACAACTACTTTAAAACAAGAACCACTAGCCACTTCTAAGGCTACTTAAACATGTGCCACAATTGACTATATATATTTTGATTGCAACAACATATGACGAGGTAGTAAGTAGAAAAGAATCCACAACCGACCGAGTTAGTCAAACTATAGTAACTAATACATGTCTTTGAAATTCGAACATGGATTGGCATGGGCACAACATACCCACCACACACTTTTAACCAACCCAACTAAACCTTGGTGACAATGAAGTTTTATGATCCAAAGTGGTTAATACCTTGACTCGTCAGTAACCCATATTATGTGAGGCATTGAACATAAATAGTTTTGTTCTTTCAAGTGAAGAGCCATATAATGTATAGATAACCCCTTGTGTATATGAATTGAACACTAGTACAAATATCTTAAATACATCTATCTCAAAGGCTCTTATCTTGGGTTTTTAACATACCACGTTGATTAATAACTCAATTGTCTTCATTTCAATTTATTACTAACAAGTGATAAATGGCATCCGTCTAGCTACACCACTATGTCAAGGTTAAAAATATATTTCCATGAAAAGGGGCTCTAAACTCCATTGTATAGCAAATATATTAGGATTTTTTAATTGATTTATCAAGCAAAAAGGATTTTTTCTAAGTGAATTAAATGGGAATCAAATTTAAGGTTGAAATTTCTTTGTGACGATAAATTTGACATAACACCACTATGTCAAGGTTGAAAATATATTTCCATGAAAAAAGGGCTCCAAACTCCATCGTATAGCAAAGATATTAGGAGTTTTCAATTGATTAATCCAAGAAAAAATGATTTTTTTCTAAGTGAATTATTTATGGACATCAAATTTAAGGTTGAAATTTCTTTGTGACAATCAATTGGATGTCAAATTTGATGGCAAACATCAAAAATGAACAACTCACTACATTAGACTACACCCCCACTACCACAGTACAATAACTATCAATGTAAATAAATCATTTACATTAAATCAACCAACCACTTGTATGTATGAATGTCATCACAAAAACCATGTACGTATATATGTGGAAAATGTTTTTTCATTAAAAAATACACTTAATTAACTATGATACATTGTAACTAGACATAATTAAGATTTAATTAATAGATACACATTTAATTACATAACAAGAGACTACCTAGATCATATATTCAATATAGAAATCCAAAGTACATAAGTAATTTGTGATCGAGGCTAAAGCGATGACCTAATTGAAAACATCATAAATGAGGATTTATGTGTATGTGGAAGCATATTTAGATTTATGTGTTGATAATCGAGAGGGAAATAATAGAGCCAAAACACTAATGTGTTTATTTATCTTTTGTGCTACACATGACATACTCTTGGAAACGATGTATGGCTATCTATCTTCTACTTTGATTATTATCTAAAGTTACATATGTAGACACTAGAAAGTGCACCTTGCACATAAGGTCTCTGATTCAAAAATTTCAAAAAAATAATATAATGCAATAATCCCCAAAAAATTAAAATCCCGCAAAAGTAAATAAAAATATAAAACCCTATCAAAATAGTGATAAAATACACTTCACCACTCATTTGTTAACCCTCGGCCACTCACATGTAATTATGTCCATCCCACCTACCCATGTGCATGCCAAATGCACTATAGAACCTTATCATCTCACCCACCTATCCACACTGCACCCATTCACCTAAAGGCTCTTACAAGACCATGTAACCGATTCTAACCGTTGATGTTATTGTACACTATGCAACATTGTAGTTTGGTTCGTGCTTTGTGTATCAATCGTTGGCTTTATTTATGGATTGTGCAAGACCGTGGAACACATAAGTATGTTGATCATTCACAACACTATTTAGGTAAGTGATTTTTCTACATATTTTATTACGTCTCATGACTCATCAAGTATGGAACACCTGTAGGTACCATATGATGGCTGCCAAGTTAATAAGTTAGATGTGGAGGTATATTTTTATCTTTTTAGTTAGTTCTATTGCCACCATGACAACTGTTCAGTTTTTGATAAAATCAAGGCTTTGGTCAAGCTCTTAGAAAGAGGCCATGACAGAGGAGAAGAAACAACAACAACAAGATGATTCATGCTTTGGAGGAGGCAAAAGAATAAGTAGCAGAAGGATTCTCAAGTATAATTTAATTTTCACATGTTTCGCAGAGCGGATTGATTTTGCATGGTACGATAATTTGGTGAAAACTTTGTCCATTGATTTTAAAGTTGTATATATATGACTTAGATTTCTATGCTTTTAATTTGTGATTCATGATTTATTAAAGATCTATGGAATATTTTGGCGTTGTTTTAACACTTATGCCATTGTATTTCAATTCCCAAGATAATGTCATCACAGTGGGTAAAATGTTCAATATACACATTATAATAAGACAATATCAACATAATGTGTACAAAAATCGAATAGTGTATCGATGTTACTTTGCTACTGCCATCAAGGAATATATTTTGAAACACATGGATTCTTCTTAAAGGAATAACACTTGGAATATAATTACTTGCATTATTGCTTCGAGTGTATTTAGGATTCTAAAATCACATTCATTTATTGAACATGCATCCCTCGTCATGCCCACCTATCGACATTTCCATTCCACACTTATGATACAATTGCTAGTATGATGTGTTTTATAGAGGCATGATTGGGCGTGGCGCATTCTATATGGAGAATAGCCAACGCCTCCAAAAATATGGTGTTCTTGAGACCACATGCTAACGTAGGGACCCACATAGCCATGTGAACAACAATTACGACACTCATTGAATCGATTGAAGCAATATTGGAAAACACCTTATGCAAATGGTGGTGTCTGCAAGACGGCTCGAAGATGGTGGAAGTCGGACTCTTTCAAGCAAATGCAAAGACATGTGTTGGGCTCCACAACCTCATCCGCTTCCTCCCTGCACGTTCCAAAAAAAGAGCTTTGGACTGGTGCAGGATTTCATCCAAGCACAATGGAGAGTTTTATGCCAAATGTTGATGTAGAAAGGGTCTAGCTCCACAACTTTTATAGTAACCTCCATCTTGCGCCAACCATGAGCCTTAGATCAAGTACGGATGTCCACAGTCTACAAAACCCATAAACCAGGCCGTGTTTTTCCCCAGTCAATATTTAGACATAGGATAAAACTTAGTTTTGGTATACTATTCATCAAGCGGAGCATATCCATCACACACGTTCATGATGGACGACACCAAAATGGAAACTGTGACCACTACGCCACTAATTTGGCCACCCACCACTGCACCATGCTTAATTTTAGTGATTGAAAGTCAAAAAAGTTTATTTAGCATTGGCTGCTAACATGTGTGATCTTTGGGGTGAACGCTATTCACCGGTCAAGTATTGAAGCTTTTTGCAAAGTTCATAATTTGTAAAAATAAATATATGTATAGATGTTCCTGCCCTGCGAATGCTTTGGAGCTTCATAAGGAAAGAGTTGGGCACGATCGTGGCACTGTTACAGAAGAAGAGAAACCATGGATAGATGACTTTCCTTTTTATTCCTCCTTAGCATTCTCCTGATGATTTTTTAGTAATGCCTTTCAAAAAGGGTAATTTTCCTGCTAACAAGGATTGATTTTTGAATAAACATCAACAGAAGGATATTTCCGTAGGGGTCCATTGTTGCAAGTGCCTGGATAAACATGTTTGCAAATGTGTAGGCATGCATAGTACTCATAAATTGGTGGTCAGAATGTCCTTTGAACTTGGTGGTGAAGTGGTCTTCTTTGCTATAGTAGAAACATAATCTTGCCTCTACGACTTCGTGTTGCTTTCGCGGGGATTATTCAAGCATGGTTTCCTCCCCTCCATCTATTTTTTCTTTTATTTCTTGCACTCTCGGTTTTGAGTAAAGAAGTAGAATTATGATTGTGGAATGGAGTTTGTAAATGGTTTTAATGTCATTGAATGATCATGCAAACTCCTTTAAAGCAAAATTTATACCAAGTTTAACAATCTCGAAAATGCGTCGTTGGGGGTGGTGTTAATACCAGTTTAACTATGAACAATTTAAAACTAAACCAAAAATATGCTTTCATACACGTTAGCAGTTTGATCTCCAAATGGTGAAAGCAAAACACTGTATACGTAAAAAAACACTAGTGCTGGAAAATAGCCATCCAAAAGCTGTAACTTCGTTCCAAGAACAATGTGTGGAGAGAGTAAAATTTCTCCTCCCAATCTTACGTTCTTAATGGGTTCTTTATTATGTAGAGATTAAAACATCGTTTAAAATACTTATGTGGCTTTGTTTTCCTTTCAGTCTATGTGGGTTTTTGTGCCCATTCGTTGAGCCGGTCACATGTGGGGATTACTCTATTTAAGAAAAACCCATTTGGAATTAATCTATTTATAATACCTATGGATCTCAAAAATAGAATCTACCACCATACACCTCTTCACTATTGTATAAAACATGTATTTATTTTAGTATTTTTCTATTAGAAAGTGCATTTTTTTTGCGTCTTTTTGGAAGCCGCCTTGGCTTCGCTACTGAAATGAATACTACAAAATTCTACCAACTGGGTCTAGAAAGATGTCCCCAAAATGAACCTAGATTATCAGTTTTAAGTTTTGTCAGTTTCTTTCTAATTTTCATATAGTGAAGAGTATAGGTTAGAAGCTTTAAATTTCCCATTTGGGTTCCAATGATATTTTTACAAGGCCATTTTCTAGCCACTTGGGCTAGTTTGCGCAATCAAGAACTATGTCATGTTTGATATGCTTTTAACCCTTGGAGACACCTATGGTGGTTACAATTGTTTGAATGATTGGTAACATGTTTTATGACGATAAATAATGGCTTTGAACATTGTAACCAGATGGTAACGAAAAATAATTTTTTTAATGAAAAGTTGTTCCCCTATTGAATACCCTTAATGGCAGTAAAACAAGAAGCTGTGTTGAAATTGAACACCCTCATAACTCTAAAATTGGTATACATTTTGAATGTTATGAACGAGACTCGATTGTTCTATGTCTTATCCCATTTTGGTCATGTACATAAACTTATTTCTCGTGTAATGAAAATCGATGATTTTTCTCTCTCTACCTCTTTCTAATTGAAATAGTAGTCATGATTGAAAACTTGGGAAGTAGTATTCTTCTTCTCCCACTTAAATATGATTGCATTTTGATAGCATTTTAGATGAGAGAGGGATTAATCCATACCAAATATTTTTTGCTCCATGATTATGCAGTAGCAAGAAGACAATAATAGGAATGAATGATGCTATTGAACATCTAAAATTGTATATAAATTTGTGATATGTTTATGTTGCAAGAATAAGAAAATATATTGTTATTATGTATAGTTGTACCTCCAACACCATTTGAAGGAAGAAGAAATCGATTAACCATATATGCATTTGTATTTGGTAAGAAGTTGTAAATGTATGACGTACTTAGACGAATTAGTCACTTCAAATCATTCGTTATCTTGATTATTATTTAGCTCCTTGTAAATATTACACAATGTATGGTAATAGAGTAAAACACATAATTTGTTGAAAGTGAACTAGTTTTCCAAGCCCTCTTCATTATGCCTTCTTCTTTAAAACAACAAGTGACTAGATTGTTAAAACCTTAACATCGTATGAGGGAGGATTTAAAATTTCCAATTTTTTTAATCTAATCATATACATATTCGGATTTTAGAATGAGACCACCCCATATCTCGAATGACCATGAAAAGGTAGGGTCCTACATTACATATAGGGTGACACATTAAGATGGAAATGTAACCTCATAACTTGAACACTTTTGTCTGTTGCTTCATTATGTACCTCAAATGTCATGTAAAACATGATATTGAACCTGAAATAAAGTTATACCATTAAGTATGTAAATTAATTACTTTCCAGAGAAACTAGCATTCACGTGAATGTTCATGGTGCCATCTCGTGGAATAAACTAAATTATTGGTTGTCATATACAAGTGTGGTTAGGTGAGAATGAATAATCATGAATTATTGCCCCTTGAGGAATTAAATATTATTAGATGGAACCACTTGAAAGAACTAAAATTGTAGTTAACAAACTATGCATATGGGTGAGTTATACATGCATAGTATTGTGAAGGCAAACCGGTCGTTGTAAATCATATATTAAGTGTGTGTCAAATAAAATTGGTTTTAGCCATATTTCGTGCGTTAAAAACTTTGGGCATGATAGTACTCCTACATTTTCTATGGTTATGTTGAAGGAGTGCTACAATCTTGGTTGGGGTTCTTTGTTTCCATTATTTTATTCTAGTTTAAACCCATTTTTCATTGTTCATATCTAACTACTATCTCCAAAATTGTTAATTAGTGTGTTTCACTCTAGAACCTTGTGTATCTCTAATATTTTGATTATTGTAAGTTTCAATGTTTCTAGATTATACAATTAATTTAATGATGAGCCATGTTTCTTATTGTATTGTAGCTTAATTGGCATGTGTTATGGTTACTTGTAATCCAAAATCACTCTCGATACATAAATAATGAAATAATATTTAAAAAAGAAGTAGCTAAATAAGAAGAATAAAAGGAAGATGAAAAAAATCCAATAAACATTAACTCTCAAAAATATAAATCATCAAAGGCCATTTGGCCCATTGATGAAGTTGTTTGGATCACATAGAGCCCACTAAGAATCAATTCTTGTTGAGTGCAAAGGCCCCCAATACCCCAACATTGAGAATCAAGTAGTTGAGGTGGGGATCTTGACTTGAGTTTTTGACAACATAGATGCCCCTTACCCATAGCTATTTGATTGAAGGTTCTCACATATTTAGATTGTACAATAATCTATAACATAATAGAGATATAGACATTCTATATAAGTCAAATGTTCATTATAATTCTTCCACATTCGATCAAAAAATTATAAATCATTATACATGAAAGTAGAAAATACAATCATCCACAAGCCAAATTAATATTTACAAATATTAAACTAAGGGGGATGAAGGTTAATTTTATTGAATATTCATGTTACATTACCTACGAATATAATTTTGGCACAAACAACATAAATATTACAAACACAACATTTGTTGGCATCTTGACAAATTCTCTGGGAGCATGGTTTGAAAACATTAAACACAAAATTACAATTACCAAGTTCCACATGTTTGACATGGATTTAATAAATTTATTTATTTCCTCTCTAAAACAGTTTTGAATTCTTCATTTTTGATGTCGCAGATAATTGTTCGCGTCAACTTATTACCTTGACGTAGCAACAATCCACTTATCATCTCCCCATTTTTATCCACCATCATTATTTGTATTCCATTGCCTTTTCTTTCTCTTTCCTTATCACTCAGAAAATGCAACACCATTCTTCTTACCTGCTGCACATTTTTAGCATCTCCTATGCCAATAGACTCTTCCTCCAAATATTCAATTCAGTCCCAAAATATGAGTTAGCCAATGAAAAACTTGGAATGTTACACTTTTCCATTCTCTTCATTTCATACTCCTCTTCATCCTCATGGAAATAGATGTAGTTACACCCAACATATAAGACTTGGACAACACTCTCCAAACTTGTCAAAACACCATTTAGATCGCTGACCAATTGAGACATCTCGACCCCAACACACTTATATAATTTTATTATAATGCATAGCCTCCTTACCTGTCATTACCATCCAATTAATCTCAACCTGAAGACGCAATTTTATTTTATTTTTCCATCAAGAAATATCTTATCAAATACTCTCTCTAAATCCTACAGAGTTAACCATGGCACAAAGCATATATTTATATTTACCTTCAATTGAAAGAGATCATGTTTATGAAAAACAAATTCGAAGCTGCATTGAGAATTGAGTCCCTCCCATTCTGCCTTTTTCAGTTCCTCTTCTCGACTTTTACAAAATGGATATGCCTCCACTCCCCACCTCAATATCATCGGCAGTGAATTCTTGTCGGAGATTCTCCCCTTCTCATCCACCACCACCACTCTTTTACCTTCAGCACATCTATTTCCATAACAACCCAATATCTTTTGATTTACCAACCCTGGATTGGGGAACACTGGCCACGGACCACTTGTAACTGCATTCTCGAACTCCTCCCATGATCCTCCCCACTTAAAATTATATGGAATCAAAACGACCTCAGCCAGATAGTCAGCGCTCTCTCGCATCTTGAGATACACATCTTTCAACGCTGAAATGTAGCAGTCTTTCAGAGACACTGGAAGGTGCATCGCTAGAAGCAGTACCACTTTACCTTGTAAGTCATCCACTTTCACCTATAAATTTAACAAGACCAATGGTCTTTTTAAAGCAAAATGATTTAGAAAAATACTCAAAATCTGTAAAACAATTATAATAAAATATACCTGTTGATTGTTGTGGAGCAGAAGGAAGTCTGTTTCCGGGGTCACAAGCAACGCTCTCAGCAATTCAATATTGCTCTCCCTTGGAATTCTTGAAAGAAAGCTCGCTTCATCATCCACCACATAAGAGATGTCTTCCCAAGCTGACAAACATTTCAAACCATCTTCTCCTAAACCATCATGAGCACTGCTGCGAAAGATACCGATGTCGGAATCATGATAACACCAAAACTTACTAAACAATTTATCAAGGAATAAGGACGCCCCTGGGTTTAGATCTGTATAAGCCAGGATTCTGTCACCCAAAACTGATGTCAACGCTTTTATCTCTCTACCAACATAAATGATTGAGAATGATACTTTTGAATCAGCTTCTAGCCACTGCAGATTTTTTGCTAAGAATTTCCAGTCAGAAGCATCTCTAGAAGCATATCTAGTGGTCCCATCAATGATAGTTTGGAGTGCATGGCCGAAGGGAGGATGTATGGAAGGGAAGTTTGTGAGTGTCAAGAGATGTGTAATGATTTTCAATGTTTCCCAGCGTTCTTCGTCTGTCTTCTGCAATGTTTATACGTATACCTTAAATGTGTAACTACAGAATGCGGTGAATAAAATATAATCCATTTTTAAGCTAACCTAAAAACAAAAATCAGAACACTTACCTGGTGGGAGGAGTTGGTTACGACGACGAAATGCCATTTTTCTTTTTCTCTTCGCATTTCCATCCACCGCTGGATCATCAGTTCACTTCCTTCAATGTCTGCAAACCACAAGTTCGGAATAGACCCCACACTATCCATCCATTCTGCACCCAACTTCTTACAATTTGAGAGCTCTAAACTTATCAATGATGGGAGACAACCGAAATCATCAGAGAGTTTCTCTAAATTAGAACAGTCTGATAAATCTATTTGTTCCAAGCAATCGAGCGAACCAAAACAATCGGGAAGTTGGGACAAGCTGTAGCATCTAGACAAGTTCAATTTTTTTAATCTTACAAGGCAATTGAAGTCGCTGCACAATTCCTTCAACTTATGGCATTCTGATAAATCTAACATTTCTAAACTTGGAAGTTTACCAAAACCTTCAGGTAGGCATGACAAGTTCGTACATCCGGACATGTTCAGCTTTCTCAACTTTGCGAGACACTGAAAATCATTACACATTTCTTCTAAGCTTGTACATCCTGCTGAAATCTAAATATTCTAGACAAGTGAGTTTACTGAACTGGTTGGGAATCATCTTTATGTTAGAAACAGTAATTTCTACCTAACTGACTGCCCAGTCAATACAAATCTCTGCACCTACCTTCTAGAATGGTCTGTGGTTGAAAACATGTGAGAATTGAATGGTCTGTGTTTGACTGTGATTAAACATGTGGAAAATCATTCTCCAGCACTTTCTAAAATCCTCTATAAAAAGAGGTGAATGTAATGTCATTTGACAAGGCAAGAAAGGAAATAAAATCTGTCTTCTCCATCCATCTAGTTTTTTTTGTTTTTGCTTCTGCCCATAACACTTTAAACTGGAACATCCACTAAATGAAATATTTTTCGATTTTGCAAGCCAAGAGATTTGTTCTGGTAGTTCTCTCAAACTCGAACACCCACTCATTGACATATCGGAGCTCAGCAAAGACGTCATCCCTCCTAGGCTGCGGGGAAAACTACTCAACTTCTCACATCTATATAAATTTAGACGAGTTAAGGACGGAAAATTTCCTAGTCTTTCAGGAAGCTCAAGAAGCCCGGAGCAAGAATGCAGTGTTAGATCCTGTAACGAAGTCAGCTTTTCAAAATTGCAAGGAAGCCCAAGAAGCCTGGAGCAGCGGTACAAGTTGAGATACTGTAACGAACAAAGTTTTTCAAAATTGGTAGGAAGCTCTTGCAAACTATAGCATTGGCTCAAATTAAGAGAAGTAAGAGAACTCAGTTGCCCAATTCCTGATGGTAACTGCTTTAGCTTCTTACAGTCATGTAAATCTATCTCCCGTAAAGATGAGAGCTTCCCAACCCCCTCCGGTAACTCCTCCAACTTATGA